>CM076574.1:947916676-948352697 GCA_034641835.2 Pinus albicaulis
AAACCCAATAACCTTTTCTTAGAAGAATTGTCTAATTCAATCAATTTGTAAATCTAAATTTCCAGTCAAATATAGTCAAATTAACCATACCACTTTCCATTTCAAATCTGGTCAAATTATAGATAAATTCAACCTTTTGTTCAGCAAGTCAAACTTGGTCAACAGGCCGAATTTCGGCCTCTGCTTCTCCTGGTCAACTGCAGTCAAAGAGGCCAAATTTTGGCCTCTGCTTCTCCTGGTCAACTGCAGTCAAAGAGGCCCAATTTCAGCCCTGCAACTCAGAAAAAATTGGTCAAACTTCCACAATTGACCTGTGATCAACTCTAGTCAAACAGTTCGGTCAACATCCAATTCTTTGCCCAGAAATTTGGTCAACTGTTCAGTCAAATATCGCAAGAGATTTGGTCCAGTTGCCAGTCAAAGATTCTATCAAAGCAGCCTAGAAAATGCCAAGTCAATGCTGGTCACCGAATCAAACTTCAACCCAAAAAATTTGATGGTCAACTATAGTTTTCTTCTTTCTTCGCACGTGTGAATAGAAGTCTTCTTTATGATCTGAGTTTGTTAAGATGATGTCCAAATGAGGAGGGTCAAATGTCAATATATACATGTCCATTCATGTGGGTTTTGACTAAAGGTCAAACCCCTTCAAGTGGTGGGGCCAACCTACCAATGTTTGGAGCCTATATAAACAATAAGATATAATTTTGTTTCCCTTTGACTTTGTTGACTTAAATACCAACCACAACTACATATTTTTAACAAACCGTCTTAGCTAGGGAGGTATTTCTCCTTGACTTCCACAAATGTATATATGATGAATAAAATTTCTCCATACCAAGAAAAGGTTGAATGGGCTCAACTATGTTGATGAATCCATCTACCTCATGTTCAATACCATAACCATGAGGAAAGCATTCCCACATCAACATCTAAGGAGGAACTAGTCACCCACTAGTCCTAGGTCACCAACTCAACAAGTCATCACTTGGAGACATGTCAGGAACCTGAGGCCCATTTACCATTCCCACATATTGTCTCATATTATGAATGGTAAATACTTGCCAGATGTTATAAGGCACAGTGTGAAAATTTTAATTTATTGCAACACCTGGAAATGATTCTTCTAATTGAATATTATTATGTATAGTTTATTTGCTATGACAAACAACGAATAAAATCAAAACTGCAATTTTCACCAAAAATAAAATATGCCGCGGAAACAAATTTGGAACTGAGAAAAAATAGAGCACACACACAATAAAATTGTCACTTTTATTTTTGGACAAATGTCCCTGGAAAATCCCAATGTGGGAAAATCGATGCAACAGATGAGGGTATTATTATTATTATTCAGTAGCAAAATCTGAGTACAATAAACTGGAGGCCAAACTAGAAATCCTCTCTCGAGAAATCATTGGTAAAATTATTGAGGGAAATTTTCCCTTCTCCACAAGCAATTTGGCCTCAACCTGGCCTCAGAAACTGGCCCCAGAATACCCTTATGCAGGCCTCTACGCATATGTTGTGCATTCCCTCACACACACTTCCCAGATCTGCCTTTGAATTAGACGCCTTGCCTGTTGCTGCCTCTGGAAGTGATTCTTCGGCCTTCTGAAAAATTATCCCGACTTCCAGCACCTGAATCGACCTCCTCTTCAGCTGAATCGAACTGCATCCTTGAGGCTCTATGCATGTCCCTGTGCAGCCTCCTGTGGAATAATTCGGGCTCTCTCAGTTGACTCTTCCGACGCTAGAAATCTCCACCTAATTCTTTGTTTTTGCAGCTTTGCCTCTGCTATTGATCTTTTGCTTGAATTCTCTTTCCAGTTGAATCTTTGCTCTCTAGGAAATTCGATCTTCCTAGATCGCCCACTCACTCGATGTATCTTCTCCATCCCCATAATCCTACTCTTGTAATCTCTCATTGGTAAACCAATGACCATGATTAGATCTCCATCAACAACTAAGATCATCTCAAACTCAATCTGTGTGAGTTTCTAGAGAATTCTCACATTTCCTTAATTAATTGCTATTAATTAACTAGTTTTCCTATGTTAGACTTATGAAAAATTTAAATGATGGCTAATTAATTTAATTAAGGCATTTCACAAGTTTATCTTGCAAAAACTTTTCTTGGTTTTGAATATCCCGTGTTCCTTAGTCTTTTAGACACAAATCGAAACTAGATCACCTATGTGATGCTATAAAAACTAACAATCATTCCATCATGCGACAGAGCTTGATAGAGTAGTGGAGCACTGGGTGAAGTTTATGGAGGGAGAAGAATTAGGGAGAAGAAGGCATTATGGTAGAAGCTCTTTCTAGGGGGAGTATGATTGTGGATTTGATAGCAGGTCTACCAAAGGTGTAGGGCAATAGTTGCAGATATGGAGTGGTTAACTGGTTGATCGAGCTTGTGCATACCGATCTTGTGCATTCCTTTACAGTTTCTTTGGAGCATAAGGCAATGTGAGTAGTAGTCTTGTTTTGCAAGGAATATTTAAGATTCCATGAGTTGCCTAGGTACATCATCAATGATCAGGATAGCAAGACTCTTAGTATGCTTTGGTGGGAGCTATTTAGGATGGATGGCATTGATATAACATAGTTGTGGCCATTGCATGGTGATGATGCTCTTTCATTGGTGGATTTGGCATCAGGGAATTAGGTGATTATTCCAATAGTGATACCCCTACTAGCTCATGGGGATCTATGCCCTTCAAGTTCAACAGGGAATTTTATGAGGGACAATTCACACTATAGTGGATTCATTTATGTTGGGGATGTTAGATTCACAATCTATCGATGGGATCTAGGTAGAGTACACCCATTGGAGGAAGACATAAACACCCTAAAGATACTGCCCATTGTTAATTGGTGCATATATGCTACCACTCTCAAGACATATGAGGATACCAGGGTTTGGGATCCAAGGATCCTCGAGATGGTTGGACTGCTCTAGTAAATTAGGAGTTGTAGAGAATGTCTTATTGTATATCAATAGCCCCTGACCACTCTCTCAAGTTGCATTGATGATTACATATCCCAAGCAAAAGGCATCTGAACTTCCATTTCATTTAGCATCTCCAAAACCCTAACTTATCTCTTATTTTCTTCAAAACCCTATTGTTGATCTCACTTTACTCCTACTCCATAGTACATGAAGTGAGCTTAGCATACCCCTGCCCCCCTAATACAACTTAGGAGTACTTGTATAAAGTATAATGGAGGGATGGTGAGGTGATAGTGGCCATCCTCCTAGTTTCACATATATCGATCTAGGTGTTACGATTTTTCATCTTTGGGAGTGATATTGTGTAGTAAGAGGCCCATAATTGCCTTATGGGGGAAGCACACCACCTCATAAGTTGTGTATACACACCTTGTGAGTCTTTTGTACTATCATCTTGGACTCATTGGTGATTGATGCTTTTGCCTAAGGTTTATGATGGATTATGGTTTGCTAAAGTGCTCAACATAGATCCACAATATTTTTATCATTTCAAGATGGTACCAAAGCTAGTGTGGAACCTTCCTTCTCTATCAAACACTGTTTTAAGGTTGTTTCAGGTTTGAAACTTGGGTTTTTCAGCACTCTTTTTTGAGCAACAGAAGATTTCTGAGTTTTTTCTGCTTTCCTTCATCAGGGACATTCTTCTTTGATAGATTTTAGTCTTTTAAATGGATTTAAGGGTATATTTTTGCAGGTTGTGGCAGTTACCCACCCAAGTGGGTAACCTCTAGGAGAAATTTTTTCTCCAATTTGTCCAGCTTGCTAGCTAACAGGCATATGATGATCCATAGATTGCTAGCCTCAAAGGCCTTCCATACAAGATTTTTTCAGTGCTCTATTTCATTTAGCACACTGAACAGATGAAGGTGGGTCATCTATTATATGCCACATAACCATTTTTGTAATCGAGTTCTTTCATTTATTGTTTAAGGGCATTCTAGTATGGATCACAGGTCGAATTGGATGGTAGAATGCCCTTGGTTGTAAAAAATGGTGATTGATGACACATAAGGCAAAGTGATCGGCCCTGAAACTGCTTGCACCAACCACTGCTGCAATTGTCACTTCACTTCATTTGCTGCCAACGGTGACTAATGATAGAATGATAGAATCCAATGCTTGGAAGTGGAGATTTCAGTATCAACTCAGTTTTGTGTCCAACCTCCCTCTTTGGTGGAAACTCTTTGGGTTCTTGAAAGTTGAAACACTTCCTTGTATGCTACCATAAGTTGTTGTTTTTGCTAATAAATTTAGTCTTCATGGAATCCTTACTGTTAGTGTACTCTTTTTGACAGATAAGAATAAAAACACCAGCATGGATTAAAATATTAAGCTTGATTGCTCAGAAAATTTACTCATATGAACATTGCTTGGTATGTGCTTGAGTATAATATCGATTAAGATGAAGCATTTAGAACATGTTTGTATTGGATAAAACTATATTTGTCCTCGTTTTGTAGACCCAAATATTTAAAAAAAAACTTTACATGGCACGTATTCATCAAATAGATTTACCACGTTTTTTAGAAGGGAATTTCACATAGTTTGTTGAAATATATTGAATTTGCAGTATAGAGTATGCCCATTGTCAATTCTTTGAACCATTTTCACTAAATAGAAAATGTTTTTGTGCAGGTCATTCAGTCCCTTGTTGATTTAGGTGCACTAGAACCCACCGGTAACATGGCATCTGTATGCTTCTAATCCTCCTTTATATTAATGAACTCCTATAATCATCAGTTTTGGAGTTTAGGAAAATATTTGAACTTTTGAACGGTGCATCCAAAAGAAGCAAGGTTTTGAAGTATGAAAGTAACTTGAGAAATGCTTAATAAACAGGCATCAACAAATATTATTTAGCTAATATGATATTGTGATTCATCTCTGGAATGTGCTCTATAGGTAAGAATCAAGATGATCTATACAGTTCTTCCTGGAAGAATTTTAAACCAGAAACTTGACCAGGAAGCAACACTATCTGCAATTGGAGAGGTATGTTTAAGACTAAAGATGCAAGTTTGGCTTTAATTTTATTTGCGTCTAGTATGTATCCAAGAAATGCCTCTTTTATTTTTTACATCTTAGTGGGTAGTTCTCTATTTTAATAATTATAGTTTTTTTTATAAAATGGCATTGTAGCTGTTAGATAAGAAGGGCGAATATTTCTATCCTTATCTTGTACTGACTTTGGTGGCTTTTAAGTTTTGGTTATATGGTTGTTGGCTTGTAATCTGTTGGATGTATGATGCCCACTTACAGAATTAGAATTTTATTTTTGCATAAACAGGTCTATCACTTTGCCTGAGAAAGCATGATTTTTATTTAAAAGTATTGTAGATTAAAAGTATTGTTAGACACAGGAACACAGAGTCAATGGGTCAACTCCACCCCACCTATGTTGTATGGTGCACCTCACTTCTCTCATTTCAGCATGCCCCAATGCAAGCAATAAATCTTCTTTCTTCTCCAGGCAGCTAACACAACAGGATAACATGAAATTTCTAACATATATGTCCAATTCATTAAACTTGAAACATTGTTGAATTTATACTACAATGTTCAATTCATATTTCGGCATCAAGGGAAAGTACCTAGCTACACAAGTTCCTAGTATATTTTCCAATAATTTTCCTTGAACATCTTGGAAAGTCCATAAATAATTGAAACACAACATAATTAAAAATCTTTCCGCAATGCTGTAATCATCATATAACACATAGACCTCATAAAGAAGCAGTGTCAATATCAATATCTGGAAAACTGTCCCAACAAACATTTCAAAATGAGGGGCACCATTTTAACCTTGTAAAGGCCATAAAAAAGTGTTAATTCCAAACAAAATACTACAAGTAGGGTTCAACTTGGAAGAGAAATAACATCAAGAATTTTTGTTGTTCCACTGATTTTACCAACAGTTTTACCGATACTATGCTCAACAACACTTTCTTATCATCGGAAATCAGTTTTTCTTAGTCTTCTTAATAGGCTGTGTCCTGCTTTATTATTCAAGTACAAAACTAGTCATTTAGTATACCACCAATAATATATGTTTCTGCTATAACAAGCACAAATTCACTATTCTAAGTTCAGCAAATCCTACCATTTGCTGCCAGGTGTAACATTGTTTTGAAGAAGGGTTTGATGGGTTTTCTGCCCGAGTCCAATAGAACAGATAGGTGGATCTGGCCTCTACAGGGAAGCTTCCATGGACAAATGAATATGAAGGAAGAATACTATATTTTTGTCAAAATGGGGAGAAGCCCAATAATTGCATTTGCAATGGGTGTAATCAAATTTATCAGTCTCATAACTCAAAGAACATAGGGATTGCAGAGCATGGTCGATCTTATAGACATTCTTTAGCCCTGCAGCCCGAATCACATTTACATCTGCCTAATGCCAAACTGAACGATCCCTGTAGAGCAAAATATAGATGCTGTTTGGATGGTTAGCTGTCGACAAGGGTTCCATTCTTGCATTTTTCTCGCCCACTTGTATTGGCCCATCATTATTGCACGAGTTCAAAAGGATGGACTGTGTGCAAGTCCCTTATCATTTAGTGGAATGGATACTGCTCGGACTTGGCACCATAGTCTGTTCTCTGCAGTGAAGCTCCCTATACATGCTTGTTTGTCAAATATTTTGGGAAAAAAGGGCGTATTTCCATGATAGTCCCTTTTTTTTCTTTTCTAAATGGGAACCTCTGTGTTTATGGATGATAAACCCTCCAAATCTTCCACATTTGCAAAGAATGGGTTGCTGGTACCTCGCCAACGGTTATTGCAATTATCTGCTTCAAGGCCTAAACAATACAATCATTAATTAGCACAAGGTCCACGGTTAATAGGCATATCCAGCATACCCCATGCAGGGGAGGCGCATTCCTATGAGGATTGTCAGAACAACTGCTCCAAGTTGCCACTAGACCACAGCCAGATGTGCATTATTATCCTTTTGCACAAAGTTAAGCATTAAGGATTATGCTAGTTGATACACATTTATTTCTCTAAATTTTAACTTCTTATTAGGAGAAGTGTGTCCCTTGTTTGAAATTCGGTTCTTCCTCGCTATTCTCCCTTATCCCCTTGATTATGCATACTGTGTTTTCTTAAAATATTTATGAATGGGACAGTCAATGCTGCATTACATTCTGACCTTCTCACAGAATTTTGGGGTTTTTAGTTATAAACAGAGAAAAGTTTAAATGTTCTAGGAGTTTTTAAGAATTATGAGCGAAACATAATTTTAAATATTTTTGGAGTCCTGTGCATTTTATTTCTGTTTTCAGAATATACAGAAACCTTAATGCCCTTGCTTGAAAAATCCAGAGTGCCTCATTTTTTGGATCATTGATTCAGATTGACAGTCTTTATTTCCACAGTAGACATAAGAGGTTCATTGTTATGTGATGATCACACTTTAGAATGTAAATGATTTGCAAAGATGACTAGTTCTTTCCTTTGAGATTGTGCGAAAGGATGGATTTTTTAAACTTGTTGTAAACAATTTGGCTGAATAAGAAACTTGGCTTCCTGTTGCAAAACTTAAAGATGTTGTACTAATGGTACAAATGATTGGAAACTACAGCTACCAAAATTGATACCAAAGATGTCTTATTAAGGGTATTAAAGTTGGAAAATTTGACTACAGTTGCTGGAAGTGATATATTCTTTCTTATGGGTTGACCTAATTGCACTTTTTTAGGATTGTAGTTTGTGTTCTGAGAAGTTCAAAATAGGATTCAATTTTTGTTACCTAATTGAGCCATAGGTCAAGTTGTAGCTGTGAAGTTCCCTTGTTCTTCTATCAGTAGCGTTTGCATATGGTGAAAGTGGAATCATTCAATGCATATGAAATCTAAACATGGAATGAGATAGGATCTAGTCTTCGAAAGATAAGCATTTCAGTGTTTAGGGTGTTTGTAGGGTGATTTCCATGGTTCTATTTCTACTATTATTGCTATAATCCTTTTTTATTTGCTTGCAATTGTTGTTAGTTTATACCTAGACTTGTTGGTCATTGTTCTCCTCCAGCGCACACAGCAGATATAGTATGTTGCACACTCATCAAATCCAGTGATTGTTATAAATTTACAATGCATGGCAGTAGAGTTCATTACCATTTATATGTTTGTAGTATGACACAGCATATTTATAGTTGGATGTGGAGTGAAATACATACTTTTTTTGCTTCCAATTTTGTGGTTCTCTATAATTTATTTGGTTCAAGAGATGAAAGGTGCAATACCAACAGAGTTCTTGCTTGCAAGTTACTATCTTTTTTGTCTGTTAACTTTTTTTTTTTTCCCTGTGAGCTTAAAAAATGGTTATGTATGTGATTGTGAACCCTTGTTAAAACTTGTATATGTATATGCACTTCTGTAACTAGACTTTGTCACACAATGTTGGACAGGAAACTGAGATGACATATTGGCTTAAGAATGGAAGGCAGGACCATGGATTTGAGATACCTGGAAGAAGGAGCTGTACATAGCAGCTTGAAAGTTGATACAGAATAAGGTGATTTTTCACCTACACCAGAGACTGAGGATCGGCAAAACACATTGTATGCCAATGTTAGCAATGTAGTGTCTGGTACAGATTCTGTGCCTAGATGGGAGGATAATGGTGCAAACATGCACTATAGGAATAGACATGAAGATGAAGAGGTTGAGTGTGGTGCTGAGGCAGGAGGAGAACATGATGCTGATGTAGATGATGAGGGGGAAGAGAGTCCGCAAAGATTGATAAAGGATAGTGAGAATGCTTCTGAAGCTGGTGATTTTCATGATGATGATGCCAAATCTAGCTCATGGTGCCCCTCCGCGACCTCATGGTGCTGAGGACACAGAGGAGGCAGTGAAAGTGAAGAACTCTGTTGCAAAAGGTATTGTAGCAAGTATAATAGGGGAGAGTGATGGCAGTGCTAGAGCTGATATTGCAAACACTAATGTGAAACAACAAACTCTGGGTGGTAATGGTGAGGAAAATTTAATAATGGGAACAACAATCTCTGCCAGGGGTAGAATGACAAATGGTGAGAGTGCCATCAAGGGAGATGGTGTTCATGAAACTGACCAAAATGGGCATAAAAGTGAGGGTAGAAGTTTGCATTCCACTGCACCTGCTACTGATGAGATTCCTGGTACAGCCATGCAGGTTGGTCACATTGAAAAGTTAGATGACTCAAATTTTTTCATCGTAGTTCCAACAGAGTCAAGTTCAAGACGACTGGATTTGTACCATGTGTCATGTTAGGTTACTTATCCCATGTATGGACACACTCACAGCTTCAAGAGACTAAAAAATTATTAGAAGAATTTGGCTTTAACAAGCAGTGTAATATAGAGAATTTTATGTTTGTTTTTACCTATTATGTTGTTTATGTCTCTAATTTTCAGATTATTGTGGTCTTTTTGGTAGGGACAGGTGCACTGCATTCAAGGCCTGGGAAAATGTTTGGTGAGAGTGGGCCTGAGCCCTCCATAAAAGATAGGGTGGGGCCTTTAGAGAGGTATGGTTCTAGAATTGTCTATGTTGTTGTTTTAAAATTTATAAATACATAGAGGACATAGGACGCAATATATCATTGATTAAAATACACTACTAGGAAGCTTAACAAAACTCAAATATAAGTATTGCATTAGTTTTAACTAAAACACAGCTGATTGCTGGTGAAATACCTCCCTCCTCCCATCTTATGTTTCATTCATTTGACATGCTATATAAATTATGATGATTCATAGCGAAAAGAATTTATGAGTTATTCTCTTGCCATGTTGATTTCATACGTCTCTTAGTGGTGGGAATGCTTTATGATATCTTGATTGTTATAAATTTACAATGCATGGCAGTTGAGTTCATTACCATTTATATGTCTGTAGTATGCCACAACATATTTATGGTTGGATGTGGAGTGAAATACGTACTTGTTTTTGCTTGCAATTTTGTGGTTCTCTATAATTTATTTGGTTTGAGAGATGAAAGGTGCAATACCAAGAGAGTTCTTGCTTGCAAGTCACTGTCTTTTTTGCCTGCTATTTTTTTTTTGTTTCCTGTGAGCTAAAAAATTGTTCTAAATGTGAACCCTTGTTAAAAATTGTATATGTATATGCACTTGTGTAACTAGACTTTGTCACGCAATGTTGGATAGGAAACTGAGAGACGGCATATTGACTTAAGAATGGAAGGTAGGACCATGGATTTGAGATATCTTGAAGGAGTTGTACATAACAACTTGACAGTTGAAAGAGAAGAAGGTGAGTTGTCACCTACACTAGACACTGAGGATCGACTAAACACATTGTATGCCAATGATAGCAAAGCAGTGTCTGGTACAGATGCAATGCCTAGAGGGGAGGATAATGGTGCAAACATGCAGTATAGGAATAGACGTGAAGATGAAGAGGTTGAGTGTGGTGCTGAGGCAGGAGGAGAACATGATGTTGATGAAGATGATGAGGGGGAAGAGTCCTTAAATATCGACTGAGGAGAGTGATAATGCTTCTGAAGCTGGTGATTTTCATGATGATGATGCCAAATCTAGCTCATGTTGCCCCTCTGCGACCTCATGGTGCAGAGGACACAGAGGAGGCAGTGAAAGTGAAGAACTCTATTGCAAAAGGTAGTGCAACAAGTATAATAGGGGAGAGTGATGGTAGTGCTAGAGCTAATATTGCAAACACTAATGTGAAACAACAAATTCTAGGTGGTAATGGTGAGGAAATTTTTATAATGGGAACATAAATCTCTGCTCGGGGTAGAATGACAAATGGTGAGAGTGCCATCAAGGGAGATGGTGTTCATGAAACTGACCAAAATGGGCATAAAAGTGAGGGTGGAAAATTGCATCCCACTGCACTTGCTACTGATGGGATTCCTGGTACAACCATGCAGGTTGGTCGCATTGAAAAGTTAGATGACTCAAATGTTGTGCTTGTAGTTCCAACAGAGTCAAGTTCAGGACGATTGGCTTTGTACCATGTCTCAAGTTATAATACTTATCCCATGTATGGGAAACACTCACAACTTCAAGAGACTTAAAACTTATTAGAAGAATTTGGCTTTAACGAGCAGTGTACTATTGAGAATTTTAAGTTTGTTTTTACCTATTCTGTTTTTTATGTCTCTGATTTTGAGATTATTGTGGTCTTCTTGGTAGGGACGGGTGTACTTCATTCAAGGCCTACGCAAATGTTTGGTGAGAGTAGGACCGAACCTTTCATAAAAGATAGGGTGGGGCCTTTAGTAGAGGTATGGTTCTAGAATTGTCTACGTTGTTGTTTTAAAATTTATAAATACATAGAGGACATAGGATGCAATACATCATTGATTAAAATACACTACTAGGAATCTTAACAAACCTCATATATAAGTATTGCATCAGTTCTAACTTTAACACAGCTGATTGCTGGTGAAATACCTCCCTCCCATCTTATGTTTCATTCATTTGACATGCTATATAAATTATGATGATTCACAACGAAAAGAATTTATGAACTATTCTCTTGCCATGTTGATTTCATACGTCTCTTAGTGGTGGGAATGCTTTACATCTCTTGATTGTTATAAATTTACAATGCATGGCAGTTGAGTTCATTATGATTTATATGTCTGTAGTATGCCACAACATATTTATGGTTGAATGTGGAATGAATTACATACTTGTTTTTGCTTTCAATTTTGTGGTTTTCAGTAATTTTTTTGGTTTGAGAGATGAAAGGTGCAATACCAAGAGAGTTCTTGCTTGCATGTCACTGTCATTTTTTTTCTGTTAACTTTTTTTTTGTTATTTCCTATGAGCTAAAAAAATTGTTCTGTATGTGAACCCTTGTTAAAACTTGTATATGTATATGCACTTGTGTAACTAGACTTTGCCACACAATGTTGGACAAGAAACTAAGAGACGACATATTGGCTTAAGAATGGAAGGTAGGACCATTGATTTGAGATATCTTGAAGGAGCTGTACATAGCAGCTTGAAAGTTGAAAGAGAAGGTCAGTTGTCAGCTACACTAGAGACTGAGGATTAACAAAACACATTGTATGCCAATGTTAGCAATGTCGTGTTTGGTACAGATGTGCCTAGAGAGGAGGATAATGGTGCAAACAGGCAATATAGGAATAGACGTGAAGATGAAGAGGTTGAGTGTGGTGTTGAGGTAGGAGGAGAACATGATGCTGATGGAGATCATGAGGGGGAAAAGAGTCCTCAAAGATCGATCGAGGATAGTGAGAATGCTTCTAAAGCCGATGATTTTCATGATGATGATGCCAAATCTAGCTCATTTAGTAGTGACATAAGCTTTGAGAGGCCAACCGTAGACGAGGATTCTGAATGTTCAAATTATAAGTGACAATGGCTGCCTGGTGTTGAGGGGAGGGTTGCAAACAATGCCTGATTTACTCTTGATATTCAGAGAAATAAAAGTGTGCTCTACATGAAAAAATTGTTTTCTTAAAGCTACCTCAGTGGCTTCCAAAACATATACAGTTGATCCCTAGCCAAGGACACGAACTGTACCATGTTGCAAATCAAGTGCTTGTGTTCCATAACAATCCAACCGAATTCCTAGAGCAGTAATGACTCTAGGTCCCTTTTCCAAAGAGCCCCCAATCATCATTATTTTAACATGAAAGCAAATTATTTCCCTTAAAGAGACCTGGCTACCCCATACTCAAGGTATGCTCCCATACTAATGAATACAGCAAGGGAATATATTGAAAAATAGCTTCACCTCCAGTCTTTCTGCTGCCAAGAAAAATGCCCAAAATGGACCTTTTCCTACTGCAATGAGTCTCTTTACCAACTTCCATTCACTTCTTAGGGAAGAGCTACTCAAACATATTTAACAATCACAAATAATGGTTTCCCCTGGAATATGTACAAGAAATTAAGAGATTGTATAGAAAAAGCTATTGAAAAATGAATCTAGAACGAGGACAATTGGCTATCATGAGTCATGGCTACTCAGAGATGGGGGTGTTGCTGCCTAGTATTATGGTTAAAGTGCTCTATAGAAGTGACAAGGTTGAAAGTGTTAGTTTTACCTGTTTCTGCATATGTGTTCTCCCATAGAAGAGGTGCAACAATGATGAGCAAATTTTCACTAGCAGATCTGTAGCAACCTCAGATTCTGTGCAGCCTTGGGTTGCTGCGAGGTTGAGGTGGCATAATTAGAATTTATTTTCTAGTTTAGGAAGGAGCTCACTGTTTTGTATTTAGTAGGTGTTTTTTCAATGTTGTTTAGGGCTTAGTTTCTAAGTTTTGACAAAGTGCATGAGCTAGAGGATGTTCCAAATTTAGCTAGGTGTTGGTTCCTAGGAAAAGCTATCATGTATGCCTGGGCACACCTTTTTAGGTAGCCAATTGTAACAATTTTTGTTCCTAATCTGGGTGCACCACAAGGATGGTCTGTTTTTGTAATTCCTTAGCATTTTATTCTCTTATAAAAGAAAGATATGGTAGGGGTGTTGTTCATTTAGTTTTGAGCTATTGATTAATCATATTCTTCTTCCCATCAATTAAGATATGAGCAATTGTGTGTATCTAAGTCTATATGCTATTTGTAGTTCCCAAGCTTTGATTATTCAAATTTAGTACATTACAGTGTGCTATTTTGAAGCTTGTTATTTGTGTTTTTCAGAGTTATGTGTTTATAGATCTAGGACTGTGTTTTCTGCTACGTGGATAGGAAGTTAAGTTCTCAGTTTCCTAGCGGTTAGGGTTTCATTTTAGGAGTGAAAATTTGCATACCATGTTATGAAAATTTAACAGGGTATCAAAGCGTATTTTCTAACATTTTCCAATATGTATATGGAATGGAATACTACCTATGAGAGGGAGTTGTTGGAGGTTCTCAGTGTCTCTGATGCCCCAACTTCAACAATTGAAGCTACACTATACTTGAGATAGGTGTTGGTGCCTATGAGAGGGTTGTGGGTGAGATGCTTGTGAGATCCCAATGAATGAAACATTGTTTATGACTAGGATATTTGATTTGCACCCATGATAGGTTGCTGGTATGATTTTTACCCCTCTTGGATGATTTGTTTGGTTGAGGTGTGTTCCATGAGTTACATATATGACTAGTCACTAGTCTTGGTCTCAGAGTGTGACTGTCTAGTGTGTGCATCCAACTATATTGTTATATTGAAGCTAAATTCCCAGTTATTATCACAATTTACAAAGTCTTGTGTTATTCTTTTTTAGTTTCTTGTTGTAATCTTGTGTCATCAATACTTTGTTCCACCCATTAGATTTCTATTGACAAGTTTTATTGTTGAAGTGTCATTGCTTCTTAAAGATAACTAGAGGAAATGATACAACTACAAAAGTGGAGCATGAGACATTCTTAGTAGAAATTTCTAGCAATGTTGTGCTTGATTATGTTGGATAAAATCAAAATTGCAATGTACCATAAGCATGAGAATTCAAAATATTGGGATAAAAATATGTGCTTCTATTTGCATTTATTACTTTAGTTGAAGATAACATTTCATCAAAAAATGTTGTAAATTGAGAACAAAGTAGGTACAAAATTTATTCTATTGTGACATTTTATTTGCTTTGTTTATACAAGTCATTTGGCCAGATAGTGGCCACTATTGCCCAATTTGAAGAAAACTTGTTCAAGTTTCTTGCTTTTATGGGGGAAAATGACATTAAAAATATTGCTTATGTTGAGGTATATATCGTATAAATCCTTTGTAGTCTACTTTAGTTTATATTCCAGTGTTCATCGACTTTCATGTTTTATACTTTGTATTGTATTTTTTTGTTTTTGCAGAAAACGAAGTTAGTATTGATGGTAAGAAGCAATAATTGAAGAAAGATGAGAACAATAACACTAAAGCAACAAAATGAAAATTAAAGAGAGAGAAGAGAACTAGTCTAGTGGTACTTGTAGAGCCAATACCCTGCATAAGACACACACATAGATACTAATGGTAAAGTCTTCAGAGTTGGTGAATTCACCTGCAATGTCTTGGCAACACAATGATAATGTTTTAAAGTGATGAAACAATATTTCATATGTAAATTGTACTCCAACCAATATTAAGTTGAAAACTCATATTGTAATGCTTGACATTTTATATAATATAATTTGTGGTTGGAATTATTTATAGTTGCACTTGATATTACTTAATATTGTAATTAACATATGTAACTTTCCATTTTGATATTAGATGAACATGTACATTGTATGATTTTTATTTTTTTTAGTTGCAAAATCATACTAATTAATTAATGTTGATTAATAATAAACACATAAAATCAATCTAAAACTACTAGATAGGTAGTTTATGTTTATTAATGATGAATACAAATAAAATTAATATACGACTAAATTAGTTGTTTATGACGATTGTTAATGAAAGTAAATGAAATGAATATAAACTACTAAAGTAGTCATTTATGTAATGAATATTAAACTACCAAAAAAAGAAAAATGACTATTGCAAATAATAATTTTTTTATTACAAATGACGATTAATAATAAATATATACGATTATTAGTAGCTAATTTACAGTATCTTATAACACGACTAAAATTTAGTCATATTTCTTTGGTCATTAATTGGTTTCAAACGATGACTAAAATTTGCATATATATGACTATTAGTAGCTAATTTACAGTATCTTATAACACGACCAACATTTTGGTCATATTTCTTTGGTCATTAATTGGTTTTCTCGGGTGATCATTTAGTAATATATTTTATTGTATCACAATTAATGACCAAATCAATGATTAAATCAATGACCAAATCAATGACTAAATTAATTACCAAGTTAATATTCATCCGGTGAACTTTTCTTTTTCTTAACCTTGGCTTGGTGTCATCAGGCTACATATCTCCCAAGAATGAGAAATTCGATAAATTCTAGTAATAGCGGCTACGAGCTGAGCAATGAAGAAGAACCTCTCCTCCGTTCCGGTCGCATAAGCGGCCACCGCAACCTCAGGTGAAACAAGGCGAAGACTTCCGCCTTTTGATTTAAAATGCCTTAAATTAGCTACTATTAGTCACCGACTTGAAAATAGTCGTTTATATGAAAATTTTAGTCATTTTTTTTAGTAACTATTGTATTTTGTACTTTAGTTAAACGTTTTCCTGCATTACCTTTTTGATAATTCTCACCATGATTTTGTTAGAGGATTCTGCAAGGCCATTACCCTGGGGGTAATAAGTTGTTGAATGTCCAAGTGTTATATGATATTGATGAAAAAATTTGATTAATTTTTTGGATTTAAAAGCTTGTGCGTTGTCAGTAATAATCTTCATAGGACAACCAAACCTGGACAAAATATTGTTTTCCAAGAACTGAATGATGACTGAATCATTTGTCTGCCTTGTTGGGTTTGCTTCAATACATTTAGTGAAATAATATGTGGCTATTAGGATCCAGCGATGCTACCCTGAAGATGATGGGTGTATTTCACCAATAAAATTCAACCTCCATTGTTGGAAAGGTGCCTCAATATATATTGGTATCAAAGGCAAAGGAAACAATTTTTTCTTACCATAAAAAATCTGACATTCATGGCAAGCAATGATCTTCTTGAAGACATCCTTGAACATGGTGGGCCAATAGTAACCTGCCCTGAGAATTTTGTTTGTTGTAGCCTTCCAGTAGTGGTGTCATTCACAATCTCCCTTATGAAATTCTTCAATGACCCTTTCAACTTCCTCTTCCAACAAATAGTTTAAAAGGATTCCACCAGTATCTTTCCATCACAAATTCTTATCTATAATGCAGTATCTTAATGATTTCAGTTTCACAAACCTTTCTTTCGATTTAGTCAACTCTGCAGGAGCTCTATGATGATGCAAGAAAAATATAATATCTTTGTACCATTTATATAAAATGAACTTCTCTTCAATGGGTATCAACTGTTCGTCTTCCTCTAAAATATATGAAATTTCTGCAATAAGATTCATGTCAAGACATTTAAAATTGGATTGTGCAATCAAATTTTCTAACCCCTATCCTTTCACCAATTTTGTAGGCTTGATTTCTATGTCATACTCCAGGAAAGTAGCTATCCATTTCCCTCTCTTTCCATCAGGATTAGCTTCTGTAAAAATGTCTTTAACCATAGTGTTAGGTACAAATGAAATGACATGAGAGTGAAAAGTATAAATTCTGAATTCTTTAATAGCTTTGATAAAATCATATGCCTATTTTTCCAAAATATTATACTTTAGCTTTGAGTTGGCAAGAGTTCTGCTAAAGAATGAAATTGGTTGTTCTGTACCTTGCTGTCCTTTTTTGCAGTAAAAATCCAGCTATAGTACTTTCAGATGCAAATGTGAAAACCAGAAATTCTCTTGAAAAAATTGGACTAATAAGCACTAGAGCTTGAGTGAGGGCTTTCTTTATCTCTTCAAATGATTGCTTGGCTTCAGCAGTCCACTTAATATTATCTCCTTTCTTCAACATCTTGGTAATGTCCTTGACAATTTTAGAAAAGTTTAGGATGAACCTTCTAACAAAGTTTACTTCCCCAAGAAAAGACTAAATTTCTTTCTTGTTCCTTGGAAGGTGTATCTTATGAATAGCATTGACTCTATTCGGATCAATATTTATCCCATCCTTTGATATAATATGTCCAAGAAATTTTCTAGAATTTAGAGAAAAAATACTTTTAGTCGGGTTAAGAGAGATACCAAATCTTCTACATTTCTGCAGAATTTTTTCCAAATGCTTCAAATGATCTTCCTCCCTTCTTGAAAATACATTTATGTCATCCAAGTAGACCACAACTCATTTATATTTCTTCTTAGCAAAGGTAATGCCCATTTCTCTTTGAAAGTTCGCTCCTTCATTCATCAAACCAAAAGGCATCTTGGCATACATGAATGTTCCCCATGGTGTGGTAAAAGAAGTCTTCTATTGATCTTCTGGGTGTACAAATACCTGATTATAGCCTGAAAATCCATCCAGCATGGACATCCTTTGACAGCCAAAAATATTCTGAAAAATCTGATCCATCTTGGGAAGAGGGTAGTTGTCCTTCAAGTAATCCTTATTCAAGTTTCTAAAATCAATACAGATTCTGATCTCACCACTCTTCTTTCTGACTGGTACTAGATTAGCAAGCCATTTTGAAAATCTTATAGGAATAATGATTTTTGCATCAAAAAGTTTCTTAATCTCCTTCTCAATCAAAGGCATGGGAAATGGGTTAATCCTTCTCAATTTCTATTTGAAAGGTTTCTCATCTCTGTTTGATAGGAATAGTATGCTGTATAATACTAGGATCATACTTTTTCAGATCGGCATAACTCCATGAAAAAACATCAATGAACTTCTTCATCATCTCAATATATTTCTTCCTCATCTCCATAAAAGAAACACAGAAAGATTTATCGTTTTAGGCGCTACTGCTGTACCAAGTTTACAAGTTTATACCTCCTCATCATCAACCTGTATCCTAGGAGATTTAAAAACATCATTTTGATCAAAAATTTTCTCAAGTGGAATAAGACCCTTGGGTATACAATTATTTTCTAGCTGCAAAACTTCAGAATTAACCTTAGTTTCAACAAACATGTTTTGCTGATCCACTTGTGTGTTTTCAAATTCCTCCTTTAACTCTATGAAATTTCTAACTTTCTGGTCATCTTTAAACACTTTCCAATGGATGATATTATCTGGGATAGCAGGCATATGTTGGACTTCAATTTCATACTTCTCAGTAGAACATGTAGGGATGATAAAAAAAACTTGCAGAAACAGCTAGATAATCAACCACTGAGTTTTGAACTCTAGTTTTCATGATAAATGCATATTATTGAAACTTTTCCAAGCATTTCCATAATCAGATTTCTGTAAGCTCTCATCCTTACATCCTTAGTTTGGTATACTCCTTCAAATTGTTTGATTACCAACTTAGAATCTCCACATACTGATATCTTTTTGGTACCCAATATTTTCAAAATTTCCAAACCCAAAAACAAAGACTCATATTTAGGTATATTATTGGTACAATCAAAGTTAAGTTTAAAGGAATAAAACTTAATTTCATCATCAGGAGAAGTGATCCAAATGCCTGCTCCAATCCCTTATTTTCCAACAAATCCATCAAATTGTAGAAACCACCAACCCTCTGCTTTCTCTTCTACAATTTCCTAATTTTCAACTTCCAAATTTTATATTTTCTCTTCACTTTCTGCTTCATCAGTTAGCTCATTGAAATAATTGCTAATCCTAATTCAGTTTCAAAAAAATAAATGGGAAAATTTTGAGGTTTATCCTTGCTTCTTACCATGTATGCCATCCTACTCTCTCTGTACAACCTTCTCTGCTCACAAAAAATAGGGATGGTAGCATATGTCAAGTCCATTTGCATGGTGCCTTTGATTTTTGCTGCCCAAGATTTGGATAAGAGCATTTAAAACTTGCGGGAAATATCTGCTACCACAATCTCCATTACCACTGTCTTGGCAGGCACTTGTGTCAAGCCAACAACAAAATCCTTGATCATTCCTATGCATTGGACTCTTTTAGAGTCAAAATAAAATAGATCCTTGTATGGCCTAATGATCTCCAAACCCATCCTTTCCATAATCACCTTAGGCATAAGGTTATAAGAATCCCCCGAATCCAACATTTCACTACCAGATGTCTTTTTTGTGTTGCTGTGTATTCTGCTGGGCATTGCCTTGTGGCTAGATATGTCGCTATTTGTTTTAGATAATCTGGGATGGCTTATACTCTAAATAGATCAACATCAGGCAGCTGGTCATCAAGGGATCCCCCTTTTTCCCCATTCTCCAATCTTGATAAGTGGTCAGGACCAACGTTTAGCCTTTCTAGTTTTACTATTACTTAAAAATTTAACTCCTGGAATAGTAGGAGCCATCTACATATTTTTCCTTCAAGCATAGGTTTTTTCACTAGATATTTCAATGCTGAGTGATCTGCGAAGAACTTGAATGTACCTCCCAATAAGTAGGGATGAAATTTCTGTAGAGAGTATACCATAGCAATAGCCTCTCTTTCTGTTGTTGTATAATTTATTTCAGCTGTGGAATTTTTTTTTCTTGCAAAGTACACTGGATGATCTATGGAGGTCTCTCCTGGCTAAGCTAACACCGCTCCAAAAGCAATGCTTGAGGCATCATTGTGGACATGAAATTGTTTATCCCAATCGGGATGGGCCAAAATGGGTGCACTTTCTAGTTTCTCTTTCAATGTGTCTAGTGCTTTAGTGCATTCATCGTTCCACATAAACTAGTTTCGCATTCTCCCCGTTTGACTCCGTCCTCCGCCACGTCATTTGTTCCTTCTAGCTTTGTGTACGCCTATGTGTCATCACCCCGCGTACCCATTGTATTATCATCCCCGCCATCTATATATGTATATATTGCATTCTTATTCATCACTTTTCGTTCATACGTTGTGTTTTACGTGGAAAACTTGCATTCCGTCTGTTTATCGATATCTCCACTGTATTTTCTTCGCCACCCTGCATGTGCTTGCCATATGGCCATGCTTTCGACGTCACCATCGTCTTCATCTCCATCCATGTCTGGTTTTCCTTAACGGGTTTGTGGTTTTGCAGGTTTACCGCGGTAGAAAAATCATCATGATTCACTGCTTTGTTCGCAGAAGTCAAGAGCACCGCCCTCGACAGTTTCCGAGGAAGAAATTTAGGAGGGAAGCTGAGGGAGGGCTTCTAACAATTTTTCCAATGGTGCTCTAATCTTTGCATAGTTACGGATGAACATCCTGTAGTATCCTGTGTGTCCCAGTAGTGACCTCAATTTTTTACAGTATCTAGTGCTTCCATGTTCACAATGACTGCTACCTTCGTTGGGTCAACACATGCACCCTTCTTACAAATGACGTGTACCAAAAGTGTTCCAAAAGGTACTGCAAAGATTCACTTCTTAAGATTAAGAGAAATTTGAAGTTTTCTGCATCTATCAAACATTATTCTGAGCAGAGTTGCATGGTTCTTTAGTAGGCTATAAACTATACAAACATCCATGTATACTTCTAGGAACTTATGGATATAGTCTTTGAATGCTGCTATCACTATCCGTGAAAACACATCTGGTGCATTATTTAGTCCAAAAGGCATGACATGGTAGAAAAATAATCCCCATTTTGTGGTGAAAGTAGTTTTCCTTTTGTCTTCTTCTACTATTCTCTCGTGATGATATCCTGAGAAGCCATCTATGAATGAGTATGCTTCGTTTCCCGCTACACTATCAAGGACCTCATTGCTAAATGGAGTTGGAAATGGGTCATGAATGCATGCATTATTGAGACTTTTGTAGTCGACACATACTCTAATTTTTTATTTCTCCTTTTTACTTTGTATTGAAATTGGGCTGACCCATTCTACTTCCTCAACTGGAAAAATCAATCCTGCCTTCAACATTTTTTCTATCTCTTCTTTAAATTTTTATTTTACTCTTAGATTTAAATGGGAGTCATGCTTCCATACGAGGCAATTTGAATTATGTGAATAGATCAGCTATTCATCATTTATTAATGGGTTCTGGTGTGCTTCTGACCATTTAATGAACCAGCACAAAGCTCTTTCTCTCAGTGTGGTTTGAAACTCGATTAAATTCATTGCATCTCGTGTTTTTCGAACTCTCCAAATTGCTTCGCAAAGATACCAGTGCTGCTCTAAATCGTTGTTAACTTTTCCAGAAAATCCTGGGTATTGGGTGAACAATCCCACCATCTTTCCTTGTGTTGGTGGTACCAAAAAAAACCTTTACTTCTCGGCCAAGAGATTTTACTACCAACACTGTTGCTAGTAGATTTCTGTACTGTGGATGTAGTACTACTCAAATTGCTAAACTCTCGTGTCTTAATAAAGAACTTATCAGGTGGATGTTAGAGTACCAGGGGAAGGTTAGGACTAGTGCTACTTGAAACTTGGGGAATAGGATTACCTTGCGTTATGGGTGCCTGCCTCTCCTGGAATAGTTTCTCCATCGCAACATGCAGCTCCACATCAGAATCCTCCTCGAGGCGCGCACCCTCCTCATTGGACTTTTCTCCCTTTTCTCTTCGGGCTGGGCTCCTATAAACTTATCTAACTTCCTTAATGGTCCCTCCCATTCCTTGGGATCCCATATGACCTTCTCTTTCCTCTGTCATTTGCGGCGCCTTTTCCTTGTTTTTTCGATTCTTCTCCTGCATCTTAAACTCTTTCATTTCCCTTTCACGCCACTTCTCAGCAATCTGTGCCCTTTTATGTGCTCTCCACTCTCTCAACCTACTAGAGGTTCTGACATCCATATCCCTATTCCCCCCTTTTCATTACTTGTAGTATCTTTCCCTCAACTCATTCCCCCAGTACTGGAGGTTTAGGCCTCCATCTCAGGGCTTTGGAGTGACATCATTCCCTCGTCCACCATTAGAGCTTTAATCCAAAACAAGATTTCTTTCAACGGTTCTCCCCGAAACCTAGATCTAAATATGTCTTTGAATTTTGTAAAATATTGGTAACACTCGGCTGAAAACTCTACAATGTACCCCTCCAAGGTAGACTGTACCCAAAAATCTAATGCTCGGGTTAGATCTATATCTAACCGATGGAGTGATACTAGATCTGTATGCTTCCAATTGTGATAGACCATATGTGATCCTCCTGTTAGTGACTTGATCTGAAGTCTCCACAACCAATTGTAAATATTTTCGAGAAACTTTCCCTAGAAAATTTCATATAGGTCACTCACAGATTCAGAAAATAGGACCCGATATTTGACAGTCTTTTCCCTTTGTTGCCGAAGTTCTTCTTGTTGCGATATGAACTAATCTATGTGCTTATACCACTAGTTTTGTAGTTCCTTCTCGTAGATCCACGATACCATGATCTAACTTCTAAATAAGTTTTCAGGTCCTGGCAACAGAACCATTTGTTGGTGAAAAAGGAGGTCTCTAGGCAAGACCCAGGTTCAAGTTTGAGGCCAATAAGGTTTCCGCAGTAGTCTAGAACAACTTCGGCATTTTCACCCTCCTCAAGGGAGTAGGGCGTCTCACTTGAGGCATGTCGTGACCTTAATAAGATTAGAAGCTAGATCATGTAGAAGACAAATATGAACACAGATAATAGTTATGGAGATTTACAAGTCACACATATATATATCTTAACTCTAAGAAGGAGCTATCATTCATTAGGACATGTTTAGAATGCTGAATTAAAAATTTAATTTATGCATACATTCACCATAAGAAATTAACCATCCATCAACTCTCGAAATCACACAAAACAACAACCCGATTTCATTATCAATATCAAAACATCATACATGTGCTCCGCAAAGTCTATTACAATCTAGTTCAGTACAAAAGACTTCACACAAAGCTCTCCTGAGGTTCTGCTTCTCCTTGACCTCTCCCCAGACTAACTAACTAACTCCAAGCTGATTGCCTGCCTACCTATTTATTTCTCATCGAGTGACACTGTTAGTCCTTGCTTATTTTCCGCTCCGCTTCCTTTTGCTTCTTCTTTATCACTGGGAGTTCTACTGATTTTTCCTATCTCCCATCTCTGCCATTTGTGCTGCTCTCTCCCAATTCCGTGCCACATGTCTTCTGTCTTTCTACAACAGTGATAGCTCCATGTCTTCCTTGATTGCCTTCCACCACCTGTCCTCGAGCTCTTCACAACTCAAAATTTTTCTATCCCCAAAACAAAGGCCCCGACAGTGAAAATAATAGTGTTGAATGATAGAAAATGTGAATAATAAGAATGTTTTCAATTACAAATAGTCTTCATTATGATCAATCTCAAAATTATTTTCTTCTACTATTCTTATTTTCAACCTTGTTAGATTTTTCGTCTTTTCATATCATAAACCATTTAAATATATAGTTCGAGTTGTTTTAGTAAAAATCATACCTTGTCTCTCTTTCTCTCCAATATTAATAGGTTGAATTACTATAACACAAAAATCAATGTACTATGCCAATCATTTTTTCGTGCTTACACTGAAATCAATGCACATTGTTAATCCAATCACTTTAAAATTAATGTACCATTATACATCCAATTACATCAAATCAGAAATCAACATCTACATTGAAATCAATGATCTAATGAAAGAAGTCAAATAATATTAGAAAAAAACTTCTATACGGAAATCAATGCATCTAATGCAAGAAATCAAATTGGATTAGAAATCAACATTTACCTTCAAATCAATGCATCTAATGCAGGAAATCACATAGGTTTAGAAATCAACATTTACAGTCAAATCAATGCATCTAGTTCAAGTAAGAAAATAGTATTAGAAACCAACATCTACATTGAAATTATGCATTTAGTGCAATCAATCAAATAGGATTGAAATCAACATCTACAATGAAATAAATGCATTTAGCGCAAGCAATCAAATAGGATTAGAAATCATATACACTGAAATCAATGCATATGGTGCAATAAATTTGAATTATAATTAGAAATGAACATCCACATTGAAATCAATTCATCTAGTGGAAGCAACCAAAGAAGATTAGAAATTACCATATACACTGAAATATTTGCATTTAGCGTTAACAATCAAATAGGATTAGAAATCATCTACATTGAAATCAATGCATCTAGTGCAAGAAATGAAATATCATTAGAAATCAATATCTACACCAAAATCAATGCATCTAGTGAAAACAATCAAACAGGATTAGAAATTACCATCTACATTGAAATTAATGCATGTAATGCAAGCAATCAAATAGGATTAGAAATCACCATCTACGCTGAAATCAATGCATATAATGAAAACAATCAAATAAGATTATAAATCACCATCTACACTGAAATAAATGCATCTACTGCAAGAAATATTCTTCCCTCTCCCCAACCTCCATTTATATCTCCCTCCATCTCTCCTTGTTTGTCTCTTTATCTAAACCCCCACCCCCAAACACAGACACTCTCCCACGCCATATTTATCAATCTCTATGTCCCTCCCTCCCTTTCTCCATCTCTCTCGTCTTCCCTCTCTTCACCTTCCATCTATATCTCTATCTTCCCCTTTTCTCCCTCTCCCTTGCTTATATTTCTCTTTCATGTTGTTGTGCTATCTCCCTCTCTCTCCATCCTCCTTATCGCTCCCTCTCTCTGCCCACGTTTTTCTCTCTATGTCTTTATTCTTACCTCTATCTCTCTCCCCCTCCAAATCCATATCTTTTTCCCTCCCTCTCTCCACTCTCTCACATCCTCTCTCTTCGTTCTTCTCTCTCACTTTCTCTCCCACATGTCGTTCTCTCTCTCTCTCTCTCTCTCCAACCTCTTATTGCCCTATCCATCCCTCTCATCTTCTCTCCCATTTCTTCTTTCTCTTTATCCCACCCGAAACATACACACTCTATCTCCATATCTCCCTTCTCACTCCCTCTCTCTCTTCACTTCTCACTCTCTATGTCATTCTTATTCTCTCCGTTTGTCACCCTCCAACTCCATCTCTCTATCCATCCCTCTCTCCTCCTCTCTCCCTCCCTATCTCCTACAATCTATGTCCCCTCTCTCTCCCTTTCTCTCCTACCCCTCTCTCTCATCCTTTGTCTCTCTCCATTTCTCTCCTCCCCCATCACTCTCTCTCTCTCTCTCTCTCTCTCTCTCTGTATATATATATATATATATATATCCCTCCCTCTCTCCTCTCTCCTCTTATCTCCATCTCTCCTCCTTTGTATCTTCATAATACCCCGAAACATACACACTCTATCTCCATATCTCCCTTGTCACTCCCTCTCTCTCTCTCTACTTCTCACTCTCTATGTATTTATTCTTCCCTCCCTCTCTCCCATTCCAACTCCATCTCTCTATCCCTCCCTCTCTCCTCATCTCTCTCAAGTCCTCTCCCTTGTCCTTCCTCCCTTGCCCCCTCCCCCCCCTTCTCTCTCTCTCTCTCTCTCTCTCTCTCTCTCTCTCTCTCTCTACTCTCCAATCCTCTCATTATCTCTCCACCCCTCCATCTTTGTATCCACCTCTGCCTCTCTTACCGTTTTCTACCTCTCTCACTCCTCTCCCTCTCTCTCTATTCATTTTTCCTCCTCCCTCTCCTTCAGTTTATCTTCATCTCTCCCTTGTCACTCCCTATCTCTCTTCCTCTATCACTGTATGTCTTTGTTCTTCCCTCCCATATATATCTAGAGTTAATATATATCATGATATATTGATATATATTATAATATAACAAATTTAATATTGTATTAATCCAAATTTATTAAATTTAATAATATTAATACGAATATTATATTTAATAATAATATTTTGATATTAATATTAGGGTTAATAATGTTTTTTTTGCATGGCATTAATAATAATTTGGCCATGGTATTTGGCCGCTTCACCTAAATAAAACCTCTTTCTTTTTTTAGTGTTCGTAAATATAAAGAGGAGTGTGGAGTAAATATAAAAAGAGGTTTTATTTTTTACCAACCTCTAGTTTATTTATATTTATATTTATTTACCATACCTCTTTATACCTCTTTTATAAATACGGTATTTGACCCATAGTATTTAGCCTATTGTATTAACGATAATCTGTCCTATGGTATTTGACTCATAGGCTTCACCTAAATAAAATCTAGTTTTTTAGTTTTTTTTTTAAATATAAAGAGATTTATGAAGTAAATATAAAATAGGTTTTTATTTATTTACTATACCGATCATCATCTATCCAAAAAATTATTTTACAAATATATATAAACTTAAATTTATTTAAATTGTAAATTTTTTATAAATATCAAGATTTAAAAAACTAAATTTTAATTTACTTGAATCTAATTGTATATATTTTTATTAATTTTATTTATTTTCCAAATCTATTTTCCCAATAGTATTAAAAACATTAACACATTTATGATACTAAGATCTTTAATGTAAATTAAATACACATACAATCTTAACACACCCCCATACTCTTTTAATGCAAACAGAAATCCTTTTTGCTAAAGTTAAAAAAAATATTCCATTAGTCTTAATAGAAAAAACATTTTCTGCCATAGTAAAAAACTATTACATTCAATCTGAATCTTACACAAAACTAACTCCAGTAGAAATGCATTTCCTCTCATAATAAAAATATAACTGGAATCTGTCAAAATCATAAATGATATATTTTTCTATCCTACTACCCATGTAATCATGGTAAATTCAGGCAAAACTCCATGAGTCGAAACAATAATACATTCCATCAAAATATAAAGCTATAGTCATTTGGTCAAAATATAAATACAACATTTAATTGCTTCTATTTGAAGAATAGAAAACCCAGATTGAGTCGGTGCCGATCCAAATATAGGTATCAGTATAGCAATGGTAAACAGCTTAATTCAATCCTGTAAAACAGCTGACTGAACTTATTGTGGGTAGTGCCGCTGCCGGTTTTCTGAAAACAGATTCTCCTGTTTGAGAATGTCCCTAAACCAATGCGCAGAAGCCCTCGGATATCTTTTCAAATTATCGTTGTAATCCACATAATATAAACCGAATCTATAATTATACCCAAACGCCCATTCAAAGTTATCCAACAGCGACCAAACCAGATAACCGCGAATATCAGCTCCCTCGCTGCCATCATTTTTATCAGGCAAACACTATATGAGTATAAGTTCGTTCATCTATACAACCAATTAAATCACAAAACATCAGCATACCTAATAGCTTCAAGTATTTCTGATAAGTGCTCTGAATGGTAGATCACTCGCTCGGAATCGTTTAATGCTGGTTCAAGTGGAGTTGCGCCATTGTCAAAATCAGCATATCCTGTGAGAATTCATATCCATATTCATGTCTTTAATAATCCATTCATTCCAAATTCAGATCTTCAAGAGAACGTAGAAATATTTCTTTTTTCTTCAATAAATGTTAGGGTTGAAGTACCAGTTTCGGTGACATATATAGGAGGGTTGTTGTATTGGTGTTTTGTATAGTTTATTATGTCTTTTAGTCCAGCAGGATAAGACCTGTAAGTGGAGACTCCTTCCTGCAAAACAGACGAACAATGGTTTAAATTTTTATAACATTTTTTGGAATAAATTTTACTGGAAAGTGAAATATACTTATCTCTATTTATGATGATCATATTAAAAAATAACCCAACAACAACAGATTGAACTGATTTTTTATCACAGTTAAAATAATCCAATGACGTTCTAAAAAATCTTGAAGATGGACTTACCGCCGATCCAATGTAAATTCCATCAACTTCATCTGAAACTCAGACAATAGACCAATATTAATATCAAAATATGAAATCAAGAAATATTATAAAAATGTAGAAATGATAAATCAAATAGGGATTAAAACATTATTTCCATGACAAACTTAATCTGTTTCACTGCAGCATTGTGCTGGGTGAGCTATACATAAATAAAAACTATTGTTAAAATAGATGGCCTGCAATATTACAGGATATATTTGCCTGAGAATCCAAAACGAAATCCGTGTGCGGAGGATTTGGTGGATGCGGATTGTTGATTGTGAAGTATGTTGTGTAGTAGTTATAACCCAGAAAGTCGAAGGACCCTTTCACTTCTCTCGCCTCTTGACTGGTAAACCGAGGCAAACGTGCGCCAACTAACGTTCTCATGGACTCGGGGTATTTTCCTGAAGTCAATGGCTCCAAAAACCTTTTGGCAATAAAAAAAACAATTCCATTATTTTAATTAAAATAATCTCTAAACCGTTTAGACAAATATAAGAGTAGCTCCAAGCCAACTAATTTTCTCATGGATTCAGTATATTTTTCTGAATCCAATGTATCGAAAACCCTTTTTCCAATTCAAAGTAATATCATTCCTATTAGTTTTGAAAGACAGTTTAGTTTATTAATTGTTTTATTAGCAAAACGAAGGTATGAATCTAAATCCGATAAATCTAAATACTTCGGATGCCAAAAATTTATTTGTTCTAATAAAAAATGAATGAGCAATAATACCATCCTATCCTAAAGTCGATCACTCTCTGGGTAGCCATTTGATCCACCAATGATTTAGACCATGACACCATCCAGTTCGCTGTAATCACTATGCCTATCGAACCTTTCTTTTTTCCCTGCATTATATTTTCAACTTTACAATATATTTTTCTTCAACACAAAACCATATCAAATCAGAGCACTTATTCTCATGAGTACCTGGTACTTAGTCTTATATATTTTTACAGCAGCACTATGTGCAAGAAGCATATTGTGGCCTACAATATAAGGCTCTGTTGCAGAATCACCCGCTGTGCAGTTGCCAAATCCAGGGGAACATCGACCGGGAGCTTCAACCCCTATATCGTAGCCAAGATATGAGAAGTAAAGCTGTTCATTTATAGTTACCCAATACTTCACACGGTCCCCAAAAGCTCGAAAACATTCTTCTGCATATAAGCCGAAATCCTCTCTGAAACAAAGAGAAAAGGCTTAAATATGTATTTCCATGTTTTGAAAGCTCTAATCGATTTATCACACTAATATGAGTGAATCTTACACGATTTTTTGACTAAGGAATCCCATATATTCATCTTCCAGAGCCTGTGGTAAGTCCCAATGAAATAGTGTAATGAAAGGCTCTATATCTGCCATGCAAAGGCCATATACAAGTTTTATATATAGTCAGATATATATTGATTTTTAAAGGAAAACTTTCCAGTAGATTTATAAATTTTCTGACTAATGGTTCAATCCATTAACTCACCCCTTTAAACTGAAATAATATATATAAACATTTTGAAGGAAAGAGCAGCACAGTTGAAACAAACACACTCCCTGTTTATAGACAACCCAAACTAAAAATCCAACTTTTGAACTTATCACTAAACTTGTTTCCAATCCACAAGGATAGACAAGTGCTATAGATCATAGAGGGCTTGTGAATGATTTCTCTGATACCATTTTTGAGAAGCTCGTTTATGAGATTATTGTAATAAGCGATCCCTTCTTCATTGACTCCTCCATGTCTTGGAGAGCCCACTGTAGAAACAATTACTAAAAATAATTACAGAGTTACTGAAGGAGATCGAAGGCGGAAAATAGAAAAAAAATGGCATTTCTTGAACTTACTAGGAAAGATGCGCGACCAGGAAATAGAAAAACGATAAACGTCCATTCCCATATATTTTAAGCGTTGAACATCTTCCTTAACATCAGTGCAAACAACTTGAATTTAATAAAAAATTAAGATATTACTATTCTCTATCAATCAATGGACCAGTTACAATGTTTTCGGAGATCTTTATCTCAATTGCAGATTGCTAGAATATCAAGATCAGTTATTTGACCTCTGGATTTTACATCCAAGGTATTTCATTAATGCAATCTCTACCTTTATAATTGAAACATACGAAAAATACCCAAAAATGTTCTTAAAATAGACTATCAACCCATCAAAAGAAATAGTGTTGTTAATTTATTTTCCTACCTTATAGCGGTGGTATTGATCGACTGCAACATCCCCATTCTTTCCATCTGCAATTTTACCTGCATAACAGTAATTAAATAACAAGTTACTTCAACGACAAAATTAAAAGAAAAGGCCTCAGCGTTAACGTTCATGTCTGTCTGGTTTGAGCGTTAACCTGGGGTGTGGGAGAATTTATCCCAGATGCTGGGCAGTCTACCGCCCTCGCGGGCAGCTCCTTCCACCTGTAAATCAAACAAAAAATGGTCAAATTGACTGACAAGAAATATACCCATAATTTAATTGACATTATATTGAAGGTGTAGGGATTGATGTGGAAGAATCAACTTGGTAAGCAGATGTAGCGGCACCAAACTTGAAATCTTTTGGAAACATGCTTCTATCTATACTTGCAGAACAAGATCCTGCAGCCTTAACTTCTCCAATGATCAGGAGGAGAAGACACGCTGAAAATCGCAAATAGGTGAAGATGCAGTCTGAACTTAGACCTTGAATTTCCGCCATGTTATTTCTCAGCTTTGTTTTTAGATGCCTATGTCAGGTAAGGATTTTTTGCACAAAATCAAACAATACGAAATATAAAATCAGAGAGCACAAGAGCAATATCACCACACCTGATATTTGGTCTGTGGCTATGCTGAGTCTTAGCTATGCAGTGGACATTAAAATGTCTATTTATGATAAGGATAGGGATCATTTGGTTCTTTCTAGCTTCGTGCTGAAGTTTAAAGTTGTGGGATCCATTTCTACTGATTCCTGTAAATCTGAATAAGTTATCGACAACGAAATATTAACATTTATGCTTGATTGTGAAGTGCTAAAGCTCAAAGCCATGGGGTCCATTTTTACTTCAGGAATTATGGACAAGCTGGAAGCATCAACTTTCAGTTTAATACTTAAATGTCATAGGGTCAACATCTTCAAACTTCTTTGGAAATTTCTTTCCCCAACTTTTATGCATATTGACATTTTTCTTACCAAAAACAACTAAGAAATTGTGTTATTAAATATCATTTAAAAATTTATCTTTTAGTTGATTTTAATTGTCATATTAATACACTTTTGTTAATAATAATTAGGACTTAAAAAATGCAGCTCTAAAAGTGAATTTGAATAAAAATCGTATAAAACCATCATATTCACTAAGTTTCATATTAACATTGTAATAGTCTCTTCTTCTTTTTTGCGAGTTGTAGCATTTGATACTACTTAAAAGAGAGAATGCATTAGAATTATTTTCATATCTCACATCTAAAATCAAAAGTAGGACCATAGGTGTCCTCTCGAAAATAAGAAAACTAGGTTTTCTTAACCAACCTACATAGTGTTACATTAAAATTTGTCATTATGACTATTGATTCCGATATTTTTTTATCCGATGGAGTGTTTCAAGTGAATTTTCTATGAAGCTTGAAGTAAAATAATATCAAGAATAAAAGGAATTTTGGTTTTCACTACTTAAAACTCTTTTTTGAGCATTTGCACGGTTTTTGCGAACAAAATCTGCACATGTGCAGTTTCTTTCTGTTGTGTAACCAGCTCCAAAAATAGAAGAAAAGAGATATCAACGCCTTAGAAATAAGCCACTTGGAGGGGGCAACCTCCAATACATTACATAAATGAATAATTCTTGGATGATTCAATTTACAAAACCTCCTTTCTCTATATAGGAGTCCATGGGGCCATAATGTCATCCTAGTGGGCCACAATGTAATCCTAGCCGACCTAACAATAATAATTTAAGGGCACAATAATAACAAAATGGGGGTTACAAGGGTACAATAATAACAATAAGGGGGTTACACTAACAATAATAAGGGACTATACTAGTGATATAGGGACCTAACATGCCCCTCTCCTTCAAAAAAGTATTGTCCTCAACGCTTGAGTAGCTCCGGGTGCTTCTGTATAAAATTCTCATCCTCCCATGTAGAATCTTCAGTGGGTAAGTTCTTCCACTTGATGAGATACTCTGAAATTGATCGATTCCGTAGTTGTCGAGTTCTTGTTTCCATGACCGCTTCTGGTTCCAATATGATATTTCCTTCCTCATCAAGTTCTGGCAATATTGTTTGAACTGGAAGATTTTCACCTATAACCTTCTTTAAGCATGAAACATGGAAAACTGGATGTACTCGCGAAGAAGCAGGAAGCTCCAATTTGTATGCCATAGAACCAATCTTTTGCAACACCTTGTAAAGACCATAGTACTTTGGTGATAATTTATTATCCTTCTTAGCTTGCTTGAGGGACATTTGTTTGTATGGTTGTAGCCGTAAAAATACCCAATCTCCTACATCAAAACTTCTCTCGCTGCGATGTTGATCTGCCTGTTGTTTCATTCGATTTTGTGCCAAATTCAGGTTATCCTTTAAGAGTTGGAGAACTTCTTGCTGATGCTCGATGTGATCTTTCACTACTTGAACCTTCGAATTTTCTCTTAAATATGATGTGATGGATGGTGGATGATATCCATAAAGTGCCATAAATGGGGTCATTTTTGCTGCAGTATGGAAGGAAGTGTTATACCACTATTCAGCAAGAGGTAACCACTTGACCCATTGTGTTTGTTTATCAGATACAAAACAACGAAGATATCCTTCCAAACATTTATTTACTATCTCAGTTTGACCATCAGATTGAGGATGATAAGATGAGCTATGAGCTAATTGAGTACCCAAACAAGAAAATAACTCTGTCCAAAAATTTCCACTAAAAATGGGATCTCTGTCGCTCACAATAACCCTTGGGCTTCCATGTAGCTTTTGAATTCTGTCCATAAATGTAGTAGCAACTGTACTTGCTTTAAATGGATGAGATAATGCACAAAAGTGTGCATACTTGGTAAGTCTCTCAACTACCACCATGATGACATTCTTTCCTTCGGACTTAGGTAAACCTGTGATAAAATCCATTGAAATCTCCTCCCAATGTTGACTTGGAATGGATAAAGGTTGTAGAAGTCCAGGGGTCTTAATTGTCTCCACTTTATTCTGCTGGCAAACCAAACATTCCGCCACAAACTTTTGAATATCAGATTTAAGGCCATCCCAAAAAAATTCTTTCTTCACCCTGTGGTAAGTTTTTAAAAATCCTGAGTGTCCTCCTAAAGGAGAAGTGTGCAATTCCAGAAGAATATTTTGTTTTGGTTGGGAATTCTTACAAAGATATAAGCGATCTTTGTACCATAGATATTTCCATTCAAATGTATGGATATCTTGAGATCTTAACATTTGGAGAGGTATCCATACATCTTTCCTTCTTCCATTCATCTCTTGCTTCGGTTGTGATTGCGGTTGAATATTAGAGAACCCTTATAATAATGCTACCTCTTTGATCTTTTCTGAAATTTGTCACAAACAACATTAAGCTTTCACTTTTGTGAATTATTCAAAGTCAGCCTTAACATCTTTGTGTTATTTTTGCTCTTGAGAATAGTCCTTTGTTCTAAAAGTGTTTAAGACTATCATGATCATTTTTTGCATAGTATAAACCCGTGATAAATTGTATTTTTAGTGCATTGATATTACACAGCTCCTTCTCCCTTTCTCATAAATAGGTTTACGCAATACTTTCCTTTGGTTAGGCTTGTTTCCAAAAGCAACGGGTCCTCCTTCTTTGCATTAAACAACACCAATTCCGCCTAACGAGGCATCACATTCCACAATAAAGGTTTTTGTGAAGTCTGGCATCGCTAAGACCGGTTTTAGGCACATTGCCTCTTTAAGATGTTCAAAGGTCTTAGTTGCTTCAGGAGTCCATGAAAATTCATCTTTCTTCAATAATGTTGTTAGAAGTGCTACTATTCTCCCATAATTCTTAACAAACTTGTGATAATACCATGTTAACTCGAGAAATCCTCACAACTTCTTTATGGTTGTAGGGACTTTCCATTCCTTGTGGCATGATACATTGAGGTCTGCCCTTCTTCTTGCTGTGAGATCTGAATATTGCCTTGAAGATTCCACCTCTTGTACTCCAAAGAAACATTTGGATGTTTTGCCTCTTTATTTCTACTGATAGTTGAGGCCTCTCCAACATCATTCCTTTTTAGTTCCTTCCAAGACCTGCTGTAGATTAGTATATCATCAGAAAAAACTAGCACAAATTTTCTAAGGAAGGGTTTGAAAATGGAATTCATCAACCCTTGAAATGTAGAAGGTGCATTGGTAAGGCCAAAAGGCATGACCAAAAATTCATAATGACCCTCATGAGTTCGAAATGGTGTTTTTGGAATATCTTCAGTCTTCATTCTAATTTGATGATATCCTGAACGAAGATCCAACTTGGTAAAATAAATTGCTCCATGTAATTCATCCAATAATTCATCAATCACAGGAATGGGAAATTTGTCTTTAATGGTGAGCTTATTGAGCTCCCTATAATCTGGACACATTCGCCATGATCCATCCTTCTTGTGTGCCAATACTACAGGAGCAGAGAAAGAACTTTGACTAGGTTGAATTATACCCGCCTCTAACATTTCTGCAATCATACGTTCAATTTCGCTCTTTTGGAAGTAAGGATATCTATAAGGCCTAATTTTTCGAGGAACACTTCCTGGAATCAAATGAATAGCATGATCATGATCACGAATAGGTGGGAGTGCTTTGGGAGTTTCAAACACCTTGGAATGATTGTCCAAGACTTGTTGGAGATCTGCAGAAATAGATGATTTTGATGTCGAAACTTCTAGAGAGCATAATTGTGCAATTACGCCTCGTTTTTCTTTCTTTAGAAGCTTTGTCATGACATTAGAACTTATTATCCTTCCTGGCTTCCCTTTAATACCCCATAATTTGACTTCCTTTCCTTCTGAAAAAAAATTCAAGAAAAGTTCTTGAAAATTAAAAGCTACTGTCCCCAAAGATTGTAACCATTGTACTCCTAGTACAACATCGGCACCTCCCATAGGAATGGAAAGCATTGGACTAGTCAATACATATTCCCCCATGGTTAGCTTGATATTATGGCATTTTCTAGAGCAATTTATAGTTCCTCCATTTGCAACCATCACTTGACATTCTGGTGCTAGGTATAGGAAACAATTTAATTCCTTGGCTACCTTACAATGAATAAAATTATAGGTGCTACCTGAATCAATCAACACTATTACCTTTTTCTTCTTGATATGTCCTTCTATCTTGAGAGTTTGAGGAGTGGTAATTCCTGCCAGTGCATTACACGATATGGTCGGATTCATTTCTTCCTCTTCTAGGGGTGGTTTCTGGTGTATATCGTCTTCTTGTTCATTTTCTTCTTCTTCTTCACAATCTATGTAAAATAATTTCTTCTCAGCACACTTATGACCTTTAGTGTATTTGCTATCACAACTGTAGCAAAGCCCTTTGCTCTTTTTTCTTCCAATTGTTGTGGTGTCAACCTTGTAGGTTGTGGAAATCTAGGCGTAGCAACACTTCCTTCTTTATAGAATTGAGTGGTAGGCTTCCTTGTCGCCATAATTTTACATTGAACTTTTCTTGCCAACCTGAATGCCTTCTCCAATGAATCAGGTTCCAAAACGCGAACTTCATGTTGGATGTTATCCTTTAAAGTGCCTAGGAAGAGATCAATCCTGTGTTCCTCTGTAAGATCAGTTACCCTTATATTCAATTTTTGGAAGTCCTGAATGTGCTGCCCCACTAAACCCTTTTGTTTGAGATTTATCAATTGGGTAAAGAAGGTGTTGCTCTTTGTATTCTCATAATGTGCTATCATTTCCTCCGTAAAAATTGACCAAGTGACAATTTTTTTACGGGAGCAAAGCCATTGATACCATACAAATGTATTTTGTTCTAAATGTAAAGTTGCGATGCGTACCTTTTGTGTGTTTTGCACATTATGGAGATCAAAATATTGCTCCATTTGTAGTATCCATGTTACAGGATCCTTTCCATCAAACTTCCTCATCTTCATTTTTGGAATATGGTGGTTCTTCCTGCCAACATTAGAGTTTGTGAAATCACGATTAACATTTATTTTGTTCTCATCATGAGTTTCTTCTACTATCTTTTCACCATTATGAAACATTTATTATATCAACTTTGTCAAACCTTCCATGTCTGCTTTTAGATCATTCTTCATGTTTTCCATCTTAGCTTCCATGCCATCCATCTTAGCTTCCATGCCTTTCTTCAAAACTTCCACGCATTTCTTCAAAACTTGAGCATAAGGTTATGAAATCACAAGATCAACATTTCTCTGAGATTTCTTTTTTTGTGTTCCTTGTGTGTTCTGTCTGGGCATTGCCTTGTGGCTAGATATGTCTCTATTTGTTTTAGATAATCTGGGATGGCTTATACTCTAAAGAGATCAACATCAGGCAGCTGGTCATCAAGGGATCCCCCTTTTTCCCCATTCTCCAATCTTGATAAGTGGTCAGGACCAACGTTTAGCCTTTCTAGTTTTACTATTACTTCAAAATTTAACTCCTAGAATAGTAGGAGCCATCTACATATTTTTCCTTCAAGCATAGGTTTTTTCACTAGATATTTCAATGTTGAGTGATCTGTGAAGAACTTGAATGTACCTCCCAATAAGTAGGGATGAAATTTCTGTAGAGAGTATACCATAGCAATAGCCTCTCTTTCTATTGTTGTATAATTTATTTCAGCTGTGGAAAATTTCTTGCTTGCGAAGTACACTGGATGATCTATGGAGGTCTCTCCTGGCTAAGCTAACACCGCTCCCAAAGTAATGCTTGAGGCATCATTGTAGAGATGAAATTGTTTATCCCAATCGGGATGGGCCAAAATGGGTGCACTTTCTAGTTTCTCTTTCAATGTGTCTAGTGCTTTAGTGCATTCATCGTTCCACATAAATTTCTCTAACTTCCACAAATTTTTTTCCAATGGTGCTCTAATCTTTGCATAGTTACGGATGAACCTCCTGTAGTATCCTGTGTGTCCCAGTAGTGACCTCAATTTTTACAATATCTGGTGCTTCCATGTTCACAATGACTGCTACCTTTGCTGGGTCCACACATGCACCCTTCTTACAAATGACGTGTACCAAAATTGTTCCAAAAGGTACCGCAAATATTCACTTCTTAAGATTAAGAGAAATTTGAAGTTGTCTGCATCTATCAAACATTATTATGAGCAGAGTTGCATGGTTCTTTAGTAGGCTGTAAACTGTCCAATCATCCAGTATACTTCTAGGAACTTATGGATATAGTCTTTGAATGCTGCTATCACTATCCGTGAAAACATAGTTGGTGCATTATTTAGTCCAAAAGGCATGAAATGGTAGAAAAATGATCCCCATTTTGTGGTGAAAGTAGTTTTCCTTTTGTCTTCTTCTACTATTCTCTCGTGATGATATCCTTAGAAGCCATCTATGAATGAGTATGCTTCATTTCCTGCTACACTATCAAGGACCTCATCGCTAAATGGAGTTGGAAATGGGTCATGAATGCATGCATTATTGAGACTTTTGTAGTCTACACATACTCTAATTTTTTATTTCTCCTTTTTACTTTGTATTACAATTGGGCTGACCCATTCTACTTCCTCAACTGGAAAAATCAATCCTTCCTTCAAGATTTTTTCTATCTCTTCTTTAAAGTTTTATTTTACTCTTAGATTTAGGCAATAAGGCCTATGCTTTACTGGCCTCTCGTCTGGTTTTAAAACTATGCGCATCTCTCCTAGATCTCCTTTGATCCCTTTGAGCTCTGCCACTGAAGATGGGAACAAGTCTTTGTACTCCTGTAATAGGTCAAATATTTCCTTTGTTGTCTTTGTATTCCAATAATCTCCAATAGATGCAAACTTGGGCTTTTCTACGCTTCTAATATTTTGCTTCTTTGTCTTCAAAGGTAACAGGTGTAGTCCCTCTGTAGTTGGTTCTTCTTGTATTTCCTGGTCTCCCTTTTCCTCTTCAAAGTATAGTTGTCGAATATTCTCTAAATCATCATCGTCTATCTCCCGATCTATCCTTTTACATTCTACTTATTCTTTGACTTTCTACTCTGATAAAGATATCTCCTCATCTTCTTGAAGCTCTAGAAAGAACAACATTCTTTTAATTTCTTGAAGGGCATGTATAACTTGTTCTGTATCTCCTTTGAAAGAAAAACATTGCGTAAATGTTTCCACAATTGTTTGCAAGGTACCAATTCCCCTCTTCTTCTCTTTTGTTAGGTACCAAGCCTGTGGAATGGTGTCCAGTGAATGTATCAATTTGTGCACACACAAAGATTTTTGATATCCTTCTTTCCTCCAATTATACTCACAACTACTTAGATGTGCTAGGGGGTCAAAATTCCCTTGGTACTTCTCTCTGAATTGCAGCCCTAAAGCTTCATGGAATCAAGTTCTTAATGCTTTGGCAATATCTTCTCGTCGTGAAAGAGAGTTGCAATGGGTAGCCTGCCACCTTGCTGACGTGGATTGTAGTGATACGTCCATGAGAGGGACTCTATGTTCTACTAGTAATTTTTTTTCCACCTTGGTAATTATTATATTTACAACATCCATATTTGAAAGATTTGGATATTCTCTTACCTCTATACCAATCCAATTGACTCCCCGAATGTTGTCGCATCTTCTGGTGTTAATTTCGTATCCTCCCCGTTGCCAATCATCCCATGCTACTTCTGATCCCAAGTTGGAACTATGAACACTTCTCCATCTTATGATCCCTCCTGCTGTAGGATTGATATAGTATTCTCTCCTTACTACCATCATCTCGTATAGTTGATCTAGAAGCTGTGTGTCCTCTCTGTTGTCAACAGCCTCTGTCGATCGGGGTCCTTGATATGGTTTCAATGGCTAAACTACTCTAACTTCCCCATATTCTAATATCATTAATTCCTTCTTTAAATCAATCACTACATAATTCTCAAAGGTCCAATCTATTCCCAACAAATCAGGATAGGGATCTTTGTCTCCCATAATGTCTATTACTTCAAAGTTTGTATAGGTTTTTACTCCTGCAACATCAACCTAGACTTCATCGAGCCTTCCTATTGGTACAATAAAATATTGATTTTCCATTCTGAGCTATATTGGTGAATATGTCAGCTTTGGTTTCCTGAGTGCTTCCCACATATTTCGCAGTAGAATGTTGACATCAGATCTGAGATCAAGAATTGTATCTCTGATTTGAAATCCTGCAACCTGGGTGTTCACAAGGAACTCCTTTCCAGTTCTTCTCTTGTTTATTTTCACCCTTCTTATGTACTTTTCTATTGAATTCCCTAAGTCTCCAAGTTCTGCATTTCCTTGCACAACCAATTCTAGATTTTTCTTTAGTTGTTCCAGCATTGGTCCTTTTTTTACAATTTTCAAGAACAGTCGGAACCATTCCTCAATCAATGTACTTGTATGGATTTACTTCTCTCTTTCGTTGGATTGTTGTGGAAGTTCCATACTTTGATGTCTCCCTATCTGGGAAAATGTTTCTAATGCTTCTTTAAAATACTACTTATGTCGGTCTGGGTTGAAAGCTTTCTTTGGGGATGCAGGTTTGATTAACTTTATCGGATCCATGTCCCATGCATCCTCTCATGTTTTCTTCCCTCCCCATGTTACTGTAGCTACACTTTTCATGGGTTGAGATTATGTTATTCTTGGTTCTGCGTTAACCATGTTAGCTCCTCTTTGTCTAGCTCTTTCTTCCCATCTCTTAATCAGCTCTGGGAAATCTTCAGTTGCATGTGTGTTAAATCTGCATTGAGAGCACCATGGTCTCCTAGGTAGCGGACATTCCTTCGCTACGTGCCCTTCTTGATCATAGTTATAACATCTTACTGGTCCTTTCCTCCAGTTCTGCTACCTCTCATTCCTCCTCCTCGTCCCCTTGGAGTTTCGTTTACTCTATAAGGCAGCCTGCCCAATCATTTTGATAATGCATCGAGGGCTCTACATTGTTCTGTATTATGTGTTGTAGAGGCACAAAATTCACAGTATATTTTGTTTCAAACATTAGAATATTTTTGCAGAATTGGACATATTCGTGGAGTATGACCAATACCTTTGCATATTTTGCAACACTCGATTGTTGTCTAATTCTGTTGATTAGGGAACCCTGGGAAGTGGGGTTGCAGTTGGTATAATCCTTGAGTATTTATCTGCGCAACTCCACCAATTGGTGGGGGCCCCTATGTTCTGGTCGCCGAAGTTCCAATATTTTCTCCTTGCAACCTTGGACATACTGTGGCAACATGTCCTTCCATCAAGCAATGTGTGCACCACACGTTGGGCCTTGCAGATTGTATCGGCCGAATTTCTTTCAACTTCTCTGTTAAATTGGCTATTTGATGTTGTAGTCCTAGTATGGACGGATCTTATACTACTGCTCCTCCTTTGAACTCCTGCGGGTAACCCACCATAGCTTCTATTTTCATGGTTTGCTCGAGAGTATCCTAAAGGGTATCAATATTTTGTTATGTCAACAGTTTCCTTGTCAATGATAGAAGTGCTTTGATGAACCAATCTTGCTGTTGATTTGGATCATTTGGGTAACTTAGCTTTCCAATCGCACCTTTAAATCTTATCATTCAATCCCGGGCTATTTCTCCTTCCCGTTGTTTGATTTCCCACAGCTCGGACAATCCCTACTGATTCATCTGAGGCAATTTGAATTCTTGGACAAATTATTTCTTCACATCATTTATTAATGGGTTATGTTGTGCTTTTGACCATTTAATGAACCAAAAAAAATCTCTTTCTCTTAGTGTGGTTTGAAACTCAATTAACTTCACTGCATCTCGTGTCTATCAAACTCTCCAAATTGCTTCGCAAAGATACTAGTGCTGCTCTAAATCGTCGTTAACTTTTCTAGAAAATCTCGGGTATTGGGTGAACAATCCCACCATCTTTCCTTGTGTTGGTGGTACCAAAAAAAACCTCTACTTCTCGGCCAAGAGATTTTACTACAAACACTATTGCTAGTAGATTTATGTACTGTGGATGTAGTACTACTCAACTTGCTAAACTCTCGTATCTTAATAAATAACTTATCAGGTGGATGTTAGAGTACCAGGGGAAGGTTGGGACTAGCGCTACTTGAAACTTGGGGAATATGACTACCTTGCGTTATGGGTGCCTGCCTCTCTTGGAATAGTTTCTCCATCGCAACATGCAGCTCCACATCAGAATCATCCTCGAGGCGCGCACCCTCATCATTGGAATTTTCTCCCTTTTCTCTTCGGGTTGGGCTCCTATAAACTTATCTAACCTCCTTAATGGTCCCTCCCATTCCTTGGGATCCCATATGACCTTCTCTTTCCTCTATCATATGTGGCGCCTTTTCCTTGTTTTTTCGATTCTTCTCCTGCATCTTAAACTCTTTCATTTCCCTTTCCCACCACTTCTCAGCAATCTGTGCCCTTTGATGTGCTCTCTACTCAACCTACTAGAGGTTCCAACATCCATATCCCTATTCCCCCCTTTTCATTACTTGTAGTATCTTTTCCTCAACTCATTCCCCTAGTACTGGAGGTTTAGGTCTCCATCTCGGGGCTTTGGAGTGACATCAGTCCCTCGTCCACCATTAGAGCTTTAATCCAAAACAGGATTTCTTTCAACGGTTCTACCCGAAACCTAGATCTAAATATGTCTTTGGATTTTGTAAAATATTGGTAACACTCGGCTAAAAACTCTAAAATGTACCCCTCCAAGGTAGACTGTACCCAAAAATCTAATGCTCGGGTTAGATCTATATCTAACCGATGGAGTGATACTAGATCTGTATCCTTCCAATTGTGACAGACCATATGCGATCCTCTTGATAGTGACTTGATTTGAAGTCTCCAAAACCAATTGAAAATATTTTCGGGAAAATTTCCCCAGAAAATTTCATATAGGTCACTCACAGATTTAGAAAATAGGACCCGATATTTGGCAGTCTTTTCCCTTTGCTGCCGAAGTTCTGCTTGTTGCGATATGAACTGATCTATGTTCTTATACCACTAGTTTCTTAGTTCCTTCTCGTAGATCCATGATACCATGATATAAATTCTAAATAAGTTTTCAGGTCCTGGCAACATAACCATTTGTTGGTGAAAAAGGAGGTCTCTAGGCAAGACCCAGGTTCAAGTTTGAGGCCAATAAGGTTTTTGCAGTAGTTTAGAACAACTTCGGCATTTTCACCCTCCTCAAGGGAGTAGGGCGTCTCACTTGAGGCGTGCCATGACCTTAATAAGATTAGAAGCTAGATCATGTAGAAGACAGATATGAACACAGATAACAATTATGGAGATTTAGAAGTCACATATATATCTTAACTCTAAGAAGGAGCTATCATTCATCAGGACATGTTTAGAATGCTAAATTAAAATTTTAATTTATGCATACATTCACCATAAGAAATTAACCATCCATCAACTCTCGAAATCACACACAACAACAACCTGATTTCATTATCAATATCAAAACATCATACATGTGCTCCGCAGAGTCTATTACAATCTAGTTCAGTACAAAAGACTTCACACAGAACTCTCCTAAGGTTTTGCTTCTCCTTGACCTCTCCCCAGACTGACTAACTAACTCCAAGCTGATTGCCTGCCTACCTATTTATTTCTCGCCGAGTGACACTGTCAGTCCTTGCTTATTTTCTGCTTCGCTTCCTTTTGCTTATTCTTTATCACTGGGAGTTCTACTGATTTTTCCTATCTCCCATCTCTGCTATTTTTGCTGCTCTCTCCCAATTATGTGCCACATGTCTTCTGTCTTTCTACAACAGTGATAGCTCCATGTCTACCTTGATTGCGTTCCACCACCTGTCCTCCAGCTCTTCACAACTCAAAAATTTTCTATCCCCAAAACAAAGGCCCCGACAGTGAAAATAATAGTGTTGAATGATAGAAAATGTGAATAATAAGAATGTTTTCAATTATAAATATTCTTCATTATGATCAATCTCAAACTATTTTCTTCTACTATTCTTATTTTCAACCTTGTTAGATTTTTCGTCTTTTCATATCATAAACCATTTAAGTATATAGTTCGAGTTGTTGTAGTAAACATCATACCTTGTCTCTCTTTCTCTCCAATATTAATTGGTTGAATTACTATAACACAAAATCAATGTACTATGCCAATCATTTTTTTGTGCTTACACTGAAATCAATGCACATTGTTAATCCAATCACTTTAAAATTAATGTACCATTATACATCCAATTACATCAAATCAGAACTCAACATCTACATTGAAATAAATGATCTAATGAAAGAAGTCAAATAATATTAGAAAAAAACTTCTATACAGAAATCAATGCATCTAATGCAAGAAATCAAATTGGATTAGAAATCAACATTTACCTTCAAATAAATGCATCTAATGCAGGGAATCACATAGCATTAGAAATCAACATTTACACTCAAATCATTGCATCTAGTTCAAGTAAGAAAATAGTATTAGAAACCAACATCTACATTGAAATTATGCATTTAGTGCAATCAATCAAATAGGATTGAAATCAACATCTACAATGAAATAAATGCATTTAGCGCAAGCAATCAAATAGGATTAGAAATCCTATACACTGAAATCAATGCATATGGTGCAATAAATTTGAATTATAATTAGAAATGAACATCCACATTGAAATCATTTCATCTAGTGGAAGCAACCAAAGAAGATTAGAAATTACCATATACATTGAAATCTTTGCATTTAGCGTTAACAATCAAATAGGATTGGAAATCATCTACATTGAAATCAATGCATCTAGTGCAAGAAATAAAATATCATTAGAAATCAATATCTACACCAAAATCAATGCATCTAGTAAAAGCAATCAAATAGGATTAGAAATTACCATCTACATTGAAATTAATGCATCTAATGCAAGCAATCAAATAGGATTAGAAATCACCATCTACACTGAAATCAATGCATATAATGAAAACAATCAAATAAGATTAGAAATCACCATCTACACTGAAATAAATGCATCTACTGCAAGAAATATTCTTCCCTCTCCCCCACCTCCATTTATATCTCCCTCCATCTCTCCTTGTTTGTCTCTTTATCTAAACCCCCACCCCCAAACACAGACACTCTCCCACACCATATTTATCAATCTCTATGTCCCTCCCTCCCTTTCTCCATCTCTCTCGTCTTCCCTCTCTTCACCTTCAATCTATATCTCTATCTTCCCCTTTTCTCCCTCTCCCTTGCTTATATTTCTCTTTCATCTTGTTGTGCTATCTCCCTCTCTCTCCATCTTCCTTATCACTCCCTCTCTCTCCCCACCTTTTTCTCTCTATGTCTTTATTCTTACCTCTCTCTCTCTCCCCCTCCAAATCCATATATTTTTCCCTCCCTCTCTCCACTCTCTCACATCCTCTCTCTTCCTTCTTCTCTCTCCCTTTCTCTCCCACATGTCATTCTCTCTCTCTCTCTCTCTCCAACTCTGTTACTATATCCATCCCTCTCATCTTCTCTCCACATTTGCTTCTTTGTCTCTTTATCCCACACGAAACATACACACTCTCTCTCCATATCTCCCTTGTCACTCCCTCTCTCTCTCTATGTCATTCTTATTCTCTCCATTTGTCCCCCTCCAACTCCATCTCTCTATCCATCCCTCTCTCCTCCTCTCTCCCTCCCTATTTCCTACAATCTATGTCCCCTCTCTCTCACTTTCTCTCCTACCCCTCTCTCTCTCTTCCCCCATAACTCTCCTCCTCTCTCTCATCCTTTGTCTCTCTCCATTTCTCTCCTACCTCCCTCTCTCCTCCCCCATCACTCTCTCTCTCTCTCTCTCTCTCTCTCTCTCTCTCTCGCTATATATATATATATATATATCCCTCCCTCTCTCCTCTCTCCTCTTATCTCCATCTCTCCTTCTTTGTATATTCATATCACCCCTAAACATACACACTGTCTCCATATATCCCTTGTCACTCCCTCTCTCTCTCTCTACTTCTCACTCTCTATGTATTTATTCATCCCTCCCTCTCTGCCACTCCAACTCCATCTCTCTATCCCTCCCTCTCTCCTCATCTCTCTCAAGTCCTCTCCCTTGTCCTTCCTCCCTTGCCACCCCCCTCTCTCTCTCTCTCTCTACTCTCCAATCCTCTCATTATCTTCCTCCCTCTCTCACTCCTCTCCCTCTCTCTCTATTCATTTTTCCTCCTCCCTCTCCTTCAGTTTATCTTCATCTCTCCCTTGTCACTCCCTATCTCTCCTCCTCTATCATTGTATGTCTTTGTTCTTCCCTCCCATATATATCTAGAGTTAATATATATCATGATATATTAATATATATTATAATATAACAAATTTAATATTGTATTAATCCAAATTTATTAAATTTAATAATATTAATATGAATATTATATTTAATAATAATAATAATAATATTTTGATATTAATATTAGGGTTAATAATGTTTTTTTTGCATGCCATTAATAGTAATTTGGCCCATGGTATTTGGCCGCTTCACCTAAATAAAACCTCCTTTTTTAGTGTTCGTAAATATAAAGAGGAGTGTGGAGTAAATATAAAAAGAGGTTTTATTTTTTACCAACCTCTAGTTTATTTATATTTATATTTATTTACCATACCTCTTTATACCTCTTTTATAAATACAGTATTTGACCCATAGTATTTAACCTATTGTATTAACGATAATTTGTTCTACGGCATCCAAAAAATTATTTTACAAATATATATAAACTTAAATTTATTTAAATTGTAAATTTTTTATAAATATCAAGATTTAAAAAACTAAATTTTAATATACTTGAATCCAATTGTATATATTTTTATTCATTTTATTTATTTTCCAAATCTATTTTCCCAATAGTATTAAAACATTAACACATTTATGATACTAAGATCTTTAATGTAAATTAAATGCACATACAATCTTAACACACCCCATACTCTTTTAATGCAAACAGAAATCCTTTTTGCTAAAGTTAAAAAATATTCCATTAGTCTTAATAGAAAAAACATTTTCTGCCATAGTAAAAAACTATTACATTCAATCTGAATCTTACACAAAACTAACTCCAGTAGAAATGCATTTCCTCTCATGATAAAAATATAACTGGAATCTGTCAAAATCATAAATGATATATTTTTCTATCCTACTACCCATGTAATCATGGTAAATCCAGGCAAAACTCCATGAGTCGAAACAATAATACATTCCATCAAAATATAAAGCTATAGTCATTTGGTCAAAATATAAATACAACATTTAATTGCTTCTATTTGAAGAATAGAAAACCCAGATTGAGTCGGTGCCGATCCAAATATAGGTATCAGTATAGCAATGGTAAACAGCTTAATTCAATCCTGTAAAACAGCTGACTGAACTTATTGTGGGTGGTGCCGCTGCCGGTTTTCTGAAAACAGATTCTCCTGTTTGAGAATGTCCCTAAACCAATGCGCAGAAGCCCTCGGATATCTTTTCAAATTATCGTTGTAATCCACATAATATAAACCGAATCTATAATTATACCCAAACGCCCATTCAAAGTTATCCAACAGCGACCAAACCAGATAACCGCGAATATCAGCTCCCTCGCTGCCATCATTTTTATCAGGCAAACACTATATGAGTATAAGTTCGTTCATCTATACAACCAATTAAATCACAAAACATCAGCATACCTAATAGCTTCAAGTATTTCTGATAAGTGCTCTGAATGGTAGATCACTCGCTCGGAATCGTTTAATGCTGGTTCAAGTGGAGTTGCGCCATTGTCAAAATCAGCATATCCTGTGAGAATTCATATCCATATTCATGTCTTTAATAATCCATTCATTCCAAATTCAGATCTTCAAGAGAACGTAGAAATATTTCTTTTTTCTTCAATAAATGTTAGGGTTGAAGTACCAGTTTCGGTGACATATATAGGAGGGTTGTTGTATTGGTGTTTTGTATAGTTTATTATGTCTTTTAGTCCAGCAGGATAAGACCTGTAAGTGGAGACTCCTTCCTGCAAAACAGACGAACAATGGTTTAAATTTTTATAACATTTTTTGGAATAAATTTTACTGGAAAGTGAAATATACTTATCTCTATTTATGATGATCATATTAAAAAATAACCCAACAACAACAGATTGAACTGATTTTTTATCACAGTTAAAATAATCCAATGACGTTCTAAAAAATCTTGAAGATGGACTTACCGCCGATCCAATGTAAATTCCATCAACTTCATCTGAAACTCAGACAATAGACCAATATTAATATCAAAATATGAAATCAAGAAATATTATAAAAATGTAGAAATGATAAATCAAATAGGGATTAAAACATTATTTCCATGACAAACTTAATCTGTTTCACTGCAGCATTGTGCTGGGTGAGCTATACATAAATAAAAACTATTGTTAAAATAGATGGCCTGCAATATTACAGGATATATTTGCCTGAGAATCCAAAACGAAATCCGTGTGCGGAGGATTTGGTGGATGCGGATTGTTGATTGTGAAGTATGTTGTGTAGTAGTTATAACCCAGAAAGTCGAAGGACCCTTTCACTTCTCTCGCCTCTTGACTGGTAAACCGAGGCAAACGTGCGCCAACTAACGTTCTCATGGACTCGGGGTATTTTCCTGAAGTCAATGGCTCCAAAAACCTTTTGGCAATAAAAAAAACAATTCCATTATTTTAATTAAAATAATCTCTAAACCGTTTAGACAAATATAAGAGTAGCTCCAAGCCAACTAATTTTCTCATGGATTCAGTATATTTTTCTGAATCCAATGTATCGAAAACCCTTTTTCCAATTCAAAGTAATATCATTCCTATTAGTTTTGAAAGACAGTTTAGTTTATTAATTGTTTTATTAGCAAAACGAAGGTATGAATCTAAATCCGATAAATCTAAATACTTCGGATGCCAAAAATTTATTTGTTCTAATAAAAAATGAATGAGCAATAATACCATCCTATCCTAAAGTCGATCACTCTCTGGGTAGCCATTTGATCCACCAATGATTTAGACCATGACACCATCCAGTTCGCTGTAATCACTATGCCTATCGAACCTTTCTTTTTTCCCTGCATTATATTTTCAACTTTACAATATATTTTTCTTCAACACAAAACCATATCAAATCAGAGCACTTATTCTCATGAGTACCTGGTACTTAGTCTTATATATTTTTACAGCAGCACTATGTGCAAGAAGCATATTGTGGCCTACAATATAAGGCTCTGTTGCAGAATCACCCGCTGTGCAGTTGCCAAATCCAGGGGAACATCGACCGGGAGCTTCAACCCCTATATCGTAGCCAAGATATGAGAAGTAAAGCTGTTCATTTATAGTTACCCAATACTTCACACGGTCCCCAAAAGCTCGAAAACATTCTTCTGCATATAAGCCGAAATCCTCTCTGAAACAAAGAGAAAAGGCTTAAATATGTATTTCCATGTTTTGAAAGCTCTAATCGATTTATCACACTAATATGAGTGAATCTTACACGATTTTTTGACTAAGGAATCCCATATATTCATCTTCCAGAGCCTGTGGTAAGTCCCAATGAAATAGTGTAATGAAAGGCTCTATATCTGCCATGCAAAGGCCATATACAAGTTTTATATATAGTCAGATATATATTGATTTTTAAAGGAAAACTTTCCAGTAGATTTATAAATTTTCTGACTAATGGTTCAATCCATTAACTCACCCCTTTAAACTGAAATAATATATATAAACATTTTGAAGGAAAGAGCAGCACAGTTGAAACAAACACACTCCCTGTTTATAGACAACCCAAACTAAAAATCCAACTTTTGAACTTATCACTAAACTTGTTTCCAATCCACAAGGATAGACAAGTGCTATAGATCATAGAGGGCTTGTGAATGATTTCTCTGATACCATTTTTGAGAAGCTCGTTTATGAGATTATTGTAATAAGCGATCCCTTCTTCATTGACTCCTCCATGTCTTGGAGAGCCCACTGTAGAAACAATTACTAAAAATAATTACGGAGTTACTGAAGGAGATCGAAGGCGGAAAATAGAAAAAAAATGGCATTTCTTGAACTTACTAGGAAAGATGCGCGACCAGGAAATAGAAAAACGATAAACCTCCATTCCCATATATTTTAAGCGTTGAACATCTTCCTTAACATCAGTGCAAACAACTTGAATTTAATAAAAAATTAAGATATTACTATTCTCTATCAATCAATGGACCAGTTACAATGTTTTCGGAGATCTTTATCTCAATTGCAGATTGCTAGAATATCAAGATCAGTTATTTGACCTCTGGATTTTACATCCAAGGTATTTCATTAATGCAATCTCTACCTTTATAATTGAAACATACGAAAAATACCCAAAAATGTTCTTAAAATAGACTATCAACCCATCAAAAGAAATAGTGTTGTTAATTTATTTTCCTACCTTATAGCGGTGGTATTGATCGACTGCAACATCCCCATTCTTTCCATCTGCAATTTTACCTGCATAACAGTAATTAAATAACAAGTTACTTCAACGACAAAATTAAAAGAAAAGGCCTCAGCGTTAACGTTCATGTATGTCTGGTTTGAGCGTTAACCTGGGGTGTGGGAGAATTTATCCCAGATGCTGGGCAGTCTACCGCCCTCGCGGGCAGCTCCTTCCACCTGTAAATCAAACAAAAAATGGTCAAATTGACTGACAAGAAATATACCCATAATTTAATTGACATTATATTGAAGGTGTAGGGATTGATGTGGAAGAATCAACTTGGTAAGCAGATGTAGCGGCACCAAACTTGAAATCTTTTGGAAACATGCTTCTATCTATACTTGCAGAACAAGATCCTGCAGCCTTAACTTCTCCAATGATCAGGAGGAGAAGACACGCTGAAAATCGCAAATAGGTGAAGATGCAGTCTGAACTTAGACCTTGAATTTCCGCCATGTTATTTCTCAGCTTTGTTTTTAGATGCCTATGTCAGGTAAGGATTTTTTGCACAAAATCAAACAATACGAAATATAAAATCAGAGAGCACAAGAGCAATATCACCACACCTGATATTTGGTCTGTGGCTATGCTGAGTCTTAGCTATGCAGTGGACATTAAAATGTCTATTTATGATAAGGATAGGGATCATTTGGTTCTTTCTAGCTTCATGCTGAAGTTTAAAGTTGTGGGATCCATTTCTACTGATTCCTGTAAATCTGAATAAGTTATCGACAACGAAATATTAACATTTCTGCTTGATTGTGAAGTGCTAAAGCTCAAAGCCATGGGGTCCACTTTTACTTCAGGAATTATGGACAAGCTGGAAGCATCAACTTTCAGTTTAATACTTAAATGTTATAGGGTCAACATCTTCAAACTTCTTTGGAAATTTCTTTCCCCAACTTTTGTGCATATTGACATTTTTCTTACCAAAAACAACTAAGAAATTGTGTTATTAAATATCATTTAAAAATTTATCTTTTAGTTGATTTTAATTGTCATATTGATACACTTTTGTTAATAATAATTAGGACTTAAAAAATGCAGCTCTAAAAGTGAATTTGAATAAAAATCGTATAAAAACATCATATTCACTAAGTTTCATATTAGCATTGTAATAGTCTCTTCTTCTTTTTTGCGAGTTGTAGCATTTGATATTACTTAAAAGAGAGAATGCATTAGAATTATTTTCGTATCTCACATCTAAAATCAAAAGTAGGACCATAGGTGTCCTCTCGACAATAAGAAAACTAGGTTTTCTTAACCAACCTACATAGTGTTACATTAAAATTTGTCATTATGATTATTGATTCGGATATTTTTTCATCCGATGGAGTGTTTCAAGTGAATTTTCTATGAAGCTTGAAGTAAAATAATATCAAGAATAAAAGGAATTTTGGTTTTCATTACTTAAAACTCTTTTTTGAGCATTTGCACGGTTTTTGTGAACAAAATCTGCACATGTGCAGTTTCTTTCTGTTGTGTAACCAACTCCAAAAATAGAAGAAAAGAGATATCAACGCCTTAGAAATGAGCCACTTCGAGGGGGCAACCTCCAATACATTACATAAATGAACAATTCTTGGATGATCCAATTTACAAAACCTCATTTTTATATATAGGAGTCCATGGGGCCATAATGTAATCCTAGTGGGCCACAATGTAATCCTAGCCGACCTAACAATAATAATTTAAGGGCACAATAATAACAAAATGGGAGTTACAAGGGTACAATAATAACAACAAGGGGGTTACACTAACAACAATAAGGGACTATACTAGTAATATAGGGACCTAACATGCCCCTCTCCTTCAAAAAAAGTGTCGTCCTCAATGCTTGAGTAGCTCTGGGTGCTTTTGTATAAAATTCTCATCCTCCCATGTAGAATCTTCAGTGGGTAAGTTCTTCCACTTGATGAGATACTCTGAAATTGATCGATTCCGTAGTTGTCGAGTTCTTGTTTCCGTGACCGCTTCAGGTTCCAATATGATATTTCCTTCCTCATCAAGTTCTAGCAATATTGTTTGAACTGGAAGATTTTCACCTATAACCTTCTTTAAGCATGAAACATGGAAAACTGGATGCACTCGCGAAGAAGCAGGAAGCTCCAATTTGTATGCCATAGTACCAATATTTTGCAACACCTTGTAAGGACCATAGTACCTTGGTGATAATTTATTATCCTTCTTAGCTTGCTTGAGGGACATTTGTTTGTATGGTTGTAGCCGTAAAAATACCCAATCTCCTACATCAAAACTTCTCTCACTGTGATGTTGATCTACTTGTTGTTTCATTCGATTTTGTGCCAAATTCAGGTTATCCTTTAAGAGTTGGAGAACTTCTTGCTAATGCTCGATGTGATCTTCCACTGCTTGAACCTTCGAATTTTCCCTTAAAGATGATGTGATCGATGGTGGATGATATCCATAAAGTGCCATAAATGGGGTCATTTTTGCTGCGGTATGGAAGGAAGTGTTATACCACCATTCAGCGAGAGGTAACCACTTGACCCATTGTGTTTGTTTATCAGATACAAAACAACGAAGATATCCTTCCAAACATTTATTTACTATCTCAGTTTGACCATCAGATTGAGGATGATAAGATGAGCTATGAGCTAATTGAGTACCCAAACAAGAAAATAACTGCGTCCAAAAATTTCCAGTAAAAATGGGATCTCTGTCACTCACAATAACCCTTGGGTTTCCATGTAGCTTTTGAATTGTGTCCATAAATGTAGTAGCAACTGTACTTGCTTTAAATGGATGAGATAATGCACAAAAGTGTGCATACTTGGTAAGTCTATCAACTACCACCATGATGACACTCTCTCCTTCGGACTTAGGTAAACCTGTGATAAAATCCATTGAAATCTCCTCCCAACGTTGACTTGGAATGGATAAAGGTTGTAGAAGTCCCGGGGTCTTAATTGTTTCCACTTTATTCTACTGGCAAACCAAACATTCCGCTACAAAATTTTGAATATCAGATTTAAGGCCATCCCAAAAAAATTCTTTCTTCACCCTGTGGTAAGTTTTTAAAAATCCTGAGTGTCCTCCTAAAGGAGAAGTGTGCAATTCCAGAAGAATATTTTGTTTTAGTTGGGAATTCTTACAAAAATATAAGCGATCTTTGTACCATAAGGAATCATTTTTCCAACTAAATGTATCAGATGTACTAGGATCTTGCTGCAACTTTTGAATGAGTGTCCATACATCTTTGTCCTTATTCCATTCATCTCTTGCTTCGGTTATCCAATCTAGTTGGATAGTAGAAATGGCACAAAGCAATGCTTCCACCTCTTCATTCTTTCTTGAGAGTGCATCTGCAACAACATTTAGCTTCCCTTTTTTGTAGATTATTTCAAAGTCATAACCCAACATCTTTGTGACCCATTTTTGCTGCTCTTCTGAAGATAGTCTTTGTTCAAAAAAGTGTTTAAGACTATCATGATCAGTTTTTACCTTGAAGTGTCTTCCCATTAGGTAAGTTCGCCATTTCTTTAGTGCATGCAGTATTGCTAACATTTCCTTCTCATAAATAGGTTTCTGTAAATACTTTCCTTTGATTGGACGACTTTCAAAAGCAATGGGTCCTCCTTCCTGCATTAAAACTGCACCAATTCCATTTCCTGAGGCATCACATTCCACAATAAAGGTTTTTGTGAAGTCTGGCGTAGCTAAGACCGGTGCTAGGCACATTGCCTCTTTAAGATGTTCGAAGGCCTTAGTTGCTTCAGGAGTCCATGAAAATGCATCTTTCTTCAATAATGTTGTTAGAGGTGCTGCTATTCTCCCATAATTCTTAACAAACTTGTGATAATACCCTTTTAACCTGAGAAATCCTCGCAACTGCTTTATGGTTGTGGGGACTTTCCATTCCTTAATGGCTTTAATTTTGTTAGGGTCTACCTTAACACCCTCGTGAGATACAATATGACCCAGATATTCCACCTCTTGTACTCCAAAGAAACATTTGGATTTTTTTGCATATAATTGTTTCTCCCGCAATAGTTTGAGCACCCTGTCAACATGTTCAACATGATCCTTCCAAGAGTTGTAGATTAGTATATCATCAAAAAATACTAGCACAAATTTTCTAAGGAAGGGTTTGAAAATGGAATTCATCAACCCTTGAAATGTAGAAGGTGCATTGGTAAGGCCAAAAGGCATGACCAAAAATTCATAATGACCCTCATGAGTTCGAAATGGTGTTTTTGGAATATCTTCACTCTTCATTCTAATTTGATGATATCTTGAACGAAGATCCAACTTGGTAAAATAAATTGCTCCATGTAATTCATCCAATAATTCATCAATCACAGGAATGGGAAATTTATCTTTAATGGTGAGCCTATTGAGCTCCCTATAATCCGGACACATTCGCCATGATCCATCCTTCTTGTGTACCAATACTACAGGAGCAGAGAAAGAACTTTGACTAGGTTGAATTATACCCGCCTCTAACATTTCTGCAATCATACGTTCAATTTCGCTCTTTTTGACATAAGGATATCTATAAGGCTTGATGTTTGGAGGAACACTTCCTGGAATCAAATGAATAGCATGATCATGATCACGAATAGGTGGGAGTCCTTTGGGAGTTTCAAACACCTTGGAATGATTGTCCAAGACTTGTTGGAGATCTCCAGAAATAGATGATTTTGATGTTGGAACTTCTAGTGAGCATAATTGTGCAATTACGCCTCGTTGTTCTTTCTTTAGAAGCTTTGTCATGACATTAGAGCTTATTATCCTTCCTGGCTTCCCTTCAATATCCCGTAATTCGACTTCCTTTCCTTCTGAAAAAAATTTCAAGAAAAGTTCTTGAAAATTAAAAGCTACCGTCCCCAAAGATTGTAACCATTGTACTCCTAGTACAACATCAGCACCTCCCATAGGAATGGAAAGCATTGGACTAGTCAATACATATTCCCCCATGGTTAGCTTGATATTATGGCATTTTCCAGAGCAATTTATAGTTGCTCCATTTGCAACCATCACTTGACATTCTGGTGCTGGGTATAGGAAACAATTTAATTCCTTGGCTACCTTACAATGAATAAAATTATAGGTGCTACCTGAATCAATCAACACTATTACCTTTTTCTTCTTGATTTGTCCTTCTATCTTGAGAGTTTGAGGAGTGGTAATTCCTGCCAGTGCATTACACAATATGGTTGGATTCATTTCTTCCTCTTCTAGGGTTGGTTCCTGGTGTATATCCTCTTCTTGTTCATTTTCTTCCTCTTCACAATCTATGTAAAATAATTTCTTCTCAGCACACTTATGACCTTTAGTGTATTTGCTATCACAACTGTAGCAAAGCCCTTTTGCTATTTTTTTCTTCCAATTGTTGTGGTGTCAACCTTGTAGGTTGTGGAAATCTAGGTGTAGCAACACTTCCTTCTTTATAGAATTGAGTGGTAGGCTTCCTTGTCGCCATAATTTTACATTCAACTTTTCTTGCCAACCTGAATGCCTTCTCCAATGAATCAGGTTCCAGAACGCGAACTTCATGTTGGATGTTATCCTTTAAAGTGCCTACGAAGAGATCAATCCTGTGTTCCTCTGGAATATCAGTTACCCTTATATTCAATTTTTGGAAGTCCTCAATGTGCTGCCCCACTAAACCCTTTTGTTTGAGATTTATCAATTGGCTAAAGAAGGTGTTTCTCTTTGTATCCTCATAATGTGCTATCATTTCCTCCGTAAAAATTGACCAAGTGACAATTTTTTTACGGGAGCAAAGCCATCGATACTATACAAATGTATTTTGTTCTAAATGTAAAGTTGCAATGCGTACCTTTTGTGTGTTTTGCACATTATGGAGATCAAAATATTGCTCCATCTGTAGTATCCATGTTACAGGATCCTTTCCATCAAACTTCCTCATCTTCATTTTTGGAATATGGTGGTTCCTCCCACCAACATTAGAGTTTATTAAATCACAGTTAACATTTATTTTGTTCTCAACATGAGTTTCTTCTACTATCTTTTCACCATGATGAAACATTTCTGTATCAACTTTTCAAACCTTCTATGTCTACTTTTAGATCATTCTTCATGTTTTCCATGTTGTCTTTCTATGCTCATCCATTCCTGGCTTCCATGTTAGCTTCCATGCCATCCATCTAAGCTTCCACGTATTTCTGTTCTTCAAAACTTAGGCATAAGGTTATAAGAATCCCCCGAATCCAACATTTCACTACCAGATGTCTTTTTTGTGTTGCTGTGTATTCTGCTGGGCATTGCCTTGTGGCTAGATATGTCGCTATTTGTTTTAGATAATCTGGGATGGCTTATACTCTAAATAGATCAACATCAGGCAGCTGGTCATCAAGGGATCCCCCTTTTTCCCCATTCTCCAATCTTGATAAGTGGTCAGGACCAACGTTTAGCCTTTCTAGTTTTACTATTACTTAAAAATTTAACTCCTGGAATAGTAGGAGCCATCTACATATTTTTCCTTCAAGCATAGGTTTTTTCACTAGATATTTCAATGCTGAGTGATCTGCGAAGAACTTGAATGTACCTCCCAATAAGTAGGGATGAAATTTCTGTAGAGAGTATACCATAGCAATAGCCTCTCTTTCTGTTGTTGTATAATTTATTTCAGCTGTGGAATTTTTTTTTCTTGCAAAGTACACTGGATGATCTATGGAGGTCTCTCCTGGCTAAGCTAACACCGCTCCAAAAGCAATGCTTGAGGCATCATTGTGGACATGAAATTGTTTATCCCAATCGGGATGGGCCAAAATGGGTGCACTTTCTAGTTTCTCTTTCAATGTGTCTAGTGCTTTAGTGCATTCATCGTTCCACATAAATTTCTCTAACTTCCACAACAATTTTTCCAATGGTGCTCTAATCTTTGCATAGTTACGGATGAACATCCTGTAGTATCCTGTGTGTCCCAGTAGTGACCTCAATTTTTTACAGTATCTAGTGCTTCCATGTTCACAATGACTGCTACCTTCGTTGGGTCAACACATGCACCCTTCTTACAAATGACGTGTACCAAAAGTGTTCCAAAAGGTACTGCAAAGATTCACTTCTTAAGATTAAGAGAAATTTGAAGTTTTCTGCATCTATCAAACATTATTCTGAGCAGAGTTGCATGGTTCTTTAGTAGGCTATAAACTATACAAACATCCATGTATACTTCTAGGAACTTATGGATATAGTCTTTGAATGCTGCTATCACTATCCGTGAAAACACATCTGGTGCATTATTTAGTCCAAAAGGCATGACATGGTAGAAAAATAATCCCCATTTTGTGGTGAAAGTAGTTTTCCTTTTGTCTTCTTCTACTATTCTCTCGTGATGATATCCTGAGAAGCCATCTATGAATGAGTATGCTTCGTTTCCCGCTACACTATCAAGGACCTCATTGCTAAATGGAGTTGGAAATGGGTCATGAATGCATGCATTATTGAGACTTTTGTAGTCGACACATACTCTAATTTTTTATTTCTCCTTTTTACTTTGTATTGAAATTGGGCTGACCCATTCTACTTCCTCAACTGGAAAAATCAATCCTGCCTTCAACATTTTTTCTATCTCTTCTTTAAATTTTTATTTTACTCTTAGATTTAGGCGATAAGGCCTATGCTTTATTGGCCTCGCGCCTGGTTTTAAAAATATGTGCATCTCTCCTAGATCTCCTTTGATCCCTTTGAGCTCTGCCACTGAAGATGGGAACAAGTCTTCGTACTCTTGTAACAGGTCAAATATTTCCTTTGTTGTCTTTGTATTACAATAATCTCCAATAGATGCAAACTTGGGCTTTTCTACGCTTCCGATATTTTTCTTCTTTGTCTTCAAAGGTAACAGGTGTAGTCCCTTTGTAGTTGGTTCTTCTTGTATTTCCTGCTCTCCCTTTTCCTCTTCAAAGTATAGTTGTCGAATATTCTCTAAATCATCATCGTCTATCTCCCGACCTATCCTTTTACATTCTATTGATTCTTTGACTTTCTGATCTGATAAAGATATCTCTTCATCTTCTTGAAGCTCTAGAAAGAACAACATTCTTTTAATTTCTTGGAGGGCATGTATAACTTGTTCTGTATCTCCTTTGAAAGAAAAACATTGCATAAATTTTTCCACAACTGTTTGCAAGGTACCAGTTCCCCTCTTCTTCTCTTCTGTTAGGTACCAAGCCTGTGGAATGGTGTCCAGTGAATGTATAAATTTGTGCACACACAAAGATTTTGGATATCCTTCTTTCCTCCAATTATACTCACAACTACTTAGATGTGCTAGGGGGTCAAAATTCCCTTGGTACTTCTCTCTGAATTGCGGCCCTAAAGCTTCATGGAATCTAGTTCTTAATGCTTTGGCAATATCTTCTTGTCGTGAAAGAGAGTTGCAATGGGTAGCCCACCACCTTGCTGACGTGGATTGTAGTGATACTTCCATGAGAGGGACTCTATGTTCTACTAGTAATTTTTCTTCCACCTTGGTAATGATTATATTTACAACATCCATATTTGAAATATTTGGATATTTTCTTAACTCTATACCAATCCAATTGACTCCCCGAATGTTGTCACATCTTCTGGTGTTAATTTCCTATCCTCTCCGTTTCCAATCATCCCATGCTACTTCTGATCCCAAGTTAGAATTCTAAACACTTGTCCATCTTATGATCCCTCCTGCTGTAGGATTGATATAGTATTCTCTCCTTACTACCATCATCTCGTAGAGTTGATCTAGAAGCTGCGTGTCCTCTCTGTTGTCAACAGCCTCTGTGGATCGGGGTCCTTGATATGGGTTCAATGGCTAAAATAATCTAACTTCCCCATATTCTAATATCATTAATTCCTTCTTTAAATCAATCACTACATAATTCTCAAAGGCCCAATCTATTCCCAACAAATCAGGATAGAGATCTTTGTCTCCCATAATGTCTATTACTTCAAAGTTTGTATAGGTTTTTACTCCTGCAACATCAACCTAGACTTCATCGAGCCTTCCTATTGGTACAATACAATATTGATTTCCATTCTGAGCTATATTGGTGAATATGTCAGCTTTGGTTTCCCGAGTGCTTCCCACATATTTCGCAGTAGAATGTTGACATCAGATCTGAGATCAAGCATTGTATCTCTGATTTGAAATCCTGCGACCTGGGTGTTCACAAGGAACTCCTTTCCAGTTCTTCTCTTGTTTCTTTTCACCCTTCTTATGTACTTTTCTGTTGAATTCCCTAAGTCTCCAAGTTCTGCATTTCCTTGCACGACTAATTCTAGATTTTTCTTTAGTTGTTCCAGCATTGGTCCTTTGTTTACAATTTTCAAGAACAGTCGGAACCATTCCTCAATCAATGTACTTGTATGGATTTACTTCTCTCTTTCGTTGGATTGTTGTGGAAGTTCCATACTCTGATGTCTCCCTATCTGGGAAAATGTTTCTAGTGCTTCTTTAAAATACTACTTATGTCGGTCTGGGTTGAAAGCTTTCTTTGGGGATGCAGGTTTGATTAAATTTATCGGGTCCATGTCCCATATATCCTCTCATGTCTTCTTCCCTCCCCATGTTACTATAGCTACACTTTTCATGGGCTGAGATTATGTTATTCTTGGTTCTACGTTAACCAGGTTAGCTCCTCTTTGTCTAGCTCTTTCTTCCCATCTCTTAATCAGCTCTGGGAAATCTTCAGTTGCATGTGCATTAACTCTGCATTGAGAGCACCATGGTCTCCTAGGTAGTGGACATTCCTTCGCTACGTGCCCTTCTTGATCATAGTTATAACATCTTACTGGTCCCTTCCTCTAGTTCTGCTACCTCTCATTCCTCCTCCTCGCCCCCTTGGAGTTTTGTTTACTCTATAAGGAAGCCTACCCAATCATTCTGATAATGCATCGAGGGCTCTACATTGTTCTATATTATGCATTTTAGAGGCACAAAATTCATAGTATATATTGTTTTGAACATTAGAATATTTTTGCGGAATTGGACATATTCGTGGAGTATGACCAATACCTTTGCATATTTCGCAACACTCAGTTGTTGTCTGATTCTGTTGATTAGGGAACCCTGGGAAGTGGGGTTGCGGTTGGTATAATCCTTGAGTATTTATCTGCGCAACTCCACCAATTGGTGGGGGCCCCTATGTTCTGGTCGGCGAAGTTCCAATATTTTCTCCTTGCAACCTCGGACATACTGTGGCAACGTGTCCTTCCATCAAGCAATGTGTGCACCACACGTTGGGCCTTGCAGGTCGTATCGGCTGAATGTCTTTCAACTTCTCCGTTAAATTGGCTATTTGATGTTGTAGTCCTAGTATGGACGGATCTTATACTACTGCTCCTCCTTTGAACTCCTGTGGGTAACCCACCATAGCTTCTATTTTCATGGTTTGCTCGAGAGCATCCTAAAGGGTATCAATCTTTTGTTGTGTCAACAGTTTCTTTGTCAATGATAGAAGTGCTTTGATGAACCAATCTTGCTGTTGATTTGGATCGTTTTGGTAACTTAGCTTTCCAATCGCGTCTTTAAATCTTATCATTCAATCTTAGGCTATTTCTCCTTCCCGTTGTTTGATTTCCCATAGCTCGGACAATCCCTACTGATTCATCTAAGGCAATTTGAATTATTGGACAAATTATTTCTTCACATCATTTATTAATGGGTTCTGGTGTGCTTCTGACCATTTAATGAACCAGCACAAAGCTCTTTCTCTCAGTGTGGTTTGAAACTCGATTAAATTCATTGCATCTCGTGTTTTTCGAACTCTCCAAATTGCTTCGCAAAGATACCAGTGCTGCTCTAAATCGTTGTTAACTTTTCCAGAAAATCCTGGGTATTGGGTGAACAATCCCACCATCTTTCCTTGTGTTGGTGGTACCAAAAAAAACCTTTACTTCTCGGCCAAGAGATTTTACTACCAACACTGTTGCTAGTAGATTTCTGTACTGTGGATGTAGTACTACTCAAATTGCTAAACTCTCGTGTCTTAATAAAGAACTTATCAGGTGGATGTTAGAGTACCAGGGGAAGGTTAGGACTAGTGCTACTTGAAACTTGGGGAATAGGATTACCTTGCGTTATGGGTGCCTGCCTCTCCTGGAATAGTTTCTCCATCGCAACATGCAGCTCCACATCAGAATCCTCCTCGAGGCGCGCACCCTCCTCATTGGACTTTTCTCCCTTTTCTCTTCGGGCTGGGCTCCTATAAACTTATCTAACTTCCTTAATGGTCCCTCCCATTCCTTGGGATCCCATATGACCTTCTCTTTCCTCTGTCATTTGCGGCGCCTTTTCCTTGTTTTTTCGATTCTTCTCCTGCATCTTAAACTCTTTCATTTCCCTTTCACGCCACTTCTCAGCAATCTGTGCCCTTTTATGTGCTCTCCACTCTCTCAACCTACTAGAGGTTCTGACATCCATATCCCTATTCCCCCCTTTTCATTACTTGTAGTATCTTTCCCTCAACTCATTCCCCCAGTACTGGAGGTTTAGGCCTCCATCTCAGGGCTTTGGAGTGACATCATTCCCTCGTCCCACCATTAGAGCTTTAATCCAAAACATGATTGCTTTCAATGGTTCTCCCCGAAACCTAGATCTAAATATGTCTTTGGATTTTGTAAAATATTGGTAACACTCGGCTGAAAACTCTACAATGTACCCCTCCAAGGTAGACTGTACCCAAAAATCTAATGCTCGGGTTAGATCTATATCTAACCGATGGAGTGATACTAGATCTGTATGCTTCCAATTGTGACAGACCATATGTGATCCTCCTGTTAGTGACTTGATCTGAAGTCTCCACAACCAATTGTAAATATTTTCGAGAAACTTTCCCCAGAAAATTTCATATAGGTCACTCACAGATTCAGAAAATAGGACCCGATCTTTGACAGTATTTTCCCTTTGCTGCCGAAGTTCTGCTTGCTGCGATATGAACTGATCTATGTGCTTATACCACTAGTTTCGTAGTTCCTTCTCGTAGATCCACGATACCATGATCTGACTTCTAAATAAGTTTTCAGGTCCTGGCAACAGAACCATTTGTTGGTGAAAAATGAGGTCTCTAGGCAAGACCCAGGTTCAAGTTTGAGGCCAATAAGGTTTCCGCAGTAGTCTAGAACAACTTCGGCATTTTCACCCTCCTCAAGGGAGTAGGGCGTCTCACTTGAGGCATGTCGTGACCTTAATAAGATTAGAATCTAGATCTTGTAGAAGACAAATATGAACACAGATAACAGTTATGGAGATTTAGAAGTCACATATATATCTTAACTCTAAGAAGGAGCTATCATTCATTAGGACATGTTTAGAATGCTAAATTAAAAATTTAATTTATGCATACATTCACCATAAGAAATTAACCATCCATCAACTCTCGAAATCACACACAACAACAACCCGATTTCATTATCAATATCAAAACATCATACATGTGCTCCGCAGAGTCTATTACAATCTAGTTCAGTACAAAATACTTCACACAGATCTCTCCTGAGGTTCTGCTTCTCCTTGACCTCTCCCCAGACTGACTAACTAACTCCAAGCTGATTGCCTGCCTACCTATTTATTTCTCGCCGAGTGACATTGTCAGTCCTTGCTTATTTTTCGCTCCGCTTCCTTTTGCTTCTTCTTTATCACTGGGAGTTCTACTGATTTTTCCTGTCTCCCATCTCTGCCATTTGTGTTGCTCTCTCCCAATTCTGTGCCACATGTCTTCTGTCTTTCTACAACAGTGATAGCTCCATGTCTTCCTTGATTGCATTCCACCACCTGTCCTCCAACTCTTCACAACTCAAAATTTTTCTATCCCCAAAACAAAGGCCCCGACAGTGAAAATAATAGTATTGAATGATAGAAAATGTGAATAATAAGAATGTTTTCAATTACAAATAGTCTTCATTATGATCAATCTCAAACTATTTTCTTCTACTATTCTTATTTTCAACCTTGTTAGATTTTTTGTCTTTTCATATCATAAACCATTTAAATATATAGTTCGAGTTGTTGTAGTAAACATCATACCTTGTCTCTCTTTCTCTCCAATATTAATATATTGAATTACTATAACACAAAAATCAATGTACTATGCCAATCATTTTTTCGTACTTACACTGAAATCAATGCACATTGTTAATCCAATCACTTTAAAATTAATGTACCATTATACATCCAATTACATCAAATCAGAAATCAACATCTACATTGAAATCAATGATCTAATGAAAGAAGTCAAATAATATTAGAAAAAAACTTCTATACGGAAATCAATGCATCTAATGCAAGAAATCAAATTGGATTAGAAATCAACATTTACCTTCAAATCAATGCATCTAATGCAGGAAATCACATAGGTTTAGAAATCAACATTTACAGTCAAATCAATGCATCTAGTTCAAGTAAGAAAATAGTATTAGAAACCAACATCTACATTGAAATTATGCATTTAGTGCAATCAATCAAATAGGATTGAAATCAACATCTACAATGAAATAAATGCATTTAGCGCAAGCAATCAAATAGGATTAGAAATCATATACACTGAAATCAATGCATATGGTGCAATAAATTTGAATTATAATTAGAAATGAACATCCACATTGAAATCAATTCATCTAGTGGAAGCAACCAAAGAAGATTAGAAATTACCATATACACTGAAATATTTGCATTTAGCGTTAACAATCAAATAGGATTAGAAATCATCTACATTGAAATCAATGCATCTAGTGCAAGAAATGAAATATCATTAGAAATCAATATCTACACCAAAATCAATGCATCTAGTGAAAACAATCAAACAGGATTAGAAATTACCATCTACATTGAAATTAATGCATGTAATGCAAGCAATCAAATAGGATTAGAAATCACCATCTACGCTGAAATCAATGCATATAATGAAAACAATCAAATAAGATTATAAATCACCATCTACACTGAAATAAATGCATCTACTGCAAGAAATATTCTTCCCTCTCCCCAACCTCCATTTATATCTCCCTCCATCTCTCCTTGTTTGTCTCTTTATCTAAACCCCCACCCCCAAACACAGACACTCTCCCACACCATATTTATCAATCTCTATGTCCCTCCCTCCCTTTCTCCATCTCTCTCGTCTTCCCTCTCTTCACCTTCAATCTATATCTCTATCTTCCCCTTTTCTCCCTCTCCCTTGCTTATATTTCTCTTTCATCTTGTTGTGCTATCTCCCTCTCTCTCCATCTTCCTTATCACTCCCTCTCTCTCCCCACCTTTTTCTCTCTATGTCTTTATTCTTACCTCTCTCTCTCTCCCCCTCCAAATCCATATATTTTTCCCTCCCTCTCTCCACTCTCTCACATCCTCTCTCTTCCTTCTTCTCTCTCCCTTTCTCTCCCACATGTCATTCTCTCTCTCTCTCTCTCTCCAACTCTGTTACTATATCCATCCCTCTCATCTTCTCTCCACATTTGCTTCTTTGTCTCTTTATCCCACACGAAACATACACACTCTCTCTCCATATCTCCCTTGTCACTCCCTCTCTCTCTCTATGTCATTCTTATTCTCTCCATTTGTCCCCCTCCAACTCCATCTCTCTATCCATCCCTCTCTCCTCCTCTCTCCCTCCCTATTTCCTACAATCTATGTCCCCTCTCTCTCACTTTCTCTCCTACCCCTCTCTCTCTCTTCCCCCATAACTCTCCTCCTCTCTCTCATCCTTTGTCTCTCTCCATTTCTCTCCTACCTCCCTCTCTCCTCCCCCATCACTCTCTCTCTCTCTCTCTCTCTCTCTCTCTCTCTCTCGCTATATATATATATATATATATCCCTCCCTCTCTCCTCTCTCCTCTTATCTCCATCTCTCCTTCTTTGTATATTCATATCACCCCTAAACATACACACTGTCTCCATATATCCCTTGTCACTCCCTCTCTCTCTCTCTACTTCTCACTCTCTATGTATTTATTCATCCCTCCCTCTCTGCCACTCCAACTCCATCTCTCTATCCCTCCCTCTCTCCTCATCTCTCTCAAGTCCTCTCCCTTGTCCTTCCTCCCTTGCCACCCCCCTCTCTCTCTCTCTCTCTACTCTCCAATCCTCTCATTATCTTCCTCCCTCTCTCACTCCTCTCCCTCTCTCTCTATTCATTTTTCCTCCTCCCTCTCCTTCAGTTTATCTTCATCTCTCCCTTGTCACTCCCTATCTCTCCTCCTCTATCATTGTATGTCTTTGTTCTTCCCTCCCATATATATCTAGAGTTAATATATATCATGATATATTAATATATATTATAATATAACAAATTTAATATTGTATTAATCCAAATTTATTAAATTTAATAATATTAATACGAATATTATATTTAATAATAATAATAATAATAATAATATTTTGATATTAATATTAGGGTTAATAATGTTTTTTTTGCATGCCATTAATAGTAATTTGGCCCATGGTATTTGGCCGCTTCACCTAAATAAAACCTCTTTTTTTAGTGTTCGTAAATATAAAGAGGAGTGTGGAGTACATATAAAAAGAGGTTTTATTTTTTACCAACCTCTAGTTTATTTATATTTATATTTATTTACCATACCTCTTTATACCTCTTTTATAAATACGGTATTTGACCCATAGTATTTAACCTATTGTATTAACGATAATTTGTTCTACGGCATCCAAAAAATTATTTTACAAATATATATAAACTTAAATTTATTTAAATTGTAAATTTTTTATAAATATCAAGATTTAAAAAACTAAATTTTAATATACTTGAATCCAATTGTATATATTTTTATTCATTTTATTTATTTTCCAAATCTATTTTCCCAATAGTATTAAAACATTAACACATTTATGATACTAAGATCTTTAATGTAAATTAAATGCACATACAATCTTAACACACCCCATACTCTTTTAATGCAAACAGAAATCCTTTTTGCTAAAGTTAAAAAATATTCCATTAGTCTTAATAGAAAAAACATTTTCTGCCATAGTAAAAAACTATTACATTCAATCTGAATCTTACACAAAACTAACTCCAGTAGAAATGCATTTCCTCTCATAATAAAAATATAACTGGAATCTGTCAAAATCATAAATGATATATTTTTCTATCCTACTACCCATGTAATCATGGTAAATTCAGGCAAAACTCCATGAGTCGAAACAATAATACATTCCATCAAAATATAAAGCTATAGTCATTTGGTCAAAATATAAATACAACATTTAATTGCTTCTATTTGAAGAATAGAAAACCCAGATTGAGTCGGTGCCGATCCAAATATAGGTATCAGTATAGCAATGGTAAACAGCTTAATTCAATCCTGTAAAACAGCTGACTGAACTTATTGTGGGTGGTGCCGCTGCCGGTTTTCTGAAAACAGATTCTCCTGTTTGAGAATGTCCCTAAACCAATGCGCAGAAGCCCTCGGATATCTTTTCAAATTATCGTTGTAATCCACATAATATAAACCGAATCTATAATTATACCCAAACGCCCATTCAAAGTTATCCAACAGCGACCAAACCAGATAACCGCGAATATCAGCTCCCTCGCTGCCATCATTTTTATCAGGCAAACACTATATGAGTATAAGTTCGTTCATCTATACAACCAATTAAATCACAAAACATCAGCATACCTAATAGCTTCAAGTATTTCTGATAAGTGCTCTGAATGGTAGATCACTCGCTCGGAATCGTTTAATGCTGGTTCAAGTGGAGTTGCGCCATTGTCAAAATCAGCATATCCTGTGAGAATTCATATCCATATTCATGTCTTTAATAATCCATTCATTCCAAATTCAGATCTTCAAGAGAACGTAGAAATATTTCTTTTTTCTTCAATAAATGTTAGGGTTGAAGTACCAGTTTCGGTGACATATATAGGAGGGTTGTTGTATTGGTGTTTTGTATAGTTTATTATGTCTTTTAGTCCAGCAGGATAAGACCTGTAAGTGGAGACTCCTTCCTGCAAAACAGACGAACAATGGTTTAAATTTTTATAACATTTTTTGGAATAAATTTTACTGGAAAGTGAAATATACTTATCTCTATTTATGATGATCATATTAAAAAATAACCCAACAACAACAGATTGAACTGATTTTTTATCACAGTTAAAATAATCCAATGACGTTCTAAAAAATCTTGAAGATGGACTTACCGCCGATCCAATGTAAATTCCATCAACTTCATCTGAAACTCAGACAATAGACCAATATTAATATCAAAATATGAAATCAAGAAATATTATAAAAATGTAGAAATGATAAATCAAATAGGGATTAAAACATTATTTCCATGACAAACTTAATCTGTTTCACTGCAGCATTGTGCTGGGTGAGCTATACATAAATAAAAACTATTGTTAAAATAGATGGCCTGCAATATTACAGGATATATTTGCCTGAGAATCCAAAACGAAATCCGTGTGCGGAGGATTTGGTGGATGCGGATTGTTGATTGTGAAGTATGTTGTGTAGTAGTTATAACCCAGAAAGTCGAAGGACCCTTTCACTTCTCTCGCCTCTTGACTGGTAAACCGAGGCAAACGTGCGCCAACTAACGTTCTCATGGACTCGGGGTATTTTCCTGAAGTCAATGGCTCCAAAAACCTTTTGGCAATAAAAAAAACAATTCCATTATTTTAATTAAAATAATCTCTAAACCGTTTAGACAAATATAAGAGTAGCTCCAAGCCAACTAATTTTCTCATGGATTCAGTATATTTTTCTGAATCCAATGTATCGAAAACCCTTTTTCCAATTCAAAGTAATATCATTCCTATTAGTTTTGAAAGACAGTTTAGTTTATTAATTGTTTTATTAGCAAAACGAAGGTATGAATCTAAATCCGATAAATCTAAATACTTCGGATGCCAAAAATTTATTTGTTCTAATAAAAAATGAATGAGCAATAATACCATCCTATCCTAAAGTCGATCACTCTCTGGGTAGCCATTTGATCCACCAATGATTTAGACCATGACACCATCCAGTTCGCTGTAATCACTATGCCTATCGAACCTTTCTTTTTTCCCTGCATTATATTTTCAACTTTACAATATATTTTTCTTCAACACAAAACCATATCAAATCAGAGCACTTATTCTCATGAGTACCTGGTACTTAGTCTTATATATTTTTACAGCAGCACTATGTGCAAGAAGCATATTGTGGCCTACAATATAAGGCTCTGTTGCAGAATCACCCGCTGTGCAGTTGCCAAATCCAGGGGAACATCGACCGGGAGCTTCAACCCCTATATCGTAGCCAAGATATGAGAAGTAAAGCTGTTCATTTATAGTTACCCAATACTTCACACGGTCCCCAAAAGCTCGAAAACATTCTTCTGCATATAAGCCGAAATCCTCTCTGAAACAAAGAGAAAAGGCTTAAATATGTATTTCCATGTTTTGAAAGCTCTAATCGATTTATCACACTAATATGAGTGAATCTTACACGATTTTTTGACTAAGGAATCCCATATATTCATCTTCCAGAGCCTGTGGTAAGTCCCAATGAAATAGTGTAATGAAAGGCTCTATATCTGCCATGCAAAGGCCATATACAAGTTTTATATATAGTCAGATATATATTGATTTTTAAAGGAAAACTTTCCAGTAGATTTATAAATTTTCTGACTAATGGTTCAATCCATTAACTCACCCCTTTAAACTGAAATAATATATATAAACATTTTGAAGGAAAGAGCAGCACAGTTGAAACAAACACACTCCCTGTTTATAGACAACCCAAACTAAAAATCCAACTTTTGAACTTATCACTAAACTTGTTTCCAATCCACAAGGATAGACAAGTGCTATAGATCATAGAGGGCTTGTGAATGATTTCTCTGATACCATTTTTGAGAAGCTCGTTTATGAGATTATTGTAATAAGCGATCCCTTCTTCATTGACTCCTCCATGTCTTGGAGAGCCCACTGTAGAAACAATTACTAAAAATAATTACGGAGTTACTGAAGGAGATCGAAGGCGGAAAATAGAAAAAAAATGGCATTTCTTGAACTTACTAGGAAAGATGCGCGACCAGGAAATAGAAAAACGATAAACCTCCATTCCCATATATTTTAAGCGTTGAACATCTTCCTTAACATCAGTGCAAACAACTTGAATTTAATAAAAAATTAAGATATTACTATTCTCTATCAATCAATGGACCAGTTACAATGTTTTCGGAGATCTTTATCTCAATTGCAGATTGCTAGAATATCAAGATCAGTTATTTGACCTCTGGATTTTACATCCAAGGTATTTCATTAATGCAATCTCTACCTTTATAATTGAAACATACGAAAAATACCCAAAAATGTTCTTAAAATAGACTATCAACCCATCAAAAGAAATAGTGTTGTTAATTTATTTTCCTACCTTATAGCGGTGGTATTGATCGACTGCAACATCCCCATTCTTTCCATCTGCAATTTTACCTGCATAACAGTAATTAAATAACAAGTTACTTCAACGACAAAATTAAAAGAAAAGGCCTCAGCGTTAACGTTCATGTATGTCTGGTTTGAGCGTTAACCTGGGGTGTGGGAGAATTTATCCCAGATGCTGGGCAGTCTACCGCCCTCGCGGGCAGCTCCTTCCACCTGTAAATCAAACAAAAAATGGTCAAATTGACTGACAAGAAATATACCCATAATTTAATTGACATTATATTGAAGGTGTAGGGATTGATGTGGAAGAATCAACTTGGTAAGCAGATGTAGCGGCACCAAACTTGAAATCTTTTGGAAACATGCTTCTATCTATACTTGCAGAACAAGATCCTGCAGCCTTAACTTCTCCAATGATCAGGAGGAGAAGACACGCTGAAAATCGCAAATAGGTGAAGATGCAGTCTGAACTTAGACCTTGAATTTCCGCCATGTTATTTCTCAGCTTTGTTTTTAGATGCCTATGTCAGGTAAGGATTTTTTGCACAAAATCAAACAATACGAAATATAAAATCAGAGAGCACAAGAGCAATATCACCACACCTGATATTTGGTCTGTGGCTATGCTGAGTCTTAGCTATGCCGTGGACATTAAAATGTCTATTTATGATAAGGATAGGGATCATTTGGTTCTTTCTAGCTTCGTGCTGAAGTTTAAAGTTGTGGGATCCATTTCTACTGATTCCTGTAAATCTGAATAAGTTATCGACAACGAAATATTAACATTTATGCTTGATTGTGAAGTGCTAAAGCTCAAAGCCATGGGGTCCATTTTTACTTCAGGAATTATGGACAAGCTGGAAGCATCAACTTTCAGTTTAATACTTAAATGTCATAGGGTCAACATCTTCAAACTTCTTTGGAAATTTCTTTCCCCAACTTTTATGCATATTGACATTTTTCTTACCAAAAACAACTAAGAAATTGTGTTATTAAATATCATTTAAAAATTTATCTTTTAGTTGATTTTAATTGTCATATTAATACACTTTTGTTAATAATAATTAGGACTTAAAAAATGCAGCTCTAAAAGTGAATTTGAATAAAAATCGTATAAAACCATCATATTCACTAAGTTTCATATTAACATTGTAATAGTCTCTTCTTCTTTTTTGCGAGTTGTAGCATTTGATACTACTTAAAAGAGAGAATGCATTAGAATTATTTTCATATCTCACATCTAAAATCAAAAGTAGGACCATAGGTGTCCTCTCGAAAATAAGAAAACTAGGTTTTCTTAACCAACCTACATAGTGTTACATTAAAATTTGTCATTATGACTATTGATTCCGATATTTTTTTATCCGATGGAGTGTTTCAAGTGAATTTTCTATGAAGCTTGAAGTAAAATAATATCAAGAATAAAAGGAATTTTGGTTTTCACTACTTAAAACTCTTTTTTGAGCATTTGCACGGTTTTTGCGAACAAAATCTGCACATGTGCAGTTTCTTTCTGTTGTGTAACCGCTCCAAAAATAGAAGAAAAGAGATATCAACGCCTTAGAAATAAGCCACTTGGAGGGGGCAACCTCCAATACATTACATAAATGAATAATTCTTGGATGATTCAATTTACAAAACCTCCTTTCTCTATATAGGAGTCCATGGGGCCATAATGTCATCCTAGTGGGCCACAATGTAATCCTAGCCGACCTAACAATAATAATTTAAGGGCACAATAATAACAAAATGGGGGTTACAAGGATACAATAATAACAATAATGGGGTTACACTAACAACAATAAGGGACTATACTAGTAATATAGGGACCTAACACTTCCACCGTAAACTATGTAGATATGCTCAATTTCTTCCACTATAAACTGCGTAGGTCTATTCATGTAGGTAAATATAAAAAAAGAAAGTTCTAGAAGCTTTGGTTGAGAAATCTTATCTAAATTAGAAACCTCAAACCACTACATACCTGTGCCTCATCGCTTATGACATGGAACCGCTCTCCTTTTCTTAAGGATCATATCCCTTGAAAAGTGGAACTAGAAACCTCTTCATCCTTCCTATAAATTCAGCATAGGACTAAAGGAATGAGAGGCTATTGAGACTGGGATTTGTAAACATATGTTGTTAGTATTGGGTCTGAAGAGCTTGTCATCAAGGGAAGGAAAGGAGACCATTGGAAGAGGCTTGTGACATCAAGGCAACTATGATGTATGCTTGTTCTCCATTTGTTTTTAATACAAAGTAATTTTTCTTTCCTAATTGCATCTATTTTTGATGTTATTTATGGAATTCCTTGATCACTCACATGGTTTATAACTAATTATTGATTCATTTATACGTTGTATGCTAGATTATGGATTTCATTTACCTTTGATTTTATATACGAGATGCTTTGATCCTTTTGAATGATTTTGTCCATGCAGATCTCTTTTGGGGCATCATGGATAAGTCATGGAAAACATTTGGAAATAATTTAAATTATTGAGGAAAACCTGGTTGTGGAAAGCACTGAAAGGACTTCTACAAGTACTTCATTAATAGGTAAGTGATCCTTCGCATAGTACATGTTTCATGTTATAGTTATAGACTAAGGAAATATCTATTGTTTTGTTTGTTTGTTTCTAGTTTTCCTCTAGGATTCTAGGGAGATTGCTCTTGCCAGCAAGATGGATTTATCCAGGTAACAAATTGATGACCATACTGGGGAACGAGAGTTCTACTTTGTGTCTTTTTGAAACCTTTGATGCCTTTAGACCCTTTTAAGAATTGAAATTTCTAGTTTGAGACCTTTATTTTTTTTATTTTTTCTTAATTTTCTCGATTTGTGTGGTTTCTATTTAGACAGAGAGTGAAAATCTATGTAGTTTTGCTTCAGGAACAGTGTGCATGCGCACTGAATTACACTAATTGCCTACCCAATTGTGTAATTTTTTTGAAAAAGTTAAGTTTTATGTGATTTAAGTCCATTTTTTTTGTTTCTATGATCATGTTAGCTTGTTTATAGTATCAGTAAGTCTCTGTTAAGTTGATTGAGTGTTTTGAATTTCATTTTTTGAGAAATTCTTAATTTGATTTCCTTTGGTCATTACTCTGAGGTTTGTCTTAGTTTCTTAATGATTTTGGCATATTTTTTTCTTTCATTTTTGCATAAACAATTCCCCATCATTTGCCGGGGGGCAGGCTAAATTTTGTTTTGAGTGTTAATCGCCTTTGAGTGTTAGTAATTTTGACCTTTGGAAATTTATCCCAATTTTCTTTACTTACACTTGATTGGTTCCTTAGATTACATTAGTGAAGGAAAATAATCTTGTTGTTCTTTCGCTGATTTGGAATCATCTTATGTTTGATAATTCTCTTGCATAAATTACATTTTCATAGTTATAATTCTCATTTTCAGAATATGAACAAAAATTGTGCATAGATTACATTTCAATAGTTTTCAAGTGAATTGTGCATTAGTTTACATTCTTGAAAATTCAACTGTTGTAATATCCTAAATGGGATATTTTATGAATTTTGCCGGAAATTATTCAACCTTAAAATCACCAGAAGATTTCCATGTAAAATAAATTTAGAAATTTAAGCCGTTAACATTATAAACAATGTGCATAACATCAACCACAATATTTATGGAAAAATCACAAATATAATTTGCAACTAAATAATAGACAATAAGTATGCAGAAGATCTCAGCCTTATTTTCTTAATATAAAACTGGTACAAAAACTGGAAATGGCTTAAATAATGGCCCAAATAGATCTACAACAATGTTGCAACTTGTCTCCAAAACAAACTGGAAACAAACTGCAACCTGTGAATCTTGAATGGATCCACCAACAAAAGAGAGACCACTCACTCGCTCTCACTAAATCACCCAAGGGTTTACATCCCGGGGCTACCAATAAATTAGATAACCATGTCTCAATCCTCTCACATAAGAAAATGATCTAATCCAAAGATATCTTCAAATGACCTTCGCTTCTCCTTTTATAGATTTGATGGGTATATCTCCAATCCTCTAGAAGCATCTTATTTTATTATTGTATTACTATTCTAGAGGATCCTCCATTGACTCTATCAAAGTGACTTTAATTTAATTATATTTCACTTAAGTCTCTTTTGGCCCATTTTCCTCTAAATATTAAAGATTTTTCCTTTAATAAAATGACTAATTAAAGTCAATTTTAATTAAGGAAAATAGTATATCGCCCTTGTTACTATCTTTGGCCACTATAAGTCACTTCTCAGCATCCCATCCTGAAGATATCCTCATTCCGGTTCCAACGATCTATTAGACTAAGGTGTTCTATCATGTATTCCTCCGAGAATGCCACCTTGAGTGTAATTAATTGAGTTAAGCCCAAAAATAGCTCATTTTTATGAAATTTGTCAGAATTCACCGGAACAAAAGGAAAATGGTGCAAATGATGGAATATATCAACCGAATTCCATCAGTCCTCATAGAAACTCCTGAAAACTCCTCTAAAAAGCCCCTTGGCCCACTGATGACACCAACCTGTATCTGTGACCTATCTGCTCCCAACTCTGGAAGTCCATCCTAACCTTGTCATAGGTGATACCCACAAAAAGAATATTACAGACCTTTCGCCCAAATATTTCTTTCCCTCAAGCAATCCAAATATGTGGGCCACCTTGTTGGCCCGATGCAACCGAGACCCAATGCCCGGATCCCATACAAACCCCTAGGTACTGCTATGCACTTGTGTCAAGCCATGTGGAATAAACCCCTCAATGCGGGGATCCCAAACTGATCTCTCACTATACTTGTCATCAAACAATCCTCTCGAATCCTAATGCCATCATGGCCAATCATCGCCCAAGTCCCATGGCTCGGACTATGTACTGCCTGTGGCTATAGTTGCTGCCCCATGAAGCGAAGTTTGCCAGTGAACATTAATGCTCCATGGATCTTGCTGTGTTGTACCTCTAACTGTATAAGCTTCCCCACCAACTACGTACCAACTCATCACCTCTCTCTAGTCAAACTCCCGGTCTAGGCCGAGGTCAATCCTGAATTGTGGATGGTGAGCCAGTGCTACTGAAATACTAATGGACTGTCGATCCACAATCCATGGCCCAATGGAACATGTAAAATCTCTCTCGTCCAAGTGCTCCTACCAAAATGTACCCGTGACTAAGAATGATACTCTATTAATAGAATACAAACTCATCACCTCTCTCCAATCCAACTCCGGACTAGATCTGATGCTAACCCTACTCTCCTAAAGTCGGGATGGAATGTTGAAGAATTGTCAGCCTGTGCCCTACTGCCAATGGGAATCTGTAGCATTTTTCATGTCTAAGGGACCCTACTCCGCTATGCTTCCTATGAAGAAGACCGTGCCATCAAGAGAGTATCAATTCATGATATCCTACTAATCTAACTTGGAAGAAGAATACAATGTATTGACATCTGCATACGGAACATGTCTAGACTATTATCGCCAACCCATACTCAACTCGCGCTACTTTGTCCCTTCTGCTGACGAGATCTGCCTGTAGAGGAAGGCCCCTCTCTCTATAAAAGGCCAAAGTGGGTGAGATATGCTGCAAGCCCCATCTATGTACTCCTAGAGAGTGCTACACCTTGAAAGCACTACTGCTTTACTGACTGGACGTGCATCTATCTGCACCTCATCTGTGTATCGGTCCGACAATGGATGTTCCACCATCTCCAAAAAATCATCCCTCTCATGATTAAGAATGGCATGCTCCTGTTGTCTAATAGCCTCCTGCAAAACTATCCCATAAGCCTCCAACATCTCATGAGGATAAGTATCTGCAACTAGTACCTCCCTGCTAGATGCTCGTACATCCATCTGCTCCTCACACATGGTTGACCCTAAGGGTAGCCATACATCCATCACAGACTCAATGTGAGCCTCCATCTGGCTCTCCCCCAAAGGACTATCATGCATGATGTACATAGCCTCCTCCTTTGCTAACTCATGCTCCACCATATGTTGCTCTGGCTGAATCATCACAAGTGACTCATCACCCAGAGTATCTCCCGTAGATTCTCCTCACTGCTCACCTTGGACACTCGACTACAACTTCGGCCTACTATCATCAACTCCACATGACTTCTCTTGCTCCCCAAAAGCATCGTCATATGATGCCATGGACTCATCTAATGAAGAATCCTCATCCTGGCATACAGAAAGAATGTCCTTCTATTATGTTTCTACCACGTCATCTGCATCACTCAAGCATGACTGATCAGGCCCCCAAGGTTCTTTGCAGATGATGCAAAGTCCCTTCTTCCTCATCTCATTTCTACTACCTGATCCACCAAACTAGAGTAGCTCCTCCCTGGTCAAATGTCTCCTGAATATCCCAATATTATGCTCAACGAGCCCTTGGGCTAGCTCATAAGCAGCAGGTGATACCAACTTCTCTCTCCTCCAAGTAATCAACACCCTAGTCTGCAACTTTAAGAAAATGGCCTTATAGTCTCTCATACATGACAACAGGATGGACTGCATGTGTGCTATGACTATGTCAACATGATGTCTCCTAATGTTGAAGAAGCATTGGAACATCTGCAGAATCAAGCCATTACATTCAAGATCAAACATGATGCAATATGTTATGAATGTGGCCATGCCTCCTAAAACCTCAAGCTTCTTCCAAAAGGTAGAGCCTGCACTGTTGTCCAAATCTTGAAAGGTCCCTACCATCAGTTTGAAAACTCTCCTCAGAATGTCATCATTGTAAGGGGTTGTAGATATGGTTAGTCTCATGATGTCGCTGAAACAAGCTGCAACTAGAAGTGTGACCCCTCCACAAGTTTCCTCCAAGAACTTGGGTTGTATGAGAGCAAGCATACATGGTTTTAAGGCCCAAATTAATTTTCTCTCGTCTGACTATTTTACTTTGGAAATGAGTTCATTAAGTTTCTCAAGTTTGGAAAGAACTCTCCATGTGATCTTCGTGTGTTTCAAATCTATCCCAATTGCAAGGATGTTGTGCCCTATCTCTGATTCTTTCTATAGGTCTGTGGATTTCCCATTTTGAAGAATGACATAGACCCCTTTTTAGAAATTTCTATTGTTCTGCTTGGGTTCTTGGTCCAAAGAAACATTGTGGTTCAAAGCTTCAACGGTTGTGCTGCCATTTGGGTTTAGGAGGTATTTTAAGAACACCATGTTTATGGCAATGATACAAAGTTATGATAACAATGAAAGGTACCAAAAAAACACCCTACATACATTAATACATTGCTCATTACAATACCCTGCCCCAACATATAAATATATCTCTGACAACTAATTTAGGCTCTGGAAAATAAGTTGGGCTCTAGCAAAATCATTTTTGCACAACAATATGAATTCATCCTAGCAAATAAAGATAAAAAATGTTATCCTAGATGCAAGGGAATGATCTCTCCTCAACTCTGAACTGACTCTGGAAATTCTATAACTCTTGGAAATGTTGTTGTTGGCTGACTTCAGACTGCCATTTGGGCCGCTTCTACTACTCAAAAAATTCTAGAAATTTGGGAAGGTGATCCTTGCCCAAAACCCAGGAAAAGCAAGAAATGGTTTCCTTGAATTCCAACCTTCAAAATCTAACCCGTTTGCTCTTAGCTCCTATAGTTTTTGCTTGAGTACGGACTCATAAATGTAATATTCCCACTTAGCCCAAGCTAATGGGAATATTATATTTTGCCTTGTTTTATTTTTCATTTCATGTTGATGAATAAAATGTAAAGGAGGAAATGTAAAACTCCTGAAAATAACAAAATAAATCAATGCCCAATGTGAACATGCCTAAATCTGGGCCATTTTATAAAACAGACTTGAGTGTGAAAGAGGTTGATCACTTGACCAAGTCAACCATGACCATATCTACAACGCAGTATAGATGCATTGAACCCCCTTGATGCACAACGCAGTTCTAGATGGAGGTTCTACATGTGAAAGGGGCTAAACTAATGAAGTGGTTTAGGGTTTGAAAAGAATCCAATCTTATAAAAGGAAGAGGAGAGCAGTATGAAGGGGGTTGTTGAAGATATTATTTTAGAAGAATTTGTCTACTTAGACATTTTTCATTCTCTAGCTGTTTAGCTGAGAATATTGATACTTAGCACTTGGGTGTTCCTGTTTGGGAATCCCACTTCCTTCCTAGAGTAGGTCTTAAAGGATTTTTTCTTGTCTTTTCCACTATCAGGCTTGGGCCAAGCTTCACCTTACACCTACAACGCTAATCCTGTTGAGGGGTTGGGTTGTCCTTGTGAGTTGCAACAAATGGGAGATAGATCTTTTCAAATCTATGCATATCTAGCCTCTCTTTTCACTGGGAAAGTCTTCTATCCCATTGGCAGAGTGTCCTAGATCATCAGAGCTTCAGATCCAAACCTTGGCATCAGGCCAAATCATTCTCAGAGCCTACAATGTAGTTTCTATCCCTGAACTGCGTTATTTTCAAGTTTGCAGTTGCAGGGTGTTTTGTCTACATTTTGGAGGAGAGATCTCCAATGTTAGGATTCTTCCTCTCACTGTGGTGATCCATGGATTGGCTACCCAATCCATGTTTGTTTCAGATTTGATCTATTGTTCTATTATATGATTCAGGAATTTCTGAATATTTCTGCAGATCTGCAACTCTAGATCTCAGATCTACTCTTTGTGCTTCATGTTTTGCACAAAACCGCAAGGGGAATGTATAGATGAGATTTTCTTGTACACAGATCGAAATTAGATCTATATTTTTATGTAAAAATATGTTGTAGATCTGAGTGTTAATAAACTGTTTCTTCAGCCCATTAAAATAACGCTGTCAGGTTTATGCAGAGTTTTCTTATGGTTGTAGAACCTCATTTCTGAGGATTTTTCCTGTATAGTCTTATACTTTCTCTTGTACAATGTATGGGCTGTAATGTAAATCTGATTTGTTGTTATAAATCTGATATTTGAACCTCCATATCAGCCTACTTCTTTGCTTCAGTGGAGCTGCATTATTTTCTGAGCAGAATTGTTTATTGTTGTTGCAGTCCCTTTTGGGGCATTCTTCAAGCAAACTAGGTGTGGGAGATATGTTTAACCCACCTAGCAGGATTTGTTTTTGATATCCTCTTGGATTTAGGACTTAGATACTCATATCTAAGGGATCTAGGTGCTGGTTTCAAATCTTGTAGCAACCATTCCTAGAAAATGCGTTTTCCATTCATGCCTTTCTGACAGTTCCCATTTTGGGATATTACAGTGGTATCAACGCAACTTTCTTGGCTCATCCTATGAGCTTCAAGCATTATGGAGTATTTTCATGGGGAGGAGGATACCTGTAAGAGAAACCAGAGCAAACCCTTGTTGTCTGGAGAAAATAGGTTCACAAAACTTCTATCTCAAGCTCTACAAGGTATTAGAAGAGAAATCAAAGAAATGAGGAGGGAGAATAAGGAAGATCCCTCAACAAGATCTACAATATATATACATGAGGAAGGTTCTAAGTCCCCATCTCATGGATATGAGCACTCAGCCATATCACCAAATCTACAACATCCTGTTAGCAACTTCTTCATGTAGAGGAAGGGGGAGATGTGCCAAAGAGAGAGAATCACTTGAACTTCCAAGGGTCTTGCAAGATCCAGGAAGAGAAGGTTGAGGATATCAGCGCAGTCAAGACAAGGGCACCTCTAGATCCTCATGGAGAGGAGGAAGGGGCAATGGCTCCAAGGAGAGGAACTCTTGCACTCTTGCAAGAAGTTCCAAAGAATTTCACATATGGAGATTATGGCACAATCCATGTGCCGCATTTGCCACCACCATCTAATGGTGAGATCTTGAAGATAGAAGAAGAAAAAGAGGAGGGAAAGCATCACTTGATGAGGAGCATATACCCCTCTCTGTTTCAGAAGTATGATGCACCAAGAAGGCAAGAGGATATATGCAATGAAGGCAAGGACAAATCAGTCCATACATCTATGTATCCTGCTATATGCCTTGATGTCTCTCTGCATGGAGACATTCCACCAGGGAGACCCCCTGATTGGAAGGAAGCTAAAGTGTTCTCTCAACTACATGCAGTAGTAACATATTTGTCTAAAGAGGGAACCTTGAGAGGAGCTACTACAACGCTGAGAATCATTGATGTGGAGCTAAGCAATTTCCTAAAATTGACTTTGCTATCTTCCATCCATATGCCTGCGCTAGAAAGAAGAGACTCAGAAATCTGTGTTGACATGAGCATGGTATCAAAAGGCCACTCCATAGCCTTGGAGCAGCAAAATTTACTCCAATATATGATGAAAATTTCTGAATATAACAAGAAGGTATTTCCATTCTTGTATGCAGGAGCAAAACTGTGAGAGTTTTGGAGGAGGAGAACCTTTCAGGTGGAGGATGACTCTCCTAAACTTCAATCTTGTCTTGAGCAAGATCAGCTGCAAGAGGGGCAACAAAAGAAAGTTGGAAACAATCTAGCATGTGACTTTGACATCAAGCATGTCAAGGGGGAGAGCCATCATATGACAAATACTTCATTTCAGACTTCTACAACACTGTCAATGTTGGGGGGGCTAGATCGTTATTGGGAGTCCCAACTCTTGATGGAATATTCCAAGGACCTCTTCACATGTAAGGTTCTTGATGAGAAAATTATATATATGAGGTATAAAGTAGCTAATGGAGTTATTTATTTCTATGATCAGATCTACTTATCTAAGAACTCCAAGCTCAAGAACAAACAGCTTCATGCAACCTATGAGATCTTGATTTCTAAACCCACTAGCTTCATTAAAACATGTCATACTATATTGGAGGGATTCATGTGGGAAGATCTCAATAAGGAGATGCACTCTCATATGAGGATGTGCGTGGATCATTTGTTGGTTGAGGAGGGACATTGCTCGTGGGAAGAGACATCCTCAACACTTCCTTATTCATTGAGTGTGAGAAGGAAGTCATCCATGAGTTACCTCACTAATTTAAAACAAGTATATGGAGGGACTTGTATCTCTGAATATTCTGATGTGCTTACTATATGCTTGTATTTTTCTAACACTCATGTGCAGGTTTTGCTCCAAGAGGGAGAATTATTTTTTATGGGTCTCATAGGCCACTTGGGCTATGAGCAATGGTGATTATGGCCATTCCTTGGAGGGTCTTGGAGGGATGATATACTCTTCATGGTGTGATTCCTTTACACCAACTATCATGCACTTTCTCAAAGCATGCAAGAAGGATGGGGCAGCAAACAAGTGTTGAGGAGAACACTTATCATATCATATTCCAAGGCAGTTAGGAGTAAAACTGCGTTGGTTTCACTTGAGGGACCATTGCCCCTCTTCATTATTGCATATGGCAGCTAGCATGACTCTAATCATGATTCCATATGCTGAAATTTTTCTTGTCTTTATTTGGAACATGGATGGAGGGAAGACACATTGGTTGGATGTGTCCTTGGGGAAAGGAGTTTCCCACACTTTTTGCACTACATGCTTCAAGGGGAGCATGGGATATTATATGGCCACTAAGGTAGACCACTTGTTTCTTTGTAGGGTGAGCCATATGTTTGTTTGGGACATGCCTCTCATATGTATTGGGGAGGAGTTTTTCTATGGATTTCCAAGCTAGGAGGTGATCCAGTTCATTTGGATGATAGCATGGAGATGGGAGTCTTTCATGGATGATGAAATTCCCCATGATTGTCATCACTTCTATCTTGAGGAGGCCATGGATCAACAAGAAGGTTTCCACATAAACCTTCCATTCCTTCATGATGAGAGCCATTGGGTTTATTCACCAAAGGCCAACTTGCACATTGGGGAGGGACTATTGGGAGACAGAACTATTGCAGAAAATCTGAAGCAATGGTGGAGACTATTGGATGAGGGGGCCACAAGAGAATAAGGGGAGATTTTGCAGCACTCACCTTATCAGTTGCTTGAGGACAAGCAACATCTTGGAGGGGAGGACTATAATATTCCCACTTAGCCCAAGCTAATGGGAATATTCTATTTTTCCTTGTTTTATTTTTCATTTTATGTTGATGAATAAAATGTAAAGAAGGACATGTAAAACTCCTAAAAATAACAAAATAAATCAATGCCCAATGTGAGCATGGCTAAATATGGGCCATATTATAAAACACACTTGAGTGTGAAAGAGGTTGATCACTTGACCAAGTCAACCATGACCATATCTACAGCGCAGTCTAGATGCATTGAACCCCCTTGAGGCACACCGCAGTTCTAGATGGAGGTTCTACATGTGAAAGGGGCTAAACTGCTGAAATGGTTTAGGGTTTGAAAAGACTCCAATCTTATAAAAGGAAGATGAGAGAAGCATGAAGGGGGTTGTTGAAGATATTAATTCAGAAGAATTTGTCTGCTTAGATATTTCTCATTCTCTAGCTGTTTAGCTTAGAATAGTGCTGCTTAGCACTTGGGTGTTCTTGGTCGGGAATCCCACCTCCTTCCTACAGCAGCTCTTGGAGGAGTTTTGCTTGTATTTTCCACTATCAGGCTTGGGCCAAGCTTCACCTTACACCTACAGCACTGATCCTATTGAGGGTTGGGTTGTCCCTGAGAGTTGCAACATGTGGGAGATAGATATTTTCAGATCTATGCATATTTGGCCTCTCTTTTCATTGGGAAAGTCTGCTATCCCATTGGCAAGAGTGTCCTTGATCATCAGAGCTTCAGATCCAGACCTTGGCATTAGGCCAAATCATTCTTAGATCCTACAGCGTAGTTTCTATCCTTGAACTGTGTTATTTGTAAGTTTGCAGTTGCAGGGTGTTTTGTTTGCATTTTGGAGGAGAGATCTCCAGTGTTAGGATTCTTCCTCTCACCGTGGTGATCCATGGATTGGCCACCCAATCCATGTTTGTTTCAGATCTGATCTATTGTTCTATTATATGATTCAGGAATTTCTGAAAATTTCTGCAGATCTGCAACTCTAGATCTCAGATCTACTCTTTGTGCTTCATGTTTTGCACAAAACCCCAAGGGGAATGTATAGATGAGCTTTTACTATACACACATATGAATTAGATCTATCTTTTTATGTATAGATCTGCTCTAGATCTAAGTGTTAATAAACTGCTGCTTCAACCCATTAAAATAACGCTGTCAGGTTTATGCAGAGTTTTCTTGTGGTTGTAGCACCTCATTCTAAGGATTTTTCCTGTATAGTATTATACTTTCTCTTGTAAAATGTATGGGCTGTAATGTAAATTTGATTTGTTGTTATACATCTGATCTTTGAACCTCCATATCAACTGACTGCTTTGCTTCATTGGAACTGCGTTATTTTTTTAGCAGAATTGTTTATTGTTGCTGCAGTCCCTTTTGGGGCATTTTTCAAGAAAACTATGTGTGGGAGATCTGTTTAACCCACCTAGGAGGATTATTTTTTTATATCCTCTTGGATTTAGGACTTAGATACTCAGATCTAAAGGATCCAAGTTTCGGTTTCAAATCCTGTAGCAGCCATTCCTAGAAAATGCATTTTCCAGTCATGCCTTACTAACAATTCCCATTTTGGGATATTACAGTAAATGAGTTTATTTACTGCTCAGAAAATTCCAGGATTTTAACCACGAACTCTACTCATAAGACCCATAAAAACCCAGAAATGGTTTTCTCTAATTCCAACTTTCAAAAATATGCCCTTTTGCCTAGTGCCTATAACTACTGACTGAGTAGGGACTGTGTAAATGGGCTGATATGCGGCTTAGAAAATGAAGGTATTTTAACCATGGAATTTACTCAAAAAACCTAGAAAATATTGGACAAATTCTGGCTGAATAATTTTGAACCTCCAATATAAATTTGACGTACCAGAATGCCTTTGACAACAATTCTGCACTAGCTACTGCAATGGATTGCCCTAAAAACCTACATCCAATGATTATAAAATTATCTCAAATTACTCTTGGGCTCTTCAAGCCTATCCGACCAAAACCAAGAAAATGGTTTGTCCAAATCACGATCCTCCAAAATTGATCCCAATAAGCCCTACGCTCTCCCAATAGCTGCTGAATATGTTGTATATAAAATGATCAACGAAATACTCAACAACACTTCAAATGTGCAAAAAATAATCCCTCTTTCACGTCCTCTATCTCCCAACTCAAATGTTTGAGACCTTCCTCTACAACTAGGCTCAACTCTCCTCCTCTGCGCTAACCTAAAGACTGCCACACTACTCCAGAGATAGAATATCAATCTCAGCCCTTGGAGATTCACTTATAGCTGAAAATATAATGAGCCTTGCAACCAATAAAAAACACAAGAACCCAAATGCGTCCTCCAGAAATACACACTCAAAACTGAAGCAACAAAATGTAGAAGCTGAAGATAAACAACTCAAACAACTGAGATCAGAATCAATGGTGCAATAATTCATGCAAAAGTAATAAATCTTCATTCTTATTCTGAAGTTGACATGTAGTAAAACCCTTGAACTTTGATTTTCCAGTAATGTTGAAAGTAAACCCTTAGGCTGGCAAGATCACCAACTCTGATACTACTGTTATATCCCAAATGTGATATTTTATGAATTTTGCCGGAAACTATTCAACCATAAAATCTCCAGAAGATTGCCATGTAAAATAACTTCAGAAATTTAAGCAATTAACATTATAAACAATTTGCATAACATCAACCACAATATTTACGGAAAATATATATATATATATATATATATATATATAATTTGCAACTGAATAATAGACAATATAAGTATGCAAAATATTTCAACCTTATTTTATTAATATAAAACTACTGGTACAAAAACTAGAAATGGATGAAATAATGGCCCGAATTGATCCAGATCTTGGGGGGAGGCCCCCAAGATCTAAAAAGTTGAAATGAAATCTGATAAGATCTACAAAATTACAATGCTAGAAAAAAAGAGAACACAAAGAAAATAAAACGACAAAGAAACTTGTTTTATTAAAACAGATAATCACTGTAGAAGCTACATTGTGGTAGACAATCTCTCCTTTTACAAACTGAGGCTTGTTATATATAGCCTTTTTTGAGTTACAATACCATGTGTAGATACCATAGGCCAATACCATGGGTAGATACCACTTACAATACCATGGGTAAACTCCATGTGTGGATGAATACCATGGGTGGATACATACCATGGGTTACTTACAATACCATGGGTGAATAAATATCATGGGTGGATGGATAACATGGGTCGATGAATACCATGGGTTGATGCCATTTTCCATTCGGATCATTCCTCCCTCCTTAAGAAGAAATGGTCCCCATTGCGTGAAGTTCCCTCTTGAGAAGCCTTTTTTGAATATGAAGAGTCATTGAAGAGAAGGGTTTTGTGTAGTTAATCCATAACTGTGGTGAACCAAGATCCGAGGATAGAGATACCCTGTAATGCTTGTGACCAACTGTGATATTGACAGTGTGTGGTCTAGCAAATGGACTTCGATGAAGTGTGGGCTTTTGGATGAACTAAAACCATGACAAACGAAGATCCAATGATAGAGATATCCTGTAATGCTTGTGACCAACTGTGTAACTAACAGTGTGCGGCCTAGCAAATGGATTTCGATGAAAAATATTTTGTGCGGTTGACCCATAACTATGATGCTGATTGTTGATGAAGTAGCAGGTGCCTACATAGCTTGGGGTGAGAGGGAATGTCTCCAAATAACCCAAGCCGAACGCTGCTATGATGAAATTGATGAATGTGAAGTAGGTGCCTACTAAAGCGGGGTGGGAGGGCACGTCTCCAAAGGGAACCCGCTCCAAATGTTGCTCCAGATTTAAAATGAGCATAAATCGGTCAATATAACTCAGAATATTTAATATAGCCTGTTTTTGGAAATGGAATGATCATTCTACATCTTCTCATGTGTTTGAAACCACTATTTGGAGACTATAGACTCTCAGATTCACACTGGAACTGTCTTGCCATCAAAAAATTTCTGAAAAAATAGTTGATTTTAAATCAACGATAACTCCCACATCTGAACTCCGATTCGATCGATTTTGTTTTTCGAACTTGGGTGATTTTTTAAGATAAGCTCAGATATATATCTATTTTTATGAAATTTTGCACTGAAAATTGCGAAAAATGACAGGAGAACCGCCGTCCATGAATTTTTGTCTGAAAAATTGCTTCAACATTGTTGATTTTGAATCAGCGATATCTCTCTCATCCGAACTCCAATTTGGCCGATTTTTTTTTTGAATTTGAGTATTTTTTCGCAAGGAATCCAGATCTGATCTTTAATTTTGTAAAATTTTCACCAAAAGTTTCAGATATGATCTGAAAACTCGCCACCCAAAAACAAATTCATGGATTTTGCTGAAGATTGCTACAAAACATTGAAACTGAAATATGTTTCAAACCCTCATTCCCATGGAGGCGTAACCTGAATCTAATACCAATGATACAGATCTTGGGGGGAGGCCCCCAATATCTAAAAAGTTAAAATGAAATCTGACAAGATCTGCAAAATTACAATGCCAGAAAAAAAGAGAACAAAAATAAAATAAAATGACAAACAAACTTGTTTTATTAAAATATATAATCATTGTAGAAGCTACATTGTGGTAGACAATCTTTCCTTTTACAAACTGAAGCTTTTTATTTATAGCCTTTTTTGAGTTACAATACCATGTGTAGATACGATAGGCCAATACCATGGGTAGATATCACTTACAATACCATGGGTAAATCCCATGTGTGGATGAATACCATGGGTGGATACATACCATGGGTTACTTACAATACCATGGGTGAATAAATATCATGGGTGGATGGATAACATGGGTAGATGAATACCATGGGTTGATTCCATTTTCCATTCAGATCACAAATATATCTACAACAATGCTGCAACTGGCCTCCAAAAAAATGGAAATAAACTACAACCTGTGAATCCTGAATGGATCCACCAAGGGAAGAGATGGATGCTCACCCACTCTCACTAAATCACTCGAGGGTTTCCATCCTGGGAGGATGCTACAAATGAAGTACAGAACCACATATCAAACCTCTCACATAAGAAAATGATCTAATACAAAGATATCTCCAAATGACCTTCGCTTCTCCTTTTATAGATCTAATGGGTAGATCTCCAATCCCCTAGAAGAATCCTATTTTATTATTTTATTATTATTCGAGAAGATCCTCCATTGACTTTATCAAAGTAACTTTAATTTAATTATATTTCACTTAAGTCACTTTTGGCCCCTTTTCCTCTAAATATTATTTTCCCTTTAATTAAATGGCTAATTAAAGTCATTTTAATTAAGGAAAATAGTATATCACCCATGGTACTATCTCTGGCCACTATAAGTCACTTCTCAGTATCCCATCCTGAAGATCCCCTCATTTTGGTTCCAACGAGCTATTACACTAAGGCGTTCTATCATGTATTCCTCCCGGAATGCCAGCTTGAGCATAATTAATTGACATCATATTCACTAAAAATATCATATTCACTAACTTTCATATTAACATGGTTAAGAGTATCTTTTTTTGTGAACTATTGGGAACTGAAGAAGACTGCTTCATTATAGATCGGATGCCCATACGCATCGAGGTGGAAGATATATATTTTATTACTGGACTCTCCCGGAGGGGGGAGCCGATAGAATTGCATGGTAAGCCTTTGGGAGGGTATCCGTGGAAGATTACGTCCACGTCTCTTTGCGTAGAGGGTTCCAATAAAGTGGGAACTCAAATTGCAATCAAAGATTTAAGAGACTTGCACATAAAAAATCCTCCTTTTTACCATTGGGAGAGTAGCGAGATCGACTTCTCTACACCGGGCATCCGGGACACAAATGAGTATAGCGAGTGGAATGCTTAACTCATTTATATGATTGGTGCACGACTCTATTGATGAACATGAAGCAACAATTGAATTCAATCCGAAAGGAAAAAGACAAAACATTTTGGATATGGTACAATCTTGATGACATTCTTCTTCGAGAAGATTCCGAGCACTCGAGACCCAAAGTGATCTCTACCATCGGCACTCTGAGAGACCCAAGAATTGCCCGTCGAGCGGACATGATGAAGAGATTGGGGGGAAGTGAAGTTCTCCCGAACCACTTGGGATGATGAGTTCTTCCTTTGGTGGGGAGAACAAATCATCGCTGTGGATGACTATCCCTATGCCGGGATGGACTTTCATGGCAATCCAAATCTTGTCCTTCCGGCGAGCGCGGCATGGGGCACAATCGGTAAGTTTGCAATTTTTTTACTTATATAATTTTTTTTGGATTTTTTCGAGATATGTATGAAAAAATATGAAAAAACAAAACATGTTTTTGATTGGATTCAAAATTACTTACAATTTTATAATGATCATGATACGGATATTAGACCGATGCGACTCGAGGGTTACTCGCGACATAAGCGTCGCGAGGGGCGGGCGCGGATATAGTAGATTCGGATAGAACCCTCCGAGTTGTACGGAGGAACTTGGAGGGGTTAACCCTCCAAGTACCTATCGCTGCGAGTGGAAGATCTACCCGAAGCCATCTAGAGACGGGTGGTAGGAGTACCTCGAGGCGGGTACGGTTATTCCGCCGAGTTGCCACTGCGATTGTGTTCTATAGGAACACAACTACGGGCGAGGGACCTCGGGAGTAGATAGATATGATGTACCGGATGAATGTATATTTTTTGAGATCGAACATGATCGGGCATAAGCCCAATTTTTTTGTATGACTTATGGATCCAAATTTTGTATAGTTTTTTTGAACACTACGATGATATATATATAGCGATGTTTGATGTGATGTGATAAATGTATCAAAATGTATGATGTTTTTTATGATTAAATTTTATTGTATGGAATGATTAATGTGCCAATCAATTGCTTGATTAGCTAATGAGTACGCCATCTAATTGTCAGCTCGAAGAATATGAATGAAAGTTAAAAATTGAAATGATCTCTATAACAAACGTACCCTCAAGAACAACCGGAGTAAAAAATGGATCTCGAACCCGATAAGTATTATTCAACTCGCAACACCACCAAATTTCGAGAGTCCAAGAAAACTACCAACGAATCAACACCCAAAGATATTGCTTCAGAGTGTAGATAAACAACTTCGAGTGTATTCGTCTATGTTATTGGAAGCGGGACCAATGCGAGACTCCTCTTGATACTAACAGATTGACCGGGATGGATAATGAAGCACCCAAGCCGCAGAAGCTAAGTTCCGGGTATGTCTACTAGCACCATCGATGAAACCAAAATGACTCATAACATCAGACACAACCTCGCCAAAGAAGATCAAAAACATCACCATCCAATCAAAGATCGAAAAACCGGATATGTACAAAGCAAAACTACTATATACAAAAGCGAGCATGCCCAGTGCCGAAGCCTAGGCATAATACTTCTTCAAATAGAGCCCATTTCTCAGGGCTCCCAGTAACTCGTTCCCTTCAAAATAAACCAAGGTATATGCCCCTTTCTTAAGGAATTTTTTAACGATGAAGGGGCCATACCACATAGACTTAAATTTTCCCCGCCCCCAGGGCATATTTTTTCTTGGGCATAGACCAAAACAAGGTCACCTTCCGAAAAAACCCGTAGGTTTGACCGCCTTATCGTATTGAGCTTTAACTCGGTTTTTTATGTGCCTCATTCATCATGGCGGCATCCCGACGCTACTCATCGAGATGTTCCAGGATGAAGGAGCCGTTCTTCAAGACTAGAAGTGTCGGGAAGAAGTTCAACAACTAACTTACGAGAAGGAATCTCACATTCAATGGGAAATACGGATTCCAACCCATGCACCCGAGCTGAAACGGTGTAAAGCCGGTTGCGATTTTCATCGATGTCTCGTATGCCCAAAGTGCGGGATATAGCATAATATGCCGATTTGGATCTAGCTTTATCAATTATCCTTTGAAGAATTGTCTTCAATGACTTATTCACGGCTTCCACTTGCCCATTGGCTTGGGGATAATACGGAGATGAATGCTCTTGCTGGAAACCCAATTTTAGAGCCAACTCGGCCATCATGCTATTACGAAAATGACTGCCATGATCGGTGACAATCTATCTAGGAATACCAAAAACGAGCAATAACCCAGTTGAAAAGAAAAAAGAGCCGTAGTCTCACCATCATTCCCAAAAGTAGGCATAGCCTCGACCCACTTTGTAAAGTAGTCTAATGCTACAATAATGTACTTGTGACCTTTAGCCGAAGGAGGGTTACAAGTAGTATAATCAATACCCCACTTTGTAAAGGGACCGACGATAATGACTGGAAAAAAGTGGAGTCAGTATGAGCGCGCATTTTTCGAGTATAAACTTGACATGGATGACACTTTTTTGACCGACTCCATACAATCCTTGAAAATCGAAGGCCAAAAGTACCCAACACGCAAGATCTTTTGGGGCCGTAGCAAGCCCGGATAAATGACCACCACAAGCTCCACTGTGGGAATCATTCAGACACGACCTCAACTTCTTCGAGAGTTAAGCAACGTCTCAGGGATTGAATCAACCCCTCGACGGTATAAAGCATCACCAATAATCAAGTAATTCTTAGCCAAGTGACGCAACATACGGCGCTCATCTTTCGAAAAAGTAGAGGGAAACTTCGCGATCCGAAGATACACAATGATATCTCCATACCAAGGATCCCTGTGGAGAGATAAGAAACAAATGTTCATCCGGGAAGGATTCATCATAGATCATTTCTTCTCCACAGGGGCAACTCGGAGATCAATTCCGCGAAAACCAATGATTTCTTCGACTTGGTAGACATAAAATCAAGATCAAATTCCCTGTAAAATCACAATCCATCTATTGTATTTGCCCCTAATCACTCGCCTACGAGGACAAACTGAAATGAATTGGTCGTTGCCAAAACATAAGTTTTTTTGTAGAATAATGTAATGTCGGAGTCGTTGCACAGAGCATGAATCCGTCGCTAAAGCTAACTTTTCTATCGGAGTGTACTCGGAGTTCGGGTCCTACCAATCCTCGACTAAGATAGTATATAACATGCTCGCGGGAGCATCATCTTCCCTGAACCGAACCATACCAATAGTAGATTCTCGCTCTGCTAGATACAAAAGGAAATCCCTGCTATAATTAGGTGGACTCAATAAAGGAGCAGAGGTCAATGCTTTTTTCCAAAGCATCGAATGAGTGTTAAGCGAAGTCATCCCAAAGAAATGGAACTCCCTTTTTCAACAATCTCATAAATCCCTTGGTAACTTCGACGATAATTTATGATAAATCTCACGAAGAAAATTAGACTTTCCTTGTAGACTTTGAAGTTGACGAATAGAGGACGGGGGAAGGCAACCGAAGTATTGCCTCAACCTTGAAGGGATCTACCCTAATCCCTTCCCTAGACACAATGAATCCCAATAACCTATTGGGGTTCCTATGTTTTGACATGATTTGGCAATACCAAAAGATAAGACAACATCAAACCACTTTGGGGCCCTACAATCTAGCCCTCCCTGGACCGGGAGAGGGATCTCTACGATAAAACAAAGAATGATATATCTTTGAAAGCTCAATTTGAGATGTTAGGCTAGCTATGAAGCATGAAGGGGGGTTTAAAATGATTTGGTTGGTTGGTTGTCAGGGTTGAGTCATGAGATCGAGAGTCGGGAAAGCAATGAGAGAAAAGGAACAAAACAACGAGGATGCTTCGACAAAGAGGGTACGTCAAAACCATGCCATCCATTGGGCTATGGAGTCATGAAAGGAGAATTACTTGCAACCACTAGCCAAGGCTTTCAGAGGGCAAGTCATCTATACTAAAGGATCTTTTAGATAGATGATGGGATGGAACATTAAGGAAAGAAGGTGGAAGAAGGAGAGACAACCAAATTTACGTCTATAAATCGAGTCGAGAGGTCATTTAACTCAGACACTGCTTGGACATACTCTAAGGCAAAGCTCTCAAAGAGGGACATAGGGGCTGCTTATAGATCGGACCGGAGGTCATTTAACTCCGAGTCTACTTTAGCAACTCCAAGGGAAAACGAGAGATAAGATTAACAAAGGGATCTTAGAAAGTTCACTGGTCACGCAAGGATCCTAGTGGACAGGGCTAACTCTAATCCCCGGTGTTCCCAAACCTTCCGACTTACACCCAACAAGAACATCTAAGAATAGATTCATTTAATTCATACATCGGAGAGTAGGCAATATCATCCACTACACTAGTTAAATTAACTAAAATTAGCCCTTGGATAACGAGATAAAGTAGAAGAACATTAAATGTAGGGAGAGCAGAAACATAGGGGCACCTATCAAGGGTGAATCCTATGTTATACTTCGTTGCCTACCGAAGAACATGAAACAAGTATGAAATGTAATAAACAGAGTTAGGAAAAACATCACCAATAGTAATAGACCAGGATCTCGTGAAATGTGCTTTGATTAATTGATGCAAAACCCGAGTCATGTACAATAAGCCCAATGGCTAATACAGTCTAGACTTTCTCCTCCCAGACCTATTACATACAAGCTACTCTGTAACTCCCTCCCAAGACTGTTCTAACAGTCAAAATGAATCCCTCTAACAACGACGAGCTAACGATCGAACAACAATAACAACAACCTTTTCAATTCGTTCTCGGGGATTTCTTATATGAGAAGAGGAAGAAAAAACGAAGTAGGTGAACAATTAAATGAGTTTTATTAAGACGAGAATGGTGGAGGAAGCCGAGCCCATTCGCTTAATGGCGATGTGTCGCACTGCGTAGACTGCCGGGAGCCTTTTTTAGGTCGAACTTGACCTCCGATATGTCTCTTGAAGTCCTTTACGGTGTTTGGTATCCGTGCTAGCCTTCGAATAAATGAGCTGGATGGACGGATCCGCGAGCCACTCCATACTCCATTACCGCAACCCGACGGTCTTAAAAAGCTTCGTCGACATCCTTAACTTTCCCGGGCTCGAGGGAGCGCGGTGGCCACTGTGGGAAGGCGTACTTCACGGAGAAGAGTACTCTGCCGAACATTAAACCCGAGATAAATCTTATTGCGTGTGCGTTGGTCTTCAATCTGCGTCCTTTTCCTTTGAATGCGGGTTAAATATCAATTATATCATTAACCGCCTTTGAATCTCTCATGTTGGCCACCATCAAATGCTGAAAGGCCGTCTCTGGTGTTTGTCGGCATAATAGAACAAATCTATCATAAACCATAGGCGAGGTGGTGAGGAATGCTTTGGAGGGCCGGGAGGAATGGTGGCGGGATAGGAGGAGCGGCGGAAATAATGAAGGGTGGCGAAGGAAACAGGTCATTAGTGGATGAGGCACCAAGTTGCCAAAAAGAACTTGTAGAAAAAGGAGAAGAACCTCCTCCCAACGCGAGTTACCAAAGACCCTGCACCCAGTTCCCCCTCCTATAGTATTAAATGAAGAGGAAAGCCCACGATAGGGGTTCCGGGGCAATAGAAAGAGGGGAAAAGGTCCGATAAGCACTCGACGAAGGGAAAAGAAGCATTCCTCGGTGACCCAGAGCATCAAAACCGATTCCTTGCCCCTCGTCGTAGTGAATACGGGGGTTCCAACCCTGTAAAGTGGTCGAGTCGACCTCCGGACCAAGGGTTGAAACTCCGAGTCCGAGAAGTAAACGAAAGGACCCTAAAGAAGGATTCAAACTAGGAATATGTCCAATTCCGAAGGGGGAACCCTTGAAAAGAAGTTGATCCACTAGCCATGGAAGACATGGGTGTAGATCCAGCTACGATAGCGGAAAAGGAAAATGAAGGAATCCCACTAGTGGGCATTCCAAAACGAAGGGACCAGATTGAGAAGCATGTGCTTGGGTGAAACCGAGCCAAACACATCGAGCACTAGAAGCAATCGAAGATATAGCAAATAGTGCCTCCTCCTTCTATAGAAGCGGGAGTCCGAATGCCTGCGAGCACTCACGGCCAGAAGCTGCATTCCCGATTGTGGCCATCGAAAGGTATGTATAATATGGAGGATCTTCGAGGTCTCTCTCACTCGAGTCCGATGTATTCAACAACGAACGGATAATCAGGGAGGAAGAGGAGATGGAAGTGACTTAGAGGGTTCGAGTACTTCCTCTATTTGAACTTCTTCTTCTTGCGGAAATAAAACTCGCGAGGTGAGCGGAGCGCTCCTCTCGGAACCAACACTGGGAACCAAGTTCAAAACCTTCGGACCCTTGTGGAGGATCTCTCTCACCGCGTCGGATGCCACGGGTGATACTCACCTACTAAATTACTCCTACGCCTTCTTGAAGAAGGCTCGGACTCTCGGGAGATAACCCCCTGGGATTCTCCTCGATCGACGAGGCGCTTGATTAGCCACTTAAAAAAAAATTTAATTAGACTCAAAAAAAATTATAACGCTAAGCAAGCTAGGAGCAAAAGAGCACTCACTACAAAAAATAAATCCCCGAGATACAATCAAGAAAACAACCTTCGGGTATTTCCGCACCAGGTGATTAGGACCGGATACCAAAATACAAGAAAGCGAGGAATAGGACCTCCCGAAAGTAGTACTGGGATAATTACGGCCCGGGCCTACTAGCGAAGGTAACGATAAACGATTATGCCGACCTCCTAACGACGACCTTTGCCGGCACAAGTACCCAAGCTTCGCAAGGGCACCCCGAGAAGTACTGCCGAAAGTGATACGACATCTTCCTCGGGTACCACGGGTATTCCCCCCGCGAGTATCTCTCTTCTCGGCCTTCACTTCCCCTCGCGCTGACTCTGCGAAGGAGAGCTTTCCCCGGTCCACCTAACGGAGTTGGATTTCGCTCAATTAATTAACTTCTATGTTTTGTTTGAGCGGCCTTGGAGAGTTAACTCTCCACTCACCTAATCCAAGGCCCTACAACCTAGCTAGTTGGTGTATGACACTTAATAAAAAAATTGCTAGTTGCTTTTAATTATAGTGCTTATTTTAATCGGTACGTTATGTTAAGTCAAAGGGATATGGAAATGAAACTTGTGGTGTTTTGACACGAAAAAAGAAATTAATAAAAACCAAAACTACATGCAAATGCGATAATTATCTTTCGATGAAAAGCAACTTCTACACGGGTTCTACGAGACTAAAAAATAATTTTCTTTTTCAAATAACAAACTTCACACTCACAAAAACTATGAAAATGACTAAATGTTTAAGTGCACTCGATGCAAATCACTAAGAGCATGCAAATTCTAAGATGCAAAATCTACTAAAGCGAGAGAAATTTCCCAAAGATCCTTCGATCTTTATCTCTTTTTGGTTGTCCACAAAGCTAGTTCCCAAAATCGAAACTCTTAGTATAAAGACACCAAAAAACGCTTAAAACAAGAGGAAGAAACCAATGACAATTCCTTTCCGAAATCAAGTAAAAAAACAAAGGGAAGAAATCTCAACAAATCTTTAAAAGATATAACGAAACAAAAAACAAAAAATGAAAAAAACAAAAGCAAAGACAAAACAAAATGTTTTTTGAGCTTTTGAATTTTATAAAAGAAGAGCTCGAAGAGACCAAGAAGACTATCAAATCCCAAGCCAAACAACTCGAATCTCAAGCAAAACTTCAAAAAATGCTCCAAATCTTATAGGGCTACCTAGTAGCAAGACTTATATGAGCAAAAGAAGACAAGAAACTCACCCACTCAGCCTAGAAGAATAGTACAACCTTGTAGCAAACAAAAAACTTCAAAGAACCAAGCAAGACTCTTCAAAAGTTGCAACAAGACCTAGTCAAGCGAACTCAAGAAAACCAATCACAAAATGGGCAAAAAATCGAAGTGCAAAGCAAGACACAAAGGTAGGAAAGAGTAAATGAGCAGAGGCTCTCTGCTTTACGATAAAGCGAGAACAACCAAGAATCCCCGGGGAAGAGATCTTGGTACTCGAACCAGAAATGCAAGCACAAGAAACAAGATTTTCCGGATAAGCTAGTTTTCAACCAAACAAGAGAGAGAAAAGACCAAAGACCACTTTCTACACAATCCGGAGGATACAAAGACAACTGCAGAACTGAGTTCTCCACGAGCGGATAGGACTAAAAAGCCAAGAAATCCAAAATTTCAAAATTCACCCGGGCATACGCTACTTGGACGGTTTTGAAACAAGCATGCATACGCTGATCGTGTTAAAGGAAACCCGCGTATATGCGACTCCCTTTAACAAAAACTGCGTGTATACGCATACGTATGCGGACAAACCCGCGTATGAAAAGGTAAATAATAAAAAAATAAAAAAATATCAAGCTCGGATAAGGAACTAGGTCTTCGGTCGACTAAGAAAGAGTTAAGCTGACCGGAAATAAAAGTTAAAATTGTTGGAAACCTTTCAAACAGCTTTGAAACCACCCAACAGGGGGAATCACAAGAATGTGTTCCCCGAGTATGGTCGACGACTCTGTTTTGGGGAAATCACCCTAGAGGTTTGTTGGGTCAAAACCTCCACGGATCGAGTCATGCTATTCGAAGGACTCACACACAACCATACTTAAATGCTAAAAACTAGATAACAATGATAGAAGAACTCACTCGTAGTCCTACGTTCGATGTAGATCCCGTGGGGTCCAAACCCCCGACAACCCTTCTTCCTCCTTCAACACCGGAAAACAAGAAAGAACGTGCACGGAAACCTAGTTGTACGACATATACTTCTCCTAAACGTTAGTGCAATCCATGTGAAACATTATATAAATCATAATAAGCTGCTTAATAATCAATCTTTTCACATATGCAAATAGATATTAACACACAAGTTCGGGAACAAGATGGTTCTTCGTTATTACGAACAACATGTACGATAGTAAAAGTGGAGAGATCACACGAATCCTTCCACGATCTTCGAACGGACCGTCGTCCGGATCCGTCCCACCCTTGCCTCGCTAAGATACTTTCAAGACTTGTGCACTCAAGATGGCATATAAATGGATGAACATCTCCGGGAAACAAGGATTTCCTATATAAATGCGGGAAAGTGTAGGAGGCACGGGAAATCGGACTTGAATTAGGGATTCCAACAGAGTATAATATCTATAAAATTTCTCTCTCCCTTAGGCCATACACATGAGGGGCTTTTATACTCCCTAAAAGTAGTTTCAATCGGTTGGAAACGAGTTGGCCACATACTAGGGTGGTTGAACTACTAGAGTAACCATCAACCCGACTCGAAAATAGGGAATTTTTATATTTTTTTTAATGATTTTAATGGCATACGCAGAAAAAGTACATGTGGACTCTCGTATACACGTGGAAAAAGTACGGGCATACCCGCGTATGGGAATTTTAACATCGTTTTTTAATGAATTTTGTTCAAGTCTCGTGGGAATGGGTGCCCAAAGCCATAAAGACAATCATGAATCACCCGAGGGTGAAAAATGATACTATAACACTCATCCACCATTTAGAGCTTTAATCCAAAACATGATTGCTTTCAATGGTTCTCCCCGAAACCTAGATCTAAATATGTCTTTGGATTTTGTAAAATATTGGTAACACTCGGCTGAAAACTCTACAATGTACCCCTCCAAGGTAGACTGTACCCAAAAATCTAATGCTCGGGTTAGATCTATATCTAACCGATGGAGTGATACTAGATCTGTATGCTTCCAATTGTGACAGACCATATGTGATCCTCCTGTTAGTGACTTGATCTGAAGTCTCCACAACCAATTGTAAATATTTTCGAGAAACTTTCCCCAGAAAATTTCATATAGGTCACTCACAGATTCAGAAAATAGGACCCGATCTTTGACAGTATTTTCCCTTTGCTGCCGAAGTTCTGCTTGCTGCGATATGAACTGATCTATGTGCTTATACCACTAGTTTCGTAGTTCCTTCTCGTAGATCCACGATACCATGATCTGACTTCTAAATAAGTTTTCAGGTCCTGGCAACAGAACCATTTGTTGGTGAAAAATGAGGTCTCTAGGCAAGACCCAGGTTCAAGTTTGAGGCCAATAAGGTTTCCGCAGTAGTCTAGAACAACTTCGGCATTTTCACCCTCCTCAAGGGAGTAGGGCGTCTCACTTGAGGCATGTCGTGACCTTAATAAGATTAGAATCTAGATCTTGTAGAAGACAAATATGAACACAGATAACAGTTATGGAGATTTAGAAGTCACATATATATCTTAACTCTAAGAAGGAGCTATCATTCATTAGGACATGTTTAGAATGCTAAATTAAAAATTTAATTTATGCATACATTCACCATAAGAAATTAACCATCCATCAACTCTCGAAATCACACACAACAACAACCCGATTTCATTATCAATATCAAAACATCATACATGTGCTCCGCAGAGTCTATTACAATCTAGTTCAGTACAAAATACTTCACACAGATCTCTCCTGAGGTTCTGCTTCTCCTTGACCTCTCCCCAGACTGACTAACTAACTCCAAGCTGATTGCCTGCCTACCTATTTATTTCTCGCCGAGTGACATTGTCAGTCCTTGCTTATTTTTCGCTCCGCTTCCTTTTGCTTCTTCTTTATCACTGGGAGTTCTACTGATTTTTCCTGTCTCCCATCTCTGCCATTTGTGTTGCTCTCTCCCAATTCTGTGCCACATGTCTTCTGTCTTTCTACAACAGTGATAGCTCCATGTCTTCCTTGATTGCATTCCACCACCTGTCCTCCAACTCTTCACAACTCAAAATTTTTCTATCCCCAAAACAAAGGCCCCGACAGTGAAAATAATAGTATTGAATGATAGAAAATGTGAATAATAAGAATGTTTTCAATTACAAATAGTCTTCATTATGATCAATCTCAAACTATTTTCTTCTACTATTCTTATTTTCAACCTTGTTAGATTTTTTGTCTTTTCATATCATAAACCATTTAAATATATAGTTCGAGTTGTTGTAGTAAACATCATACCTTGTCTCTCTTTCTCTCCAATATTAATATATTGAATTACTATAACACAAAAATCAATGTACTATGCCAATCATTTTTTCGTACTTACACTGAAATCAATGCACATTGTTAATCCAATCACTTTAAAATTAATGTACCATTATACATCCAATTACATCAAATCAGAAATCAACATCTACATTGAAATCAATGATCTAATGAAAGAAGTCAAATAATATTAGAAAAAAACTTCTATACGGAAATCAATGCATCTAATGCAAGAAATCAAATTGGATTAGAAATCAACATTTACCTTCAAATCAATGCATCTAATGCAGGAAATCACATAGGTTTAGAAATCAACATTTACAGTCAAATCAATGCATCTAGTTCAAGTAAGAAAATAGTATTAGAAACCAACATCTACATTGAAATTATGCATTTAGTGCAATCAATCAAATAGGATTGAAATCAACATCTACAATGAAATAAATGCATTTAGCGCAAGCAATCAAATAGGATTAGAAATCATATACACTGAAATCAATGCATATGGTGCAATAAATTTGAATTATAATTAGAAATGAACATCCACATTGAAATCAATTCATCTAGTGGAAGCAACCAAAGAAGATTAGAAATTACCATATACACTGAAATATTTGCATTTAGCGTTAACAATCAAATAGGATTAGAAATCATCTACATTGAAATCAATGCATCTAGTGCAAGAAATGAAATATCATTAGAAATCAATATCTACACCAAAATCAATGCATCTAGTGAAAACAATCAAACAGGATTAGAAATTACCATCTACATTGAAATTAATGCATGTAATGCAAGCAATCAAATAGGATTAGAAATCACCATCTACGCTGAAATCAATGCATATAATGAAAACAATCAAATAAGATTATAAATCACCATCTACACTGAAATAAATGCATCTACTGCAAGAAATATTCTTCCCTCTCCCCAACCTCCATTTATATCTCCCTCCATCTCTCCTTGTTTGTCTCTTTATCTAAACCCCCACCCCCAAACACAGACACTCTCCCACACCATATTTATCAATCTCTATGTCCCTCCCTCCCTTTCTCCATCTCTCTCGTCTTCCCTCTCTTCACCTTCAATCTATATCTCTATCTTCCCCTTTTCTCCCTCTCCCTTGCTTATATTTCTCTTTCATCTTGTTGTGCTATCTCCCTCTCTCTCCATCTTCCTTATCACTCCCTCTCTCTCCCCACCTTTTTCTCTCTATGTCTTTATTCTTACCTCTCTCTCTCTCCCCCTCCAAATCCATATATTTTTCCCTCCCTCTCTCCACTCTCTCACATCCTCTCTCTTCCTTCTTCTCTCTCCCTTTCTCTCCCACATGTCATTCTCTCTCTCTCTCTCTCTCCAACTCTGTTACTATATCCATCCCTCTCATCTTCTCTCCACATTTGCTTCTTTGTCTCTTTATCCCACACGAAACATACACACTCTCTCTCCATATCTCCCTTGTCACTCCCTCTCTCTCTCTATGTCATTCTTATTCTCTCCATTTGTCCCCCTCCAACTCCATCTCTCTATCCATCCCTCTCTCCTCCTCTCTCCCTCCCTATTTCCTACAATCTATGTCCCCTCTCTCTCACTTTCTCTCCTACCCCTCTCTCTCTCTTCCCCCATAACTCTCCTCCTCTCTCTCATCCTTTGTCTCTCTCCATTTCTCTCCTACCTCCCTCTCTCCTCCCCCATCACTCTCTCTCTCTCTCTCTCTCTCTCTCTCTCTCTCTCGCTATATATATATATATATATATCCCTCCCTCTCTCCTCTCTCCTCTTATCTCCATCTCTCCTTCTTTGTATATTCATATCACCCCTAAACATACACACTGTCTCCATATATCCCTTGTCACTCCCTCTCTCTCTCTCTACTTCTCACTCTCTATGTATTTATTCATCCCTCCCTCTCTGCCACTCCAACTCCATCTCTCTATCCCTCCCTCTCTCCTCATCTCTCTCAAGTCCTCTCCCTTGTCCTTCCTCCCTTGCCACCCCCCTCTCTCTCTCTCTCTCTACTCTCCAATCCTCTCATTATCTTCCTCCCTCTCTCACTCCTCTCCCTCTCTCTCTATTCATTTTTCCTCCTCCCTCTCCTTCAGTTTATCTTCATCTCTCCCTTGTCACTCCCTATCTCTCCTCCTCTATCATTGTATGTCTTTGTTCTTCCCTCCCATATATATCTAGAGTTAATATATATCATGATATATTAATATATATTATAATATAACAAATTTAATATTGTATTAATCCAAATTTATTAAATTTAATAATATTAATACGAATATTATATTTAATAATAATAATAATAATAATAATATTTTGATATTAATATTAGGGTTAATAATGTTTTTTTTGCATGGCATTAATAATAATTTGGCCCATGGTATTTGGCAGCTTCACCTAAATAAAACCTCCTTTTTTAGTGTTCGTAAATATAAAGAGGAGTGTGGAGTAAATATAAAAAGAGGTTTTATTTTTTACCAACCTCTAGTTTATTTATATTTATATTTATTTACCATACCTCTTTATACCTCTTTTATAAATACAGTATTTGACCCATAGTATTTAACCTATTGTATTAACGATAATTTGTTCTACGGCATCCAAAAAATTATTTTACAAATATATATAAACTTAAATTTATTTAAATTGTAAATTTTTTATAAATATCAAGATTTAAAAAACTAAATTTTAATATACTTGAATCCAATTGTATATATTTTTATTCATTTTATTTATTTTCCAAATCTATTTTCCCAATAGTATTAAAACATTAACACATTTATGATACTAAGATCTTTAATGTAAATTAAATGCACATACAATCTTAACACACCCCATACTCTTTTAATGCAAACAGAAATCCTTTTTGCTAAAGTTAAAAAATATTCCATTAGTCTTAATAGAAAAAACATTTTCTGCCATAGTAAAAAACTATTACATTCAATCTGAATCTTACACAAAACTAACTCCAGTAGAAATGCATTTCCTCTCATAATAAAAATATAACTGGAATCTGTCAAAATCATAAATGATATATTTTTCTATCCTACTACCCATGTAATCATGGTAAATTCAGGCAAAACTCCATGAGTCGAAACAATAATACATTCCATCAAAATATAAAGCTATAGTCATTTGGTCAAAATATAAATACAACATTTAATTGCTTCTATTTGAAGAATAGAAAACCCAGATTGAGTCGGTGCCGATCCAAATATAGGTATCAGTATAGCAATGGTAAACAGCTTAATTCAATCCTGTAAAACAGCTGACTGAACTTATTGTGGGTGGTGCCGCTGCCGGTTTTCTGAAAACAGATTCTCCTGTTTGAGAATGTCCCTAAACCAATGCGCAGAAGCCCTCGGATATCTTTTCAAATTATCGTTGTAATCCACATAATATAAACCGAATCTATAATTATACCCAAACGCCCATTCAAAGTTATCCAACAGCGACCAAACCAGATAACCGCGAATATCAGCTCCCTCGCTGCCATCATTTTTATCAGGCAAACACTATATGAGTATAAGTTCGTTCATCTATACAACCAATTAAATCACAAAACATCAGCATACCTAATAGCTTCAAGTATTTCTGATAAGTGCTCTGAATGGTAGATCACTCGCTCGGAATCGTTTAATGCTGGTTCAAGTGGAGTTGCGCCATTGTCAAAATCAGCATATCCTGTGAGAATTCATATCCATATTCATGTCTTTAATAATCCATTCATTCCAAATTCAGATCTTCAAGAGAACGTAGAAATATTTCTTTTTTCTTCAATAAATGTTAGGGTTGAAGTACCAGTTTCGGTGACATATATAGGAGGGTTGTTGTATTGGTGTTTTGTATAGTTTATTATGTCTTTTAGTCCAGCAGGATAAGACCTGTAAGTGGAGACTCCTTCCTGCAAAACAGACGAACAATGGTTTAAATTTTTATAACATTTTTTGGAATAAATTTTACTGGAAAGTGAAATATACTTATCTCTATTTATGATGATCATATTAAAAAATAACCCAACAACAACAGATTGAACTGATTTTTTATCACAGTTAAAATAATCCAATGACGTTCTAAAAAATCTTGAAGATGGACTTACCGCCGATCCAATGTAAATTCCATCAACTTCATCTGAAACTCAGACAATAGACCAATATTAATATCAAAATATGAAATCAAGAAATATTATAAAAATGTAGAAATGATAAATCAAATAGGGATTAAAACATTATTTCCATGACAAACTTAATCTGTTTCACTGCAGCATTGTGCTGGGTGAGCTATACATAAATAAAAACTATTGTTAAAATAGATGGCCTGCAATATTACAGGATATATTTGCCTGAGAATCCAAAACGAAATCCGTGTGCGGAGGATTTGGTGGATGCGGATTGTTGATTGTGAAGTATGTTGTGTAGTAGTTATAACCCAGAAAGTCGAAGGACCCTTTCACTTCTCTCGCCTCTTGACTGGTAAACCGAGGCAAACGTGCGCCAACTAACGTTCTCATGGACTCGGGGTATTTTCCTGAAGTCAATGGCTCCAAAAACCTTTTGGCAATAAAAAAAACAATTCCATTATTTTAATTAAAATAATCTCTAAACCGTTTAGACAAATATAAGAGTAGCTCCAAGCCAACTAATTTTCTCATGGATTCAGTATATTTTTCTGAATCCAATGTATCGAAAACCCTTTTTCCAATTCAAAGTAATATCATTCCTATTAGTTTTGAAAGACAGTTTAGTTTATTAATTGTTTTATTAGCAAAACGAAGGTATGAATCTAAATCCGATAAATCTAAATACTTCGGATGCCAAAAATTTATTTGTTCTAATAAAAAATGAATGAGCAATAATACCATCCTATCCTAAAGTCGATCACTCTCTGGGTAGCCATTTGATCCACCAATGATTTAGACCATGACACCATCCAGTTCGCTGTAATCACTATGCCTATCGAACCTTTCTTTTTTCCCTGCATTATATTTTCAACTTTACAATATATTTTTCTTCAACACAAAACCATATCAAATCAGAGCACTTATTCTCATGAGTACCTGGTACTTAGTCTTATATATTTTTACAGCAGCACTATGTGCAAGAAGCATATTGTGGCCTACAATATAAGGCTCTGTTGCAGAATCACCCGCTGTGCAGTTGCCAAATCCAGGGGAACATCGACCGGGAGCTTCAACCCCTATATCGTAGCCAAGATATGAGAAGTAAAGCTGTTCATTTATAGTTACCCAATACTTCACACGGTCCCCAAAAGCTCGAAAACATTCTTCTGCATATAAGCCGAAATCCTCTCTGAAACAAAGAGAAAAGGCTTAAATATGTATTTCCATGTTTTGAAAGCTCTAATCGATTTATCACACTAATATGAGTGAATCTTACACGATTTTTTGACTAAGGAATCCCATATATTCATCTTCCAGAGCCTGTGGTAAGTCCCAATGAAATAGTGTAATGAAAGGCTCTATATCTGCCATGCAAAGGCCATATACAAGTTTTATATATAGTCAGATATATATTGATTTTTAAAGGAAAACTTTCCAGTAGATTTATAAATTTTCTGACTAATGGTTCAATCCATTAACTCACCCCTTTAAACTGAAATAATATATATAAACATTTTGAAGGAAAGAGCAGCACAGTTGAAACAAACACACTCCCTGTTTATAGACAACCCAAACTAAAAATCCAACTTTTGAACTTATCACTAAACTTGTTTCCAATCCACAAGGATAGACAAGTGCTATAGATCATAGAGGGCTTGTGAATGATTTCTCTGATACCATTTTTGAGAAGCTCGTTTATGAGATTATTGTAATAAGCGATCCCTTCTTCATTGACTCCTCCATGTCTTGGAGAGCCCACTGTAGAAACAATTACTAAAAATAATTACGGAGTTACTGAAGGAGATCGAAGGCGGAAAATAGAAAAAAAATGGCATTTCTTGAACTTACTAGGAAAGATGCGCGACCAGGAAATAGAAAAACGATAAACCTCCATTCCCATATATTTTAAGCGTTGAACATCTTCCTTAACATCAGTGCAAACAACTTGAATTTAATAAAAAATTAAGATATTACTATTCTCTATCAATCAATGGACCAGTTACAATGTTTTCGGAGATCTTTATCTCAATTGCAGATTGCTAGAATATCAAGATCAGTTATTTGACCTCTGGATTTTACATCCAAGGTATTTCATTAATGCAATCTCTACCTTTATAATTGAAACATACGAAAAATACCCAAAAATGTTCTTAAAATAGACTATCAACCCATCAAAAGAAATAGTGTTGTTAATTTATTTTCCTACCTTATAGCGGTGGTATTGATCGACTGCAACATCCCCATTCTTTCCATCTGCAATTTTACCTGCATAACAGTAATTAAATAACAAGTTACTTCAACGACAAAATTAAAAGAAAAGGCCTCAGCGTTAACGTTCATGTATGTCTGGTTTGAGCGTTAACCTGGGGTGTGGGAGAATTTATCCCAGATGCTGGGCAGTCTACCGCCCTCGCGGGCAGCTCCTTCCACCTGTAAATCAAACAAAAAATGGTCAAATTGACTGACAAGAAATATACCCATAATTTAATTGACATTATATTGAAGGTGTAGGGATTGATGTGGAAGAATCAACTTGGTAAGCAGATGTAGCGGCACCAAACTTGAAATCTTTTGGAAACATGCTTCTATCTATACTTGCAGAACAAGATCCTGCAGCCTTAACTTCTCCAATGATCAGGAGGAGAAGACACGCTGAAAATCGCAAATAGGTGAAGATGCAGTCTGAACTTAGACCTTGAATTTCCGCCATGTTATTTCTCAGCTTTGTTTTTAGATGCCTATGTCAGGTAAGGATTTTTTGCACAAAATCAAACAATACGAAATATAAAATCAGAGAGCACAAGAGCAATATCACCACACCTGATATTTGGTCTGTGGCTATGCTGAGTCTTAGCTATGCCGTGGACATTAAAATGTCTATTTATGATAAGGATAGGGATCATTTGGTTCTTTCTAGCTTCGTGCTGAAGTTTAAAGTTGTGGGATCCATTTCTACTGATTCCTGTAAATCTGAATAAGTTATCGACAACGAAATATTAACATTTATGCTTGATTGTGAAGTGCTAAAGCTCAAAGCCATGGGGTCCATTTTTACTTCAGGAATTATGGACAAGCTGGAAGCATCAACTTTCAGTTTAATACTTAAATGTCATAGGGTCAACATCTTCAAACTTCTTTGGAAATTTCTTTCCCCAACTTTTATGCATATTGACATTTTTCTTACCAAAAACAACTAAGAAATTGTGTTATTAAATATCATTTAAAAATTTATCTTTTAGTTGATTTTAATTGTCATATTAATACACTTTTGTTAATAATAATTAGGACTTAAAAAATGCAGCTCTAAAAGTGAATTTGAATAAAAATCGTATAAAACCATCATATTCACTAAGTTTCATATTAACATTGTAATAGTCTCTTCTTCTTTTTTGCGAGTTGTAGCATTTGATACTACTTAAAAGAGAGAATGCATTAGAATTATTTTCATATCTCACATCTAAAATCAAAAGTAGGACCATAGGTGTCCTCTCGAAAATAAGAAAACTAGGTTTTCTTAACCAACCTACATAGTGTTACATTAAAATTTGTCATTATGACTATTGATTCCGATATTTTTTTATCCGATGGAGTGTTTCAAGTGAATTTTCTATGAAGCTTGAAGTAAAATAATATCAAGAATAAAAGGAATTTTGGTTTTCACTACTTAAAACTCTTTTTTGAGCATTTGCACGGTTTTTGCGAACAAAATCTGCACATGTGCAGTTTCTTTCTGTTGTGTAACCGCTCCAAAAATAGAAGAAAAGAGATATCAACGCCTTAGAAATAAGCCACTTGGAGGGGGCAACCTCCAATACATTACATAAATGAATAATTCTTGGATGATTCAATTTACAAAACCTCCTTTCTCTATATAGGAGTCCATGGGGCCATAATGTCATCCTAGTGGGCCACAATGTAATCCTAGCCGACCTAACAATAATAATTTAAGGGCACAATAATAACAAAATGGGGGTTACAAGGATACAATAATAACAATAATGGGGTTACACTAACAACAATAAGGGACTATACTAGTAATATAGGGACCTAACACTTCCACCGTAAACTATGTAGATATGCTCAATTTCTTCCACTATAAACTGCGTAGGTCTATTCATGTAGGTAAATATAAAAAAAGAAAGTTCTAGAAGCTTTGGTTGAGAAATCTTATCTAAATTAGAAACCTCAAACCACTACATACCTGTGCCTCATCGCTTATGACATGGAACCGCTCTCCTTTTCTTAAGGATCATATCCCTTGAAAAGTGGAACTAGAAACCTCTTCATCCTTCCTATAAATTCAGCATAGGACTAAAGGAATGAGAGGCTATTGAGACTGGGATTTGTAAACATATGTTGTTAGTATTGGGTCTGAAGAGCTTGTCATCAAGGGAAGGAAAGGAGACCATTGGAAGAGGCTTGTGACATCAAGGCAACTATGATGTATGCTTGTTCTCCATTTGTTTTTAATACAAAGTAATTTTTCTTTCCTAATTGCATCTATTTTTGATGTTATTTATGGAATTCCTTGATCACTCACATGGTTTATAACTAATTATTGATTCATTTATACGTTGTATGCTAGATTATGGATTTCATTTACCTTTGATTTTATATACGAGATGCTTTGATCCTTTTGAATGATTTTGTCCATGCAGATCTCTTTTGGGGCATCATGGATAAGTCATGGAAAACATTTGGAAATAATTTAAATTATTGAGGAAAACCTGGTTGTGGAAAGCACTGAAAGGACTTCTACAAGTACTTCATTAATAGGTAAGTGATCCTTCGCATAGTACATGTTTCATGTTATAGTTATAGACTAAGGAAATATCTATTGTTTTGTTTGTTTGTTTCTAGTTTTCCTCTAGGATTCTAGGGAGATTGCTCTTGCCAGCAAGATGGATTTATCCAGGTAACAAATTGATGACCATACTGGGGAACGAGAGTTCTACTTTGTGTCTTTTTGAAACCTTTGATGCCTTTAGACCCTTTTAAGAATTGAAATTTCTAGTTTGAGACCTTTATTTTTTTTATTTTTTCTTAATTTTCTCGATTTGTGTGGTTTCTATTTAGACAGAGAGTGAAAATCTATGTAGTTTTGCTTCAGGAACAGTGTGCATGCGCACTGAATTACACTAATTGCCTACCCAATTGTGTAATTTTTTTGAAAAAGTTAAGTTTTATGTGATTTAAGTCCATTTTTTTTGTTTCTATGATCATGTTAGCTTGTTTATAGTATCAGTAAGTCTCTGTTAAGTTGATTGAGTGTTTTGAATTTCATTTTTTGAGAAATTCTTAATTTGATTTCCTTTGGTCATTACTCTGAGGTTTGTCTTAGTTTCTTAATGATTTTGGCATATTTTTTTCTTTCATTTTTGCATAAACAATTCCCCATCATTTGCCGGGGGGCAGGCTAAATTTTGTTTTGAGTGTTAATCGCCTTTGAGTGTTAGTAATTTTGACCTTTGGAAATTTATCCCAATTTTCTTTACTTACACTTGATTGGTTCCTTAGATTACATTAGTGAAGGAAAATAATCTTGTTGTTCTTTCGCTGATTTGGAATCATCTTATGTTTGATAATTCTCTTGCATAAATTACATTTTCATAGTTATAATTCTCATTTTCAGAATATGAACAAAAATTGTGCATAGATTACATTTCAATAGTTTTCAAGTGAATTGTGCATTAGTTTACATTCTTGAAAATTCAACTGTTGTAATATCCTAAATGGGATATTTTATGAATTTTGCCGGAAATTATTCAACCTTAAAATCACCAGAAGATTTCCATGTAAAATAAATTTAGAAATTTAAGCCGTTAACATTATAAACAATGTGCATAACATCAACCACAATATTTATGGAAAAATCACAAATATAATTTGCAACTAAATAATAGACAATAAGTATGCAGAAGATCTCAGCCTTATTTTCTTAATATAAAACTGGTACAAAAACTGGAAATGGCTTAAATAATGGCCCAAATAGATCTACAACAATGTTGCAACTTGTCTCCAAAACAAACTGGAAACAAACTGCAACCTGTGAATCTTGAATGGATCCACCAACAAAAGAGAGACCACTCACTCGCTCTCACTAAATCACCCAAGGGTTTACATCCCGGGGCTACCAATAAATTAGATAACCATGTCTCAATCCTCTCACATAAGAAAATGATCTAATCCAAAGATATCTTCAAATGACCTTCGCTTCTCCTTTTATAGATTTGATGGGTATATCTCCAATCCTCTAGAAGCATCTTATTTTATTATTGTATTACTATTCTAGAGGATCCTCCATTGACTCTATCAAAGTGACTTTAATTTAATTATATTTCACTTAAGTCTCTTTTGGCCCATTTTCCTCTAAATATTAAAGATTTTTCCTTTAATAAAATGACTAATTAAAGTCAATTTTAATTAAGGAAAATAGTATATCGCCCTTGTTACTATCTTTGGCCACTATAAGTCACTTCTCAGCATCCCATCCTGAAGATATCCTCATTCCGGTTCCAACGATCTATTAGACTAAGGTGTTCTATCATGTATTCCTCCGAGAATGCCACCTTGAGTGTAATTAATTGAGTTAAGCCCAAAAATAGCTCATTTTTATGAAATTTGTCAGAATTCACCGGAACAAAAGGAAAATGGTGCAAATGATGGAATATATCAACCGAATTCCATCAGTCCTCATAGAAACTCCTGAAAACTCCTCTAAAAAGCCCCTTGGCCCACTGATGACACCAACCTGTATCTGTGACCTATCTGCTCCCAACTCTGGAAGTCCATCCTAACCTTGTCATAGGTGATACCCACAAAAAGAATATTACAGACCTTTCGCCCAAATATTTCTTTCCCTCAAGCAATCCAAATATGTGGGCCACCTTGTTGGCCCGATGCAACCGAGACCCAATGCCCGGATCCCATACAAACCCCTAGGTACTGCTATGCACTTGTGTCAAGCCATGTGGAATAAACCCCTCAATGCGGGGATCCCAAACTGATCTCTCACTATACTTGTCATCAAACAATCCTCTCGAATCCTAATGCCATCATGGCCAATCATCGCCCAAGTCCCATGGCTCGGACTATGTACTGCCTGTGGCTATAGTTGCTGCCCCATGAAGCGAAGTTTGCCAGTGAACATTAATGCTCCATGGATCTTGCTGTGTTGTACCTCTAACTGTATAAGCTTCCCCACCAACTACGTACCAACTCATCACCTCTCTCTAGTCAAACTCCCGGTCTAGGCCGAGGTCAATCCTGAATTGTGGATGGTGAGCCAGTGCTACTGAAATACTAATGGACTGTCGATCCACAATCCATGGCCCAATGGAACATGTAAAATCTCTCTCGTCCAAGTGCTCCTACCAAAATGTACCCGTGACTAAGAATGATACTCTATTAATAGAATACAAACTCATCACCTCTCTCCAATCCAACTCCGGACTAGATCTGATGCTAACCCTACTCTCCTAAAGTCGGGATGGAATGTTGAAGAATTGTCAGCCTGTGCCCTACTGCCAATGGGAATCTGTAGCATTTTTCATGTCTAAGGGACCCTACTCCGCTATGCTTCCTATGAAGAAGACCGTGCCATCAAGAGAGTATCAATTCATGATATCCTACTAATCTAACTTGGAAGAAGAATACAATGTATTGACATCTGCATACGGAACATGTCTAGACTATTATCGCCAACCCATACTCAACTCGCGCTACTTTGTCCCTTCTGCTGACGAGATCTGCCTGTAGAGGAAGGCCCCTCTCTCTATAAAAGGCCAAAGTGGGTGAGATATGCTGCAAGCCCCATCTATGTACTCCTAGAGAGTGCTACACCTTGAAAGCACTACTGCTTTACTGACTGGACGTGCATCTATCTGCACCTCATCTGTGTATCGGTCCGACAATGGATGTTCCACCATCTCCAAAAAATCATCCCTCTCATGATTAAGAATGGCATGCTCCTGTTGTCTAATAGCCTCCTGCAAAACTATCCCATAAGCCTCCAACATCTCATGAGGATAAGTATCTGCAACTAGTACCTCCCTGCTAGATGCTCGTACATCCATCTGCTCCTCACACATGGTTGACCCTAAGGGTAGCCATACATCCATCACAGACTCAATGTGAGCCTCCATCTGGCTCTCCCCCAAAGGACTATCATGCATGATGTACATAGCCTCCTCCTTTGCTAACTCATGCTCCACCATATGTTGCTCTGGCTGAATCATCACAAGTGACTCATCACCCAGAGTATCTCCCGTAGATTCTCCTCACTGCTCACCTTGGACACTCGACTACAACTTCGGCCTACTATCATCAACTCCACATGACTTCTCTTGCTCCCCAAAAGCATCGTCATATGATGCCATGGACTCATCTAATGAAGAATCCTCATCCTGGCATACAGAAAGAATGTCCTTCTATTATGTTTCTACCACGTCATCTGCATCACTCAAGCATGACTGATCAGGCCCCCAAGGTTCTTTGCAGATGATGCAAAGTCCCTTCTTCCTCATCTCATTTCTACTACCTGATCCACCAAACTAGAGTAGCTCCTCCCTGGTCAAATGTCTCCTGAATATCCCAATATTATGCTCAACGAGCCCTTGGGCTAGCTCATAAGCAGCAGGTGATACCAACTTCTCTCTCCTCCAAGTAATCAACACCCTAGTCTGCAACTTTAAGAAAATGGCCTTATAGTCTCTCATACATGACAACAGGATGGACTGCATGTGTGCTATGACTATGTCAACATGATGTCTCCTAATGTTGAAGAAGCATTGGAACATCTGCAGAATCAAGCCATTACATTCAAGATCAAACATGATGCAATATGTTATGAATGTGGCCATGCCTCCTAAAACCTCAAGCTTCTTCCAAAAGGTAGAGCCTGCACTGTTGTCCAAATCTTGAAAGGTCCCTACCATCAGTTTGAAAACTCTCCTCAGAATGTCATCATTGTAAGGGGTTGTAGATATGGTTAGTCTCATGATGTCGCTGAAACAAGCTGCAACTAGAAGTGTGACCCCTCCACAAGTTTCCTCCAAGAACTTGGGTTGTATGAGAGCAAGCATACATGGTTTTAAGGCCCAAATTAATTTTCTCTCGTCTGACTATTTTACTTTGGAAATGAGTTCATTAAGTTTCTCAAGTTTGGAAAGAACTCTCCATGTGATCTTCGTGTGTTTCAAATCTATCCCAATTGCAAGGATGTTGTGCCCTATCTCTGATTCTTTCTATAGGTCTGTGGATTTCCCATTTTGAAGAATGACATAGACCCCTTTTTAGAAATTTCTATTGTTCTGCTTGGGTTCTTGGTCCAAAGAAACATTGTGGTTCAAAGCTTCAACGGTTGTGCTGCCATTTGGGTTTAGGAGGTATTTTAAGAACACCATGTTTATGGCAATGATACAAAGTTATGATAACAATGAAAGGTACCAAAAAAACACCCTACATACATTAATACATTGCTCATTACAATACCCTGCCCCAACATATAAATATATCTCTGACAACTAATTTAGGCTCTGGAAAATAAGTTGGGCTCTAGCAAAATCATTTTTGCACAACAATATGAATTCATCCTAGCAAATAAAGATAAAAAATGTTATCCTAGATGCAAGGGAATGATCTCTCCTCAACTCTGAACTGACTCTGGAAATTCTATAACTCTTGGAAATGTTGTTGTTGGCTGACTTCAGACTGCCATTTGGGCCGCTTCTACTACTCAAAAAATTCTAGAAATTTGGGAAGGTGATCCTTGCCCAAAACCCAGGAAAAGCAAGAAATGGTTTCCTTGAATTCCAACCTTCAAAATCTAACCCGTTTGCTCTTAGCTCCTATAGTTTTTGCTTGAGTACGGACTCATAAATGTAATATTCCCACTTAGCCCAAGCTAATGGGAATATTATATTTTGCCTTGTTTTATTTTTCATTTCATGTTGATGAATAAAATGTAAAGGAGGAAATGTAAAACTCCTGAAAATAACAAAATAAATCAATGCCCAATGTGAACATGCCTAAATCTGGGCCATTTTATAAAACAGACTTGAGTGTGAAAGAGGTTGATCACTTGACCAAGTCAACCATGACCATATCTACAACGCAGTATAGATGCATTGAACCCCCTTGATGCACAACGCAGTTCTAGATGGAGGTTCTACATGTGAAAGGGGCTAAACTAATGAAGTGGTTTAGGGTTTGAAAAGAATCCAATCTTATAAAAGGAAGAGGAGAGCAGTATGAAGGGGGTTGTTGAAGATATTATTTTAGAAGAATTTGTCTACTTAGACATTTTTCATTCTCTAGCTGTTTAGCTGAGAATATTGATACTTAGCACTTGGGTGTTCCTGTTTGGGAATCCCACTTCCTTCCTAGAGTAGGTCTTAAAGGATTTTTTCTTGTCTTTTCCACTATCAGGCTTGGGCCAAGCTTCACCTTACACCTACAACGCTAATCCTGTTGAGGGGTTGGGTTGTCCTTGTGAGTTGCAACAAATGGGAGATAGATCTTTTCAAATCTATGCATATCTAGCCTCTCTTTTCACTGGGAAAGTCTTCTATCCCATTGGCAGAGTGTCCTAGATCATCAGAGCTTCAGATCCAAACCTTGGCATCAGGCCAAATCATTCTCAGAGCCTACAATGTAGTTTCTATCCCTGAACTGCGTTATTTTCAAGTTTGCAGTTGCAGGGTGTTTTGTCTACATTTTGGAGGAGAGATCTCCAATGTTAGGATTCTTCCTCTCACTGTGGTGATCCATGGATTGGCTACCCAATCCATGTTTGTTTCAGATTTGATCTATTGTTCTATTATATGATTCAGGAATTTCTGAATATTTCTGCAGATCTGCAACTCTAGATCTCAGATCTACTCTTTGTGCTTCATGTTTTGCACAAAACCGCAAGGGGAATGTATAGATGAGATTTTCTTGTACACAGATCGAAATTAGATCTATATTTTTATGTAAAAATATGTTGTAGATCTGAGTGTTAATAAACTGTTTCTTCAGCCCATTAAAATAACGCTGTCAGGTTTATGCAGAGTTTTCTTATGGTTGTAGAACCTCATTTCTGAGGATTTTTCCTGTATAGTCTTATACTTTCTCTTGTACAATGTATGGGCTGTAATGTAAATCTGATTTGTTGTTATAAATCTGATATTTGAACCTCCATATCAGCCTACTTCTTTGCTTCAGTGGAGCTGCATTATTTTCTGAGCAGAATTGTTTATTGTTGTTGCAGTCCCTTTTGGGGCATTCTTCAAGCAAACTAGGTGTGGGAGATATGTTTAACCCACCTAGCAGGATTTGTTTTTGATATCCTCTTGGATTTAGGACTTAGATACTCATATCTAAGGGATCTAGGTGCTGGTTTCAAATCTTGTAGCAACCATTCCTAGAAAATGCGTTTTCCATTCATGCCTTTCTGACAGTTCCCATTTTGGGATATTACAGTGGTATCAACGCAACTTTCTTGGCTCATCCTATGAGCTTCAAGCATTATGGAGTATTTTCATGGGGAGGAGGATACCTGTAAGAGAAACCAGAGCAAACCCTTGTTGTCTGGAGAAAATAGGTTCACAAAACTTCTATCTCAAGCTCTACAAGGTATTAGAAGAGAAATCAAAGAAATGAGGAGGGAGAATAAGGAAGATCCCTCAACAAGATCTACAATATATATACATGAGGAAGGTTCTAAGTCCCCATCTCATGGATATGAGCACTCAGCCATATCACCAAATCTACAACATCCTGTTAGCAACTTCTTCATGTAGAGGAAGGGGGAGATGTGCCAAAGAGAGAGAATCACTTGAACTTCCAAGGGTCTTGCAAGATCCAGGAAGAGAAGGTTGAGGATATCAGCGCAGTCAAGACAAGGGCACCTCTAGATCCTCATGGAGAGGAGGAAGGGGCAATGGCTCCAAGGAGAGGAACTCTTGCACTCTTGCAAGAAGTTCCAAAGAATTTCACATATGGAGATTATGGCACAATCCATGTGCCGCATTTGCCACCACCATCTAATGGTGAGATCTTGAAGATAGAAGAAGAAAAAGAGGAGGGAAAGCATCACTTGATGAGGAGCATATACCCCTCTCTGTTTCAGAAGTATGATGCACCAAGAAGGCAAGAGGATATATGCAATGAAGGCAAGGACAAATCAGTCCATACATCTATGTATCCTGCTATATGCCTTGATGTCTCTCTGCATGGAGACATTCCACCAGGGAGACCCCCTGATTGGAAGGAAGCTAAAGTGTTCTCTCAACTACATGCAGTAGTAACATATTTGTCTAAAGAGGGAACCTTGAGAGGAGCTACTACAACGCTGAGAATCATTGATGTGGAGCTAAGCAATTTCCTAAAATTGACTTTGCTATCTTCCATCCATATGCCTGCGCTAGAAAGAAGAGACTCAGAAATCTGTGTTGACATGAGCATGGTATCAAAAGGCCACTCCATAGCCTTGGAGCAGCAAAATTTACTCCAATATATGATGAAAATTTCTGAATATAACAAGAAGGTATTTCCATTCTTGTATGCAGGAGCAAAACTGTGAGAGTTTTGGAGGAGGAGAACCTTTCAGGTGGAGGATGACTCTCCTAAACTTCAATCTTGTCTTGAGCAAGATCAGCTGCAAGAGGGGCAACAAAAGAAAGTTGGAAACAATCTAGCATGTGACTTTGACATCAAGCATGTCAAGGGGGAGAGCCATCATATGACAAATACTTCATTTCAGACTTCTACAACACTGTCAATGTTGGGGGGGCTAGATCGTTATTGGGAGTCCCAACTCTTGATGGAATATTCCAAGGACCTCTTCACATGTAAGGTTCTTGATGAGAAAATTATATATATGAGGTATAAAGTAGCTAATGGAGTTATTTATTTCTATGATCAGATCTACTTATCTAAGAACTCCAAGCTCAAGAACAAACAGCTTCATGCAACCTATGAGATCTTGATTTCTAAACCCACTAGCTTCATTAAAACATGTCATACTATATTGGAGGGATTCATGTGGGAAGATCTCAATAAGGAGATGCACTCTCATATGAGGATGTGCGTGGATCATTTGTTGGTTGAGGAGGGACATTGCTCGTGGGAAGAGACATCCTCAACACTTCCTTATTCATTGAGTGTGAGAAGGAAGTCATCCATGAGTTACCTCACTAATTTAAAACAAGTATATGGAGGGACTTGTATCTCTGAATATTCTGATGTGCTTACTATATGCTTGTATTTTTCTAACACTCATGTGCAGGTTTTGCTCCAAGAGGGAGAATTATTTTTTATGGGTCTCATAGGCCACTTGGGCTATGAGCAATGGTGATTATGGCCATTCCTTGGAGGGTCTTGGAGGGATGATATACTCTTCATGGTGTGATTCCTTTACACCAACTATCATGCACTTTCTCAAAGCATGCAAGAAGGATGGGGCAGCAAACAAGTGTTGAGGAGAACACTTATCATATCATATTCCAAGGCAGTTAGGAGTAAAACTGCGTTGGTTTCACTTGAGGGACCATTGCCCCTCTTCATTATTGCATATGGCAGCTAGCATGACTCTAATCATGATTCCATATGCTGAAATTTTTCTTGTCTTTATTTGGAACATGGATGGAGGGAAGACACATTGGTTGGATGTGTCCTTGGGGAAAGGAGTTTCCCACACTTTTTGCACTACATGCTTCAAGGGGAGCATGGGATATTATATGGCCACTAAGGTAGACCACTTGTTTCTTTGTAGGGTGAGCCATATGTTTGTTTGGGACATGCCTCTCATATGTATTGGGGAGGAGTTTTTCTATGGATTTCCAAGCTAGGAGGTGATCCAGTTCATTTGGATGATAGCATGGAGATGGGAGTCTTTCATGGATGATGAAATTCCCCATGATTGTCATCACTTCTATCTTGAGGAGGCCATGGATCAACAAGAAGGTTTCCACATAAACCTTCCATTCCTTCATGATGAGAGCCATTGGGTTTATTCACCAAAGGCCAACTTGCACATTGGGGAGGGACTATTGGGAGACAGAACTATTGCAGAAAATCTGAAGCAATGGTGGAGACTATTGGATGAGGGGGCCACAAGAGAATAAGGGGAGATTTTGCAGCACTCACCTTATCAGTTGCTTGAGGACAAGCAACATCTTGGAGGGGAGGACTATAATATTCCCACTTAGCCCAAGCTAATGGGAATATTCTATTTTTCCTTGTTTTATTTTTCATTTTATGTTGATGAATAAAATGTAAAGAAGGACATGTAAAACTCCTAAAAATAACAAAATAAATCAATGCCCAATGTGAGCATGGCTAAATATGGGCCATATTATAAAACACACTTGAGTGTGAAAGAGGTTGATCACTTGACCAAGTCAACCATGACCATATCTACAGCGCAGTCTAGATGCATTGAACCCCCTTGAGGCACACCGCAGTTCTAGATGGAGGTTCTACATGTGAAAGGGGCTAAACTGCTGAAATGGTTTAGGGTTTGAAAAGACTCCAATCTTATAAAAGGAAGATGAGAGAAGCATGAAGGGGGTTGTTGAAGATATTAATTCAGAAGAATTTGTCTGCTTAGATATTTCTCATTCTCTAGCTGTTTAGCTTAGAATAGTGCTGCTTAGCACTTGGGTGTTCTTGGTCGGGAATCCCACCTCCTTCCTACAGCAGCTCTTGGAGGAGTTTTGCTTGTATTTTCCACTATCAGGCTTGGGCCAAGCTTCACCTTACACCTACAGCACTGATCCTATTGAGGGTTGGGTTGTCCCTGAGAGTTGCAACATGTGGGAGATAGATATTTTCAGATCTATGCATATTTGGCCTCTCTTTTCATTGGGAAAGTCTGCTATCCCATTGGCAAGAGTGTCCTTGATCATCAGAGCTTCAGATCCAGACCTTGGCATTAGGCCAAATCATTCTTAGATCCTACAGCGTAGTTTCTATCCTTGAACTGTGTTATTTGTAAGTTTGCAGTTGCAGGGTGTTTTGTTTGCATTTTGGAGGAGAGATCTCCAGTGTTAGGATTCTTCCTCTCACCGTGGTGATCCATGGATTGGCCACCCAATCCATGTTTGTTTCAGATCTGATCTATTGTTCTATTATATGATTCAGGAATTTCTGAAAATTTCTGCAGATCTGCAACTCTAGATCTCAGATCTACTCTTTGTGCTTCATGTTTTGCACAAAACCCCAAGGGGAATGTATAGATGAGCTTTTACTATACACACATATGAATTAGATCTATCTTTTTATGTATAGATCTGCTCTAGATCTAAGTGTTAATAAACTGCTGCTTCAACCCATTAAAATAACGCTGTCAGGTTTATGCAGAGTTTTCTTGTGGTTGTAGCACCTCATTCTAAGGATTTTTCCTGTATAGTATTATACTTTCTCTTGTAAAATGTATGGGCTGTAATGTAAATTTGATTTGTTGTTATACATCTGATCTTTGAACCTCCATATCAACTGACTGCTTTGCTTCATTGGAACTGCGTTATTTTTTTAGCAGAATTGTTTATTGTTGCTGCAGTCCCTTTTGGGGCATTTTTCAAGAAAACTATGTGTGGGAGATCTGTTTAACCCACCTAGGAGGATTATTTTTTTATATCCTCTTGGATTTAGGACTTAGATACTCAGATCTAAAGGATCCAAGTTTCGGTTTCAAATCCTGTAGCAGCCATTCCTAGAAAATGCATTTTCCAGTCATGCCTTACTAACAATTCCCATTTTGGGATATTACAGTAAATGAGTTTATTTACTGCTCAGAAAATTCCAGGATTTTAACCACGAACTCTACTCATAAGACCCATAAAAACCCAGAAATGGTTTTCTCTAATTCCAACTTTCAAAAATATGCCCTTTTGCCTAGTGCCTATAACTACTGACTGAGTAGGGACTGTGTAAATGGGCTGATATGCGGCTTAGAAAATGAAGGTATTTTAACCATGGAATTTACTCAAAAAACCTAGAAAATATTGGACAAATTCTGGCTGAATAATTTTGAACCTCCAATATAAATTTGACGTACCAGAATGCCTTTGACAACAATTCTGCACTAGCTACTGCAATGGATTGCCCTAAAAACCTACATCCAATGATTATAAAATTATCTCAAATTACTCTTGGGCTCTTCAAGCCTATCCGACCAAAACCAAGAAAATGGTTTGTCCAAATCACGATCCTCCAAAATTGATCCCAATAAGCCCTACGCTCTCCCAATAGCTGCTGAATATGTTGTATATAAAATGATCAACGAAATACTCAACAACACTTCAAATGTGCAAAAAATAATCCCTCTTTCACGTCCTCTATCTCCCAACTCAAATGTTTGAGACCTTCCTCTACAACTAGGCTCAACTCTCCTCCTCTGCGCTAACCTAAAGACTGCCACACTACTCCAGAGATAGAATATCAATCTCAGCCCTTGGAGATTCACTTATAGCTGAAAATATAATGAGCCTTGCAACCAATAAAAAACACAAGAACCCAAATGCGTCCTCCAGAAATACACACTCAAAACTGAAGCAACAAAATGTAGAAGCTGAAGATAAACAACTCAAACAACTGAGATCAGAATCAATGGTGCAATAATTCATGCAAAAGTAATAAATCTTCATTCTTATTCTGAAGTTGACATGTAGTAAAACCCTTGAACTTTGATTTTCCAGTAATGTTGAATGTAAACCCTTAGGCTGGCAAGATCACCAACTCTGATGCTACTGTTATATCCCAAATGTGATATTTTATGAATTTTGCCGGAAACTATTCAACCATAAAATCTCCAGAAGATTGCCATGTAAAATAACTTCAGAAATTTAAGCAATTAACATTATAAACAATTTGCATAACATCAACCACAATATTTACGGAATATATATATATATATATATATATATATATATAATTTGCAACTGAATAATAGACAATATAAGTATGCAAAATATTTCAACCTTATTTTATTAATATAAAACTACTGGTACAAAAACTAGAAATGGATGAAATAATGGCCCGAATTGATCCAGATCTTGGGGGGAGGCCCCCAAGATCTAAAAAGTTGAAATGAAATCTGATAAGATCTACAAAATTACAATGCTAGAAAAAAAGAGAACACAAAGAAAATAAAACGACAAAGAAACTTGTTTTATTAAAACAGATAATCACTGTAGAAGCTACATTGTGGTAGACAATCTCTCCTTTTACAAACTGAGGCTTGTTATATATAGCCTTTTTTGAGTTACAATACCATGTGTAGATACCATAGGCCAATACCATGGGTAGATACCACTTACAATACCATGGGTAAACTCCATGTGTGGATGAATACCATGGGTGGATACATACCATGGGTTACTTACAATACCATGGGTGAATAAATATCATGGGTGGATGGATAACATGGGTCGATGAATACCATGGGTTGATGCCATTTTCCATTCGGATCATTCCTCCCTCCTTAAGAAGAAATGGTCCCCATTGCGTGAAGTTCCCTCTTGAGAAGCCTTTTTTGAATATGAAGAGTCATTGAAGAGAAGGGTTTTGTGTAGTTAATCCATAACTGTGGTGAACCAAGATCCGAGGATAGAGATACCCTGTAATGCTTGTGACCAACTGTGATATTGACAGTGTGTGGTCTAGCAAATGGACTTCGATGAAGTGTGGGCTTTTGGATGAACTAAAACCATGACAAACGAAGATCCAATGATAGAGATATCCTGTAATGCTTGTGACCAACTGTGTAACTAACAGTGTGCGGCCTAGCAAATGGATTTCGATGAAAAATATTTTGTGCGGTTGACCCATAACTATGATGCTGATTGTTGATGAAGTAGCAGGTGCCTACATAGCTTGGGGTGAGAGGGAATGTCTCCAAATAACCCAAGCCGAACGCTGCTATGATGAAATTGATGAATGTGAAGTAGGTGCCTACTAAAGCGGGGTGGGAGGGCACGTCTCCAAAGGGAACCCGCTCCAAATGTTGCTCCAGATTTAAAATGAGCATAAATCGGTCAATATAACTCAGAATATTTAATATAGCCTGTTTTTGGAAATGGAATGATCATTCTACATCTTCTCATGTGTTTGAAACCACTATTTGGAGACTATAGACTCTCAGATTCACACTGGAACTGTCTTGCCATCAAAAAATTTCTGAAAAAATAGTTGATTTTAAATCAACGATAACTCCCACATCTGAACTCCGATTCGATCGATTTTGTTTTTCGAACTTGGGTGATTTTTTAAGATAAGCTCAGATATATATCTATTTTTATGAAATTTTGCACTGAAAATTGCGAAAAATGACAGGAGAACCGCCGTCCATGAATTTTTGTCTGAAAAATTGCTTCAACATTGTTGATTTTGAATCAGCGATATCTCTCTCATCCGAACTCCAATTTGGCCGATTTTTTTTTTGAATTTGAGTATTTTTTCGCAAGGAATCCAGATCTGATCTTTAATTTTGTAAAATTTTCACCAAAAGTTTCAGATATGATCTGAAAACTCGCCACCCAAAAACAAATTCATGGATTTTGCTGAAGATTGCTACAAAACATTGAAACTGAAATATGTTTCAAACCCTCATTCCCATGGAGGCGTAACCTGAATCTAATACCAATGATACAGATCTTGGGGGGAGGCCCCCAATATCTAAAAAGTTAAAATGAAATCTGACAAGATCTGCAAAATTACAATGCCAGAAAAAAAGAGAACAAAAATAAAATAAAATGACAAACAAACTTGTTTTATTAAAATATATAATCATTGTAGAAGCTACATTGTGGTAGACAATCTTTCCTTTTACAAACTGAAGCTTTTTATTTATAGCCTTTTTTGAGTTACAATACCATGTGTAGATACGATAGGCCAATACCATGGGTAGATATCACTTACAATACCATGGGTAAATCCCATGTGTGGATGAATACCATGGGTGGATACATACCATGGGTTACTTACAATACCATGGGTGAATAAATATCATGGGTGGATGGATAACATGGGTAGATGAATACCATGGGTTGATTCCATTTTCCATTCAGATCACAAATATATCTACAACAATGCTGCAACTGGCCTCCAAAAAAATGGAAATAAACTACAACCTGTGAATCCTGAATGGATCCACCAAGGGAAGAGATGGATGCTCACCCACTCTCACTAAATCACTCGAGGGTTTCCATCCTGGGAGGATGCTACAAATGAAGTACAGAACCACATATCAAACCTCTCACATAAGAAAATGATCTAATACAAAGATATCTCCAAATGACCTTCGCTTCTCCTTTTATAGATCTAATGGGTAGATCTCCAATCCCCTAGAAGAATCCTATTTTATTATTTTATTATTATTCGAGAAGATCCTCCATTGACTTTATCAAAGTAACTTTAATTTAATTATATTTCACTTAAGTCACTTTTGGCCCCTTTTCCTCTAAATATTATTTTCCCTTTAATTAAATGGCTAATTAAAGTCATTTTAATTAAGGAAAATAGTATATCACCCATGGTACTATCTCTGGCCACTATAAGTCACTTCTCAGTATCCCATCCTGAAGATCCCCTCATTTTGGTTCCAACGAGCTATTACACTAAGGCGTTCTATCATGTATTCCTCCCGGAATGCCAGCTTGAGCATAATTAATTGACATCATATTCACTAAAAATATCATATTCACTAACTTTCATATTAACATGGTAAGAGTATTTTTTTTTGAGTTGTAGAATTTTATATTACTTAAAAGAGAGAATACATGAGGATTATTTCCATATCAAGATATTTTAACATCTGAAATCAAAATCAGAGGACCATAGGTGTCCTTCAGGCAACAAGAAAACTAGGCTCCTAGAAAACATAGACTAGTAGTTGTACTCCTAGGATCCAAGACAAATGAAAACACAACAATGTAGACCAAATTCCATGCATCCCTATACCAAAGGAAAAAACAAAACAACATTTAGAAGAGGTCAATGCCCATAGGAAATGACAACATCAATAATGAAACACTAGAGATAAAACACAATTACAATTTTGTAAGTGGCACCAATCGAAAACATCATACCCCGCGTAATGGAAGGTAAAACACTATTACGAGTTGACGAAGACAATATGGAAATGCCATCCATCACTAATAAAACATAGTGAAATGATGGTCCAAACCAATTGTGCTAGACTTTGAGCAACTAAATCATCAATAATGATATACTAAAAATCCCTGCTCAAACAAAACAAGTACAAAACGAAAGACCACAAATATTACCCAATGTCTCTACATGTTCCTATTATTGAGAGAAAAAATATATGTCATCATCCTTGTAACATATGTGTCAAGAAAAAGACAAAACTTTGAAACCATGTTCTAATATTCATATGAAGAAATGATAGTAAGATTAGGGTCACTGGTCAATGGTGGATCAGTAGGATCTCTAGGAGGGTCCATGCGATCCCCCGAGGTTGATTCCGACACAATATAAATCTCCACACATCTCAAACAAGAGTCAATGTCATTAAGAAAAAAAATGTGATTTCTTAACATACACTTGATGTCTTCCAACCTAGAAAACACATTGTAGTTTTCAAATTGCTTGTCCTCGTAAATAAACCTTAACAGAGTGTCCATTTTCCAATGAAATACAAATAATGAAAGAAATGAAGTCTCCTCTTCCAAAACCTTCCGAGATCTAGAACCCATTTCAAACCATCCCCAACAATTTCTGAATCAGAATGGAAGGCGTGATCCCCTGACCCTTTGCAGTCTCACAATATAATTTATTTACCCACTTCAAGGGGGGACAGGAAATTTTCCACTGAGTCGAAGGCAAAGGATTGGCCACATTGAACTCCCACACTACCAACCCTACCTCTTCTACTCACCATTATTTGGTGAGGAGGCATAATGGACGGAGCGAGATAATAATGTAGATAACCAATAAGAGAACCATGACCAAAAAATCATGCAAATGGTTGAACTACTACCCCTTCAATACCATACCAAAAGACAACCAAGTCATCCCACAAATTCCACACCAGAGGCCCAATTTCAAGAAGGGTTTGAAATTCACCACACTATAAAGACATAATACACACACAACTTCCCTGCCATACCCAAACTTGAAGATTATGAATACCCAAATGAACCAAAAGAACAATCTCGACACCAAAGGAAAATACCAGTGTAAACAAGGTAAATCTAGCTTGAAATAAAAAATTGAACTCCTCAATTGGCCTGACAAAGTCCTAATTCACAAGGCCAAAATACTTCAAAGCAGTAAACTTGGAAGATCTACATAAAACCCTAAATAAATTCCAACTCTCCACTAATAGAATTAGAAACCATTCGACTCTAATACCACACAAAAAAAATGACTTGGGTGCCAACATCCTCAAACCAAAATTGGACAAGGATAAGAAATACCTCTAAAATCACTTTCTAAGAGGGGTGAATTCAATTATATGACTACCACTTCAAATATAGGCCTAAGTTGTGTGGCATGCAAATAAAGAACAAAAAATATTGACCCCTAACTATAATCAGCATGGATGAAACTGCCAATAGAGCTACCTCCTCACAACTAGACCACAATTCTTCAACATGCAAAAAAAGGATTAAAGGGCTCCTTAATGACTGAAACCAAGTGCAGGAAGTTGAGAAATGAAGCTCACCTCCACTCCTTTGTGTAACATACTTCTTCCACCCTATAACAATGAGCATGCATTTATAGCGAAAGTATGTTGGATGGTAAACCTGAGTCCTCTTACCTATCTCCTACCACACCATGACCAAAAGGTGACAATTGTAATTCAGTCGCACCTTGTAAGGCACCACCATTACCTCCATTGTTCACACCCCAATTGAGGAATGGTAATAGTATTTTTTATATTAGCATAATTTAACTAATAAATGAAATAGTTTTTTTTTTCGGAAATTTTCCCAATTAATTTAAACCAAAATTTCGTAATATTTTTTAAAAACATCAAGTTTAAGTTTGTTTGATCTCCATAATTTGAATGAACTTCTTATATCATTATAATAACAATAAAATTTAATTATTAAATATAATTAAAAAATAATATAATTACATGGATAGGTGTGTTTATTTTGGAATAGAGCTTCCAAAAGTTTAAATTAATTATCGATCATTTTTAGGTGAATTTAAAGGATTTAACCTCCACAATATTTGAGAATATTCTTAGTATTCACAAATCAAAGGCTATCCTTTAATTGAATTGATTAATTGAAAAAAATCAAATGAACAAGTGTTACTGGTATGCATCATCTTCACCATATATCTAGCAAGTACTGAGAGAGATCAAATATTTTGAGGTGAAAACTTCTTTTAGAATGCAAAACTTCAAAGAAGGTTTGCAACTTGAGATATTTGGTACCCCTTCCCACTAAATAAATTTGCAATTAAAAAAGAACAATATATATATATATATATATATATATATATATATATTGTTCTTTTTTAATTATAAATTTATTTAGAATGGGGGGTATCAAATCTCTCAAGTTGCAAACTATATATATATATATATATATATATATATATATATATATATATATATATATATATATATATCTGTGTGTTAGACTTTAAATTCCAACAAATCTTTGAAGGATCTCATACAAAATTGATAGAAAAATATACCTAAAAAGGGGTTAAAATGCAGAATAATGAGACTAGTTGAAATGTTTTAAGCATTAGATATTAGTTTTTTCAATTTCTTTATATAATATATCCATATTTTTTTTTTAACTGTATAGCTGACATTGAAATATATCTAACTAAGATGGACATTGAAATATTTTATCTATGTCCCCACATTAAATTATTTTTATCATTAATGTATTTTTATTATTGAAAACAATGTAGCAAGAAAGGCTCACTTTGACTTTAGCCTTAGCCAAATTGAGTAAATCAAATTTCAACCTCAGCAGGAAAACTTGGAGGCAGTTAACTAGTGTGACATGACTCTTTTCACTTAGTTATCTCAATAAATTCGAGTTAGAGGGCTTGGAGTTTAGTTATGCAAGTGTGATTGTTAAATTTTAGTAATTGAGTTTATCTATTTTCAGTTTTGTTTAGTTAACTGACCTCAAACTATAGTTAAAGTCAATTGAAAGTAAGTTACGTTGTGGGACAACAATCTAACTTAGATATATGCTAGATAATTTATCAATCAACCCAAAATAACTAGTGCATGCAGAGAATTCAAGTTCCTTAGTTGAAGTCGAGATGACAGGGCAGTGTAACATCAATTGTAGACTAGTATTGAGTGTACACATGTTTCATGCAATCAATGATCAATCCTTGGGAATTGAAAAATTAAGTTGGAGGAAAATACTAAAGAATAGGGGCTAATTTCCCTAGGATTTGCACAAGGAAATAGGGGCCTTGGTGAGAAAATAATTTCCTAAGTGTTGGCCATAGATGTTCATTAAGCAAGACAAAAATTGTTATTTTGCAAGTTGAACTCAGAGCTGGAGCTAGCAAATGTAATAGTTTCTCAATTCATTGATTAATGCAAAGAGGATTTCAGGATATTTTCCCAGTTGGGTTGCCTTATGAATAACTATGTATTTATGGATTTTCTTATTTCATTTATGTGCATGTTGTTCTAAATTGTGAATTTCATTCCACAGATCAGTAGAGTAGAATTGTGTGTCTTGATTTAGATTAAATTTATTGAGAATTTGCAGTTCTATCAAATTTACACATGGTATAAGAACTCTAAATTCACATTAGAACCAGCATTTCAAACTTGCCTCTCTAGAATTTCGAATTTTCATACTTCTTGCAACATTTTTTCTCCAAGTTCCAGAGAATTTATTTGAATGGACTAAGATTGGAGTCTGCTATGGAGGGTAGCTCGAATCTCATTGCATATAAGTATTGAATGGGAGTAGTGCTCAATGACAATGATGTGTTAGATCCGTAGTTGGATGCACATCAATTAGCCGAATGGAAGAAGGATGTTGCAAAGATGAGGAGAATTCTTTTGGAAGGTGTGAGAGACCATATGGTCTCAAATCAGAATGGAAAAGAGACACCATTTCTATGTGGAAGGAACTGACTGAGCTATTTGAAAATAGTAGCGAACATAAAAAATTGACCCTGAAAGACAAACTTTGAAACATTAAGATGCATAAGAATTATACTATATCGCAATATGTCCCTATATTTACATTATTTTGGGATGATATTGGAGGGGTTGGAATGAATGTTGCAGAATATGAAATGGTTAGCCTCACTCTTCTAGGCCTTAAAAAATATTGGCACAACTACGAGGACTCTGTGAATGGAAGGGGAAAATTACCGAATTGGGAAAAATTATGGTATGATTTGGTTCAAGAAGAGTTCAAGAGAAATAACCTGGGTGGAACATCATCCGAAGCTGAGGATGAAGAGAATTTTGCATTAGTTGGAAAGGGGAAGAAGGGAAAAGGGAAGAATAACCAGAGAAAACTTGAGTCCAACCAAAATAATGGCAAGAAGAAAGAGATGAGCAAGATAAAATGCTTCCATTGCCACAAATTTGGGCACTATGCAACAAAATTTCTGAAAAATAATTCTAATAAGAAGCCTTCAAGAGGAGAAGCAAGTGTCGCACTCGTGTAACAACCCTGGTTAAAAATCCATGTAAAATATATAATACCATGTTTATGGGACACATATTACAAGATGAACGCTGGGAAAAAACATCCTAGTGGGTGTTCATTTTGGTTATTATGGCTAATGGAAATTGGAAAAGGTAATGGCAAAGGCTTTGGAAAAGAAAAATTGAACTAATTGGAATTTTAGTTATGAAAATAATGGAAATTAGGAGAAAAGGAATGTGAAAGGTCACAATTTGCATGTGAGGAGGAAAATGAAGGAAAATAATGGAAAATGAAGAAAATAAAGGCCTAATTGATAAAAAAGCTTATGAGAATCAACTGGAAAGCTTTGGCTCAACCTTTTATCAGTTTAGTTTTGGAGCTCTCTATCTATTCTCAATCTCTCTCATACTCTTGGGAACTTGGAGTTTTCTTAGAGTATTTCAGCATTGGATCAAGAAATGAAAAGGAGGAAAAGAGAAAGCAGAGATCAAACAAGGAAGAGCAAGATCAAGCAGCTACAATGAGATTCTTTGCATGTATCGATTTGCATGTTTGGTTTCCTTGATAGGTTTGGCATACATGGTTATGCATGTTTATTCTTGGTTCTCTTTCTGTCATTGGCATGGTTTTTGGAGGTATGACAGTTTTTTTCATCCTAGCATTTCTATTTTCGGATAGTCGTGGCGTGATGGGGTTCTCATGTTCTAGTTGAGCTAGATTTCCATATGGATTCGAAGTTGAGTGAGGTGGGTCTCTGAATGAAAGCACACATGGCCTAGTAACCCCTGAACTGGACTATGGATTGTGGTAAATTTGGATTTTGTGTTTCCTTGGTGGGCCTAGGAATCCTCGAACGGTGAATGGCTAGATATACGGTAACTCCTAGACGTGGGTGCTCTCCATAAGACCTAGGAATCCAGAGATGGGATATATGGTAAATATTGGAGAGTGGAGTCTCGATTAGGGCCTAATGATCTAGTGTGGATTTCGGTGAAGCCTAGATACTAGGAGACAAGAAAATTCCTCACGGTGTAGGTGGATAAATACGATGGAATCCATGATTATTTTTGCCTAATGATATGATGGAGATCATGGTAAAGCATGTTATTACATGTTTATGGTTTTTGCCTAGTGATTTGGTATGGATTTTGGTAAAGCATGGATTATTTTGATGAGGGTGAGGTGGTTTAGCTTTAGGAAGCCCTGGTTGGTTCTTTTGGTTTGAGTCCCACATTCATGCTTGGAATATGGCACAGGGGTGATTGGATGAAGGGATATTTGGCTCAGCTAATCTATGGTCAAGTGGAACGCGGTAATCCCACACCAGGTTGGCTTTTGCATTCGTTAATAAGAGATTCTTTCCTTGTTATCTTATTTGTAAGTGTCCTAGTTTATATGTGGATTCTATGGCTGATGTGTCCTTGATATTTTTTTTTCTATTTTGCTGGTTATAAGCATGTATTATGACAGTGATGATGTATGGCTCTCATCATGTTTTGATTTCTAAATGAATGAAAAATGTATCTATGACCTATTATATGATAATGAAGCTAATGATATAACGATACAATGCTTCTTATATATTCTCAGATAAGTATGAGACCTCTATGCTTAGATCTATTGTTTAAACTTGTAGATTATATATTTGCAACATTTTTGATGAAATGAATTTTTCATGGTTGGGCTTGGTTAGGTCAATTCCTTGATCAAGTTTTATGTTAGAGGCTTTGTCTTGGGAGTGAATTGGGGGTCCCAGCCACATGCATGTCCATGTAATGGGAGTGACTGGGGGTTTTTTCAGTGAAAATACAATTTGAATTAGGGCTTGGGCACCTGGAGGGGTGGTTTGGCTTCTGTGGGTTCTGTAGCTCATGAGGAAGGTCAGGAAGGTTTTCTTGTGTCGATTCCACTTCATTAAGGTGATATAGGAGGTTGAATGATATCATAGTAACTCTTTGTCACAAGTTTACCCCGGTTGATCAGTTATTTGGGTAGATGTAGGAGGAGGGTGTTATAGAGTGGCATTAAAGCATGGTTCAACACTTGGACTGGATGGGAGGTGTGTTGGTCATGCATTCACGTCAATTTCATAGGTGTTCCTTATGCTCATGGTCTATGTGCTTGTTGCATATGCATGGCATTGATCATAGTTGCAGTGGTGTTTCCATGTGGAATTTGATGGTGTTTTTGATTGGATGTGGTCATTATGAATGCATGTTTGTTGTATATGCATTTGTTATGCATTTCAGTGTCTATATGTTGTTAGGCATTCCTTTTCATGATTAATATTGTTGTTCATGAGGTCATTGTATGCATTCAGGTCATAATTATGTTTCGGTATGTTATGATTCTAATGTTTGGTTGAGATAGAGCATGGGATGAAGATCATAAAACTGAGGTTGTGGCACTATACTTTAAGGTAAGATCAGATCATCATATCAATATTATATGTTTGGCATGCAATTATGTTGGTTGATGGTTGTTATAAGAATTAGGGTTATGTACATGCTTTTTAGTTTATTGTTTTTGTGGTTACATGTATGATAGATGTTAGTGAATCAGAGTGGTCATATGCACATGTGTCGAATAATCTTTAATGATAGTAACTTGTTGTTATATGGATTGTTGTTTTTGTTTTATGTTAGTTAACTTGATTATTATGTTATATGTTTTTGATAAGTATGTTATATGTTAACTTGTTTATTTTGATATTGATTATTATGTTATATTTTTTTGATGAGTTTGTCATATGTTAACTTGTTGTTGTTATATGTTAGTTAACTTGATGATTAGGGTTATTTCATTAAGATCTTGATATTATATGTATTGTGTTGATCTCCGTTGGTCTGTGTAGATGGTTATGGTTGTGAAATTTAGGTATGAAATGATATACTTGTGATGTTGTGTCGTATTAATCTAGACTGACTGTGCATATGTGATTTTTATTCATGAATGACAATTGTTTAGGAGTTTATGATGTGAACATCTTAGCTAGTTATTTCTATGGAAATCATGACCTTATTTATGTTTGAGTTTATATGTTGTGAAGTTATATTGTGCTAATCTAGATTGATTGTGCAGAAAAGATAACCTCCCCTAAGATACATCAAGGTATGATTTTTCTTATGTCATGTACTTGGTTCTTAACTGTTTGATTATGTTATCTATTTGGTGTTGAGTGTTTGGTGTATATTATGTCATCTAGTTGATTTATATAGCATGGTACATTTATAATTTGTTTTAATGTTTGATTAATTGCATGATATGAGTATGTGTTTGTAAAATTGCATGAAGAAATGCTCTTGTATAAGATGGTTGAACTAACACACTATGTGTTGAGATAGCTTATGTGTACTTGAGTATAAGTAGGTGATAGTTGTAGTATTATGGTTTTGACTATTAGTTGATTATGACATGGTTGTTAGTCTTGGTAGAGGCTCATTTTAGTTAATAGATATGATGTCTTGATATTTGGAACATGTTATTAACATGTGTGAACAATTGTAGGGTAACATGCTTGTTATTAGCATGAAAAGGTAACATTTGATATGTTTATATAACTAACAGATGGGTGATGTGATAGTACATAGTAGGACTCGATTGTAGCAAGGAAAAATAAATGAATTGGGTAAGAATTCCTTTTGAAATGTTTGGGAATCGCAATTCCAAATGAATGAGCATTGCATGAGTACATAAAGTATTATTAACCCTAATCTTGTTTGGAATTATGTGAATGTGTGATATATTTATGAACATGTATTTTAAAGGTACAATAGTTGGTTTCTATTTATGGATAGATTTGTCAAGGGAATGGAGTCCCTTAAGAAATGATGTATGTATGTGTTCAGATACAAGGCAGTGTGTCTGGCATAACAAGGTAAGGTAACTGGTATATTTTATGTTTATATTATACACTGATAGTTATGTGTTTATGGCAGTATGATTTAGGGGATTAAATGGCAAAGAGAATGCCATGAAGTATTTAAGAAGGTTAAGGTTGAATTTCCTTTGGAATCACTGGGAACCATGGGGATTGAGTCATGGTGTTTGTTGTTAGACTTGTGCTTTTGGTCTTTTTATGATTTTTTTGTGCTTAATTTTCAATTTTTTTATGTATAGTGTATGGTCATGCTACTTTGTTTGCAATGTCGTATTGCTACTATTTTTCATGGTTTTCTTCTTGTTTGATTTTGTTCTTGACCTTTATGTTTTGAGGGTCTTAGGAATTGGTTGGGAAAAGGGAAAAATTAATGGAGCTTGGGAGAGATGAATGAAACTAAACAGGTGATGCAAGACTCAAACGAAGCTCGATGCATGAGTACAGATAGTTGAAGGCAAGAGTATGATAGTGAATTGGATTGGTTGGATACATTGGTGTAAATGGATAGTGGAATAGAAGACATGAGAAATGTAATCATGTAAGGTAAACTAAATGGAATTGAGGCGTTAGATTCCTTGGCTAAGTTGGGGACTGCTATTCGCAATGTTGTTCATGATGTGCATGGATAAAGGGTGTTCTCTTAACCTTGACCTTATGTTATTTGGTGATTATGTTGGATCGTGATTACTTTATGTTGATGTTTATATATACATGTATGTATGTATGTATTTCGTTTTATGAAAATATCATGCTTGTTTCAAACTAATGTTTATATGTATATATATGTATGTATTAGTGTAATTTTGAAGTCTAAAATGGGCCTCCTAAGAAAAAATGTACAACCAAAATAAAATTTATAAGAACCAATACGATTCAAGATTATGATGTTAACCATGGGGGATGATTCACAATTTTTGGAGTAAATTTAAAGTGAAAAGATTAAATAATAATAAAATAATAAAACTACTTTTTCGACTTGTATTTTCAACTTATCTTCCTAAGTTTTTACTCAAATTTTGAGCAAGATTACTCATTGGATGAAAAATTTAATTCCTCATCCAAGGAATACCCATGTTGCATACATTCGATGGACCCTACAACACAAAAAAATGAGAAATACATGAAAAAATGTGATTGCAATCACGTTTTTCATGTATTTCTCATTTTGTGTGTAGCAGGGTCCATCGAAAGTATGGAACATGGGTACTCCTTGGATGAGGAATCAAATTATGCATCCAACCAGTGTTGCTACTCGAAATTTGAGTAAACTCATAGGGAGATAAGTTGAAAATACGAGTTGAAAAAATAGTTTTTCTTTTTTCCCTCTAAAATTTTATGATGTAATCTAATCTTATTTTATTATTTCCACTATTATTTTATAAATTCCTTAGGAAGCCCATTTTAGACCTCAAAATTCCCCTAATTAGTATGTCGTTCTCTGATAGGATCATGATTGTTTCATGCCGATGTGTGTGTGTGTGTGTATATATATATATATATATATATATATATATATATATATATATATATATATATATATGTATATATATATATATGTATGTATGTATGTATGTATGTATGTAAGTTATTGTCTCAGAGGGTCATTAGGAATCATTCTCATGGAGGAATGATTTCTTATGTTGGTGAATGGAATATCTATGAGGTCAATATATTGTGGATATGAATTGATATTAAATGCTTTTACTATGCCTATGTTTATGATATGGACATGTAATGTTGGGGGGTACATAATCAGAATGAAATTAGTGTGATTTGTAGCATGCTAGGATAAGCATGGATGGTAGAGAGACACTAGAAGCAATTTTTCTTGGTAGAGTTAGTGTGTGGTCTCTGGATGTGTAGTACTACTTTTGTATAGATGTTTTCATGTTTCAACTGTGATATTGTGTGCATATAGTGTTGTGGATATATATATGCAGTTTTTGGTATATATGGTGCTATGTACATGCTGGATATGCGGTGTTGTGTACATATCATATCATGCACATGTTGGATATGCTGTGGTGTGTGTATATGGCTTTGTGCGCATGTTGGATATGTGGTTCTTTGTACATATAGTGTTATGTACATGTTGTATATGAGATTATATGTCCATATGGTGTTGTGTAGATATCATGCATGTGGTGTTGTGTACTTGTGGTGATGTGTACATGTCGTGCATGTGGTGTTGTGTACATGTTGTGTAGCTGGTGTGATGTACATGTGGCGTTGTATACACATTGTGCAGTCGGCATCGTGTACATCTGGTATTGTGTACATGTTTTGCAGGTGGTTTCGTGTACATGTGGTACTTTGTACATTTTGTACATGTGGTATTGTGTGGATGTTGTACATGTTGTGTTGTGTACATGTAGTACTAGGTATGTGCATTATGTAGTCGTGTCATTGTGACATGTATGTTCATTGTGTTGTACTTTGTGTACATATATATGTTGTGTTGTGCACTGGATGTAGGTATGTGCTGTGTTGTACACCAAATGTAGGTGTATGTGTTGTGTTGTACATTGGGTGTAGGTGTATGTGTTTTATGTCAGGTGTAGGGGCATGTATTATATGGTGATGTATGTTATGTTTGGTTGCATGTGTGTGATGCAAACTATGTATATGTGCACATGGTTGAAGATAAGGTATTAGTGCTTGCCAGGTGTGGCAACTGATCTAGTGTGTGTATATTAAGAACAAAGACAAAAGTAAGGATCCATTGAAGGATAAGAATCAACATTTTATTTCACTTTTAATTATGCATGTGATCTATGATTATGGTTTATTATGATTAAATGTGATCTATGATTATGATTTATTATGGTTGTGTTTGAGATAACCAGAAGTGATGTGTTTATACGTGGTGATTTGATCAAACATCTAGTTTGACTTGTTCTGACACGAAGTGAACTAAATTGAAAGTATACCTCATTGAAAAGCTACTGATGAGGTACGATGTGAGTTTATTTCAATTTTTTTTTAGTCTAATGGGAATTATGTGCTTGGTACAGGAAAACATGGAAATTTCTAGTTGGGTGGCTACAAGAACTAGCATCATCAGTAACAGGAATTGGAACATGCAACAGTATGTTGGTAAAGCACTTCAAGAGTAGGGCCATTGTGGGATACTAGTACCCAATAGTGTCCATTGATTTCCATGAGCATGCTATGACCAATATTAGGGTTTTGAGGCAAGGATATGCCTTGGTTTTTTATCTTTCAATACAAAGAAGCCTTGCTAAGGGATGGATTTCCTGGGATTTGGGTGCTAACGAAAGTTGGAAGGTGTGTGACTACATGGAAGGGGGTGACTAGATTTCCCGAGGGAATATGTAGTAGAGAAGGGAAGGTCGGTGATGGATTTTTTTTTCTTCATTAGCATTTCCAGATGGAATCATATTCACATTGGGAGTGTGATCTGGGACAATGAGCTAGTAAATCTTCAATGAGAGGATAATAGTGTAGGATTGTAGCACTGGACATTGGACGCAACTTTGACATTGGCAGTGGATTCTGGAATTCCTGGGAAGGAGGTGAATCTGTGCATTACTTGGAGGGTGGAGGTGTGAGCCTTTGAATTCCCTTGTTGCGGATCCAGGCATCGTATCCTTTTTTTTTTTGTTAGAGAAAATGTGCATGTGTGCATCTATATATGTGTATATTATTATAAATACTGTGTCAAGCTGGATTTATAAAGCTCCATATAATATGGTTATTTGTTGGTTGAAGAAAATGTGTATTTGTTATAGCATATTTTTCCACCTTTGTATACTTGATGCTCTAAGTTATGGCCTTGGGAAACCCTTTCCCTTCAGACTTGGTCCTTCATCTAAAAAACATTATTTTAAATTCCATCCATGACTCTGCCCTCTCAAAAGCACGTGCACTCATGGGTCCATCTCTGCCCAACCCACATATATAATTTGAAATATGAAAAAATATAAAAATCCATTTTTTTGGCGGGGTTTATGGGTTACACCGAAAGCCTACCTACAACACTTTGTGGCCTAAATGTATCCCAATTAAAATAAATTCTTTGGGGTGGTATAAATACACCTCATGGGAAGGCCTCAAGGGGGGAGAAAGATAAGATATTGATATTATAGCCATTTTGTCCCTAATAAAGTCTGATTTATCCCTATGCCTCCTGCACTCCCAGATTCTGGAAACCCTTGTTTCCCTCACAGATATGTTCATTTCTCTTATATGACATTTTTGTATGAATTTGGAAGGAAATTGTTGAGGCTTGGGTTGGACAGATCCAGAGGATGGTTTCGCATGGAGTCATGGTTGAATCAGGTGGTATTCATCCACACATTTTTACATTCATCAATAAAGAATCTTTTTCTCGTTCTTGATATTCATGATCTTTATTATTTATACATGACTATCATCTTGTTATGAATTACTTCATGTTTTACGCTTATACGTTGATATGGTCTAACACTAATATCTTGAACATGCTTTGGAATATCACTAGTATATGTGATTTTCTTGAATGAGTTGTAGGTTTTGGAGCACCAAGAGAAGTAGAGGATTAGAACCCTACGGGATTGCCTTCAAACATAGGACCTACGTGTACTACTCCTTCTTTCCATTTTACTAGTTTAAGAATTAGGATTGCAATTTTGTATGCTTCTTGTTGCTGTATGCCACTTGCTCTGTTGGGGTTCCAAATTCAGACCCTAAGGTGTATTATCCCGTAACATAATTGGTGACTCCACTGGGGATTACATTCTTGTAATTCCTAGTTTGGGTTGTTTCTCTCTGGATCTGGGCTTTCTTATTTGGTTTCTTCACTTTTCCAGTATCTTTGATTCATTTTCAATTTGGGTAGAAAGTCTGATCTTCTGGATTAGACCTAAATTTTATTTTTTCTTTTCTGGATTTTTTATATGCATTTTCGAGTTCATACTGTCATGTACGCACACATTTTTGTCCAAAGAAGCACATGTATACACATGTTTCCTTAAGAACAATCGCATATATATATGCAGGTCTGTCACTTCCAAGTCATGTATGTTTGGTTTTAAATAAATTTTTCAGATTCTGAGTCCAGTAAAGGGTTTTTCCTAATTTTTATTTCTTCTGTTTAGTCATTTATGGTGCGAGAGAGTCTCGCTTGTAATTTTTCACTTTCTTATATTTCTTGGTGAAAAACCTAGTCAACCTAGGGTTTAATTTTTAGTGAAGTGTAAGTTTGTGTGTTTGGGTTCAAGGCTTCTTGTTGAAGTTGTTGGCTATTCTGAGCCTTTGGAATAGGGAACCAGTATCAATTCACTTATAAACGAGCCTTGATATTGCTTTGCCTTTATTTCTTGAAAGTTTGCCTTTTTTGTTTTTCTTGGTTTTTGAGGAAGTGCTTCTTGCAATCTTGAAAAGTTTTTCTTAGTTTTATTGAAACCATTCTTGTTTGTAGGAGTTTTTATACTGCTTTTCAGATCAGTTTGTTTGAGTTTGTAGCCTCTTTTCACTTTAATTCTTATCATGCCAATTATTTTTGTGGCTTGAAAAATTTGAGGTTCTTTATGCTCGAACTCGATTTTGAAGTCTTTGGTAGTTGTTGTTTTCTCAAGAACCCTTTTTGCCCTTAAAAATAAAAAAGACAAAAAAATATTTTTGTTGCCTTTCTTTTTCTTTCAGTTTTGTTTTTAGTCTTCTTTTTGTTTTCAACCTAGTGTGAAGTCTTTTCATTAGGTTTAATTTTATTGATATTGGGAAAGATTTGCTTGAATCTGTTCCTTATTTTTGTTAATTTTTCGCCTCTTCATCTCTATCATAAACACATTTTCTTGCTTTAAAAAAAAAATCCATAGGATCTTTCATTTTAAAGCATTCTAGTATGCATTTCGATAGATGCATTTTTGGAATTTAGTTCTTTTGTTGGTTTTTGAATGTGTGAATGAAAAATTGATAAAAAAAGTTTTTCTTTATTAGGTTTCTCGCAGAACCTTTGTAGAAATCACTTTTTATTGAAGAAAATGAGTTGCATTTTCATGTATCTAGGTTTTCTATTAATTTATTTCAAGTCAAAACACCGCAAGTTTCACTTCCATCTTACCCTTGACTTAAGAACAACCATTAAAATCAAGCGCTTAACTAAAATGAACTAGAATGTTTTGATTTTTCATATATACATCAACTATTCCAGGTCATTTAGTGCCCTGGAATAGGTTTGTGGAGACTAAAATATCTAAGGCCACTCCAAACTGAAACATAGAATTTGATTAAAGAGTGAAATCCAGTTTCATTAAGCTGTCCGAGAAAGCTCTCCATACAAGAGAGTCACGCACGAGGGTGAGTGAAAATGGGGAAGAGAGATACTCCCCTCACCTACTTGTTGGATCCCGACCAAATACTATTCTACCTGGATTCTGATATGAATTAGTGACCTTAGTTTCCTTTCCTAGAGATCACACAGGTGACTACCGGGGGGGGAATACCCATGGTACTTGAGATATATGTTGTATCACTCTCATCAGAACTTCTGGAGGGTGCCCTTGCGAAGCTCGAGTAGTTGCACTAGAAAATGATTTTTCTTGGAGGTCATTGTAATTTTTTCTGTTATCTTTGCGGGTAGGCATGGAGTCTAATTACCCTAGGCTATCTTCGCAAGGCCCTTATCTTCACTTTCTTGTATTTTGGTATTTAATCCTAATAACCCAGAGCGAAAATACCTGGAACTCGCTTGTTTGGTTGTATCTTTAGGGATTTTTATAATGGAGTGCTCTTTGTTATTTGTATTTAGTTCGCTTTAGGTGGATTGTTGTCATGTCACTTTGGACCTTTATTTCTGAGTGACTGATCAAAAACTCCACTCGTCTTGGAAGGATTTTGATCTTGCTTTTAAAATTATGGATTTGCCTCCTTAAGGGAGAAATTTAGATTGTGCATCTCTCTTCCTTGAAAATTCATTTGAACTATCTCGTAAGGGAGGGATCTACGTGTTAGTTGGGTATGGTCAATATTCTTGTGGATGCCAACCAAGGAACCCCTCTAAAAGGGTATCCTTGTGTGTTTCCTTTCTTTGGAAATTTTGGTACCCCCTTGATGGCCACTTTGAATATTCTTGGATCAAATGTTAAACTTCCCATTTGGTTGTGGTCCACTCTAAATGTTCCAAATGTTCTTTAAGCTTCTCAAATGAAGGATTTATTTCCAGAGCATCCTATGGGTGTTAATTCTTCATCCTCTTCTCCAGAGAAATATTTCTCTTCTATCTTGCAATAAGAAATATAAAAAGAAGAGAAAGAGGATGAATAAGGAGAAGAATAATTATTTCCATGCATTATCATCGACCTCTTCTAGTCATGTTGGAGATGAGCCTTCAGATGCTGCAAGTCATGCTGGGGGAATAAGTCTAGTCACTGCAAGTCATACTAGCAATGATTTACCTAACTTCTTGAGTCGTGCTAATGATGAATCACATGATTCTGCGAGTCAGCCTGGGGGCATAAGTCCTATCTCTTATGAAAAAGAGTTACCAACCTTTGAAATTCATGTTGGATATCCTCCACCAACCCGTGCCAGTCATGTTGGAGATCCTCCACCAACCTCTGAAATTCATGTAGGCAATTATGTACTAGCCACTGCTAGTCATGTTGGGGGAATTAATGTTGATAAGAAACCTAGGCATAAAATATTTAAACCTAAGGTCCCTTGTAATATTTTTCAGAGAGATCATCTTACTCATTTGTGTCCTGAGATTTCAGTGGTACAAAGGTTATGTTCCAAGTCTGTAGGTTCTTCTACTTATGAACCTATTATGGTTTGTCAACAGTCATATCAACCATTTGTTGATGAAGTGGTCAAGCCAGTGTAATATATGGTTGATCCCACTCCTCTTTTTGGGTTTGAAGTGTCTAACAACAAAGTCTTCTTGATTTCTATTTCACAGTCTTCTGTTCTGGGGGGCATGTCGCTCTCTTCGAGTATACCCCCTCCAACTTCTAGCAGTGCTTCCTTTGATTGGGATAGTATTTTTAAGTCTCGTCTCCCTTCTGTTGCATGCTTATAAATAAGGGTGAGAGTTAATTCCAAAAATTTCTATCGATGTGAAGTGGATGAAGTATCCTCTACAAGTATTATATCCTCCTCAACTTGGAAATATTTGGGTTCTCCAAATTTTTTGGCAACTGATAGTCAATTTCTAGTTTATGATAGAAGACTTGGTTTATCTATGGGTGTTCTTCCTCAATTTCCTATCACTTTAGGTGGGAAGTGTTAGTGTCCCGTGCTTTGGCTTATTGGCAAGCCAAGTGACAGGGTAACATAAAACCAACTTTGGAGCCCAAGGACCTAGCCTTCTTGGACTCAGAGAGGGCTCTCTCTATTTTTGTAAGGGAAATCTATGTATTTTTCTTCTTATGTTTCTGATTTTAGGCTAGTTGTGAAGTAGGTTTTTTGTTTTTCTTTTAGGTTTGTGAGGGAGGAACTGATCAAAGACTAAGATAGATAAAAATATTGTCAGATCAACTGGGCTATGGGGTCGAAAAGGCCAAGAAAGCTTCAGATGGTGATACAAGGTATGTTGAAGGGCCGATTTGATCAAGGTAAAATTAAGTGAGATGGGCACTAAATTTGTGAAGAACAAAGGATTTCAAACATAAATAGTTCAATAGCTGACATAAACATGGTAGGGCTAACCATTAATCATGATGAATGTAACTACAAACTGATAAATGCATAGAAATAAACATTCAAGCAATACATAGAGATATATGACTCTCTAACTTTAGGAAATTGCTATCAAACTTTGGGGAAAGACAATTAAGACAAAAAAATAACTCAAACCACTATGAGGAAACACCTAGACATAGTATTTCAAGATATCGGGCACTTTGAAGTAAGATTGCATATTTTTAGGCAAAGGGCAAGATCAGTACAAGAACTCCTTGGTTCAACTAGGACAATCAAACATTAAAAGAAAGGATTCAGAGGTGGAGCTATGACTAGCCATGAGTAAGAAGGGCATACTATGAATCATACTTAGCATGCATAAAACCATAAATGAAACAAGCAAACAATTTCTTCAGTTATCAAAGAGCAATCAAGGATTCTTTGATATGACTAAGAAGGAAGAAACCATAGAAGCTATAAAGAAATAGGAAATCTGAGGTGCCTCCAAGGGCATGTCTCAAATCTATTCTATATTGTCTTATAGCAAGCAAGAGCATGAAATATGAATAAAAACTAAGAAGCATAACAGAGAGGGACACTATACCATTTTACCAAGTCAAGGAATCCAACAGCAATCCTCTCTCATCATCCAAAAACATTCAAGAAACTATTCAATGTATGAGACAAGTATTTCTTCCAAGCTTGTATAACCATATATTTCTCTATATCATCAATTTCAGCCTTATTTACAATGAAGTCTCTTGGAATATATAGGCCAAGATGAGGGAAAACCTCCTAGTGCAACTAGCAAGCTCATTGGCCCATCAAAAATATCTGATTTTGTCCCTGAGGTTTTGCAAAGCCCAAGGCACAATATATATATAAAAATATCTTAAAAATGCTAAAAAAGGAAATTATATTGACTTTTCCTAACTAACCATGGCCAAAAAAGGCTAAACGCACATTAGGAAAAGCCACTTCAGAAAAGTGCATTTTTCACAAAAATACTTAAGAAATATACCAGCAGAAAATCCCATGTCTTGTGGCCAACTTTTGGAGGCCTTCCCGATGTCAAAACGAGGCCCGTGATGGCTCGTTGGAAAGATATGGATGTATAGTTTCTCAAAATTCTTTGTTTCATCCAAACTAATCATTTCAAGCCTGTCAAAAACTGAATTGTGTGGAAAAACCTAGAAAATAGCCTTTGCTGATATGCGGGGCAGAGTGTTGAAAAAGTGACTGTTTTTCGCCACTTTGGGGGACCAAATCATCTTCAATTGATCTGAAATTATCTGAGTAGATGCCCCTGAAATTATGGCATCCAATGATACCATTTTCATCCTTTGAGGATGCTTCAAACAAAAATGGTGATGCCCATGATTTTTAGCAAAAAACCCAAAAATGTCAAAAAACCAAAACTTGTTGAATTTTGCCCAGTTTTGGCGAGCATGAACCTCATGGGTTTTCAGAAGCATGCTGAGAAGCGAAGGGAAAAATTTGAAGCCTTGATATGTATTTTTTCATTTTTGGTGTCGGGTGCCTCTTTTGAGCCTCCTTGAGCTTTTCTTGTGTGGCCTTCAATTTCCGTCGGGCGAACTGATTAAGCTTCTTATAGTGCCCAGTCATTCTTTTTTGAAGGTCCAAATCTCTATTGGCCTTTTCCAACTTCTTCTCCAAGTGTTCATTCACCCTTTCAATCCATGCTTCTCTATTGTTTTCTACCTCTTGGGTGAATAAGGTAGCAAGAGGAAAAAATTGGAAAAGGGCAGTCTCTTCCTCTTTTCGTTTCTCTAAGGCTCTTATGAGTCCCATGGTCCTTGGCCTCTTTCTTCTTGGCTGATCTTCATCTTCACTATCATTGAACTCGCCCATGATTTATTGCAACTTAATTTTCGCTTTGGAGGCCTCTTTTTGATACTTGATAGCCCGTGTCTCATATACCTCCATGTGGACACTCATCTGCTTGTTTTGTGTTTGCAGAAACTGAATGAGGTTTTTAGACCTCTCTAGATCCGCCCTTAGATCATGAATTTGTTCTTCTCTATTTATCAAGAGAGACTCTAGGATTCTGGCTTCATTGTCGCTATCATTACTGTTTATCTGAATTATGTCAAAGTCCCTCTCTTTCTCATGGCTACTTTCTTCCTTCTCCTTTCCCTTGCTTTGGGTGTCCTTCTTGGTCTTCCTCCTCTTGGGTAATTCAACAATGGATTGCTTGGGAAAATTCCCTTTGCTTTGGAGGGCTCTAGTAACATTTGGAGCTACAATTTGAGGCACTTTCTTTCTTGATGTTTGGGGCTTTGTCACCATTGGAGAAGAAAGCATGGCCCCTTGCCTAGGAGACGCAGCTAGCACATGCTCTATTTGGCCTTTGCCCTTGCTAGTCCCCTCATCATCCTTGCCACTATTTTGACCTTCTTCATGAATTCTTTTATTGTCACCTTCCATGTCTCCTTGAAGGCTGCCCTTTTCACTTTTTTCCCTGCTTTTTTCAGGACTTTTAGGCTCTGTATCCTCAAGGTTTTGTGCTTCATCCTCATCATCTTTGCTGCTGTGAGGGCTACCAATAACATACTCTTTGTGGCTGCTGTGTTCCTCATCAAACTATTTCATTTCTTCATCATTGCCCTCTTCACTGTTTTTCTCTTCTTCATGGTATTCTTCTTCATCAATGTGCTGCCTTTCCTCACTATGTTTTTCTTCACTTTGCTCCCTTTGACTTGGATCCTCTTCACTCTTTTGTTCTTTATCACTATGTTTCCTTTCCTCACTGTGATCCTCTTCATCATTGTGATATTCTTCCTCACTGTGTTCTTCTTCCTCATTATGCTCTTCTTCTTGATCAATCATGGGAGATTTTAGCTTCTTAGGAATGGGTTTACTAGAAGAAGGAGAAAGATGCTGAGTGGAAGGTGAAGGAGATGCATGGGATGAAGAAACAGTGGTGAAATCAGGATGTGAAATGAAAGTGTCCTAAGAGATTTCCTTCTTCTCAAGTTGATGAAGAATGAAAATCTTGATAAGTGAATGATGGAAAAGACAAGCTGGCTGCTGAGAGGAAGGTTTCTTTTGAATAGTGGAAGCCATCTTTTCAATACTTCTAGGGAGGAAAAAGGGGAGGTTTAAAAATTGGGCTCTTGTGAAGTGCATGAGTAACCGGACATGGTAAGCATAGACCTGGGAAAACCTTCCCTCGCATGTGAAATATTTCATGATTATCTTTATGAGGGGAGCGTAGCTGGTCAAAAAATATGAAAAAGGAAAAATGGATGGGCATGCATCCCGATGCTCTGGTTTCAAAAAGGGTTTGTACTGTTCCGAGTCTAGGTAGCTCTACTTAAACCATTTTTCTCCGACATACAAAATTTTGGTAGCTCTGGAAATGGATCTAGAAGAAAACTTGATGTCTAAGCCTGCTAGCTGAACATGTTTCCCTTGTAGTCTTAAAGCCAATAGATGTGTCAAGGTAAGATAAATTTTCACCTCCTGAACCCTTTGACAAAACTCTAAACATCCAACTTCATGAAAGTTAAACAGAACTGAAGGATGGGCATTTAATTCCTCAGTTGAAAAAGGTTCATACCTCTTGTGAGGGCCACTTCTGCTATCTTGCATGGGAGGCATTTTTCTTTGGATACTCTTTTCTGGCTGACCAAGACAGGCTAATTCAAATGGTTTCTGAAATAGTCTCTCAACACCACACCTTGTCCTCTTTGTAAGTCATTGTGCTTCTTTGATGCCAACAAACAAGTACTTGTCAAATAAGAACCAAAAACACTTTGATCACTATGTTTGAGCAAATATCTTGAATAAGATATGTTTTGGGGTTCTTTGTTGAAAAAGGATCTCTTTTGTTTTGAAAAAAACACATTTCCCTCCAAACACTGCTCTTTTGTTATTCACTGTTTTTGAAAGGTAATTAGGGCTTCTTTCAAAACTGATAAAACCTCTTCACCTATCATTGTATTAATCCTTGATACTCACAGCAACAGAACTTCATTTATTTTGACCAAATGCCCAAATTCCTAATCACTTTGTTTTTCTTTGTTTTTTAGGAGACAAGGTTTGTGCTTTGTTAACACGGTTAGGACACCTCTTCAAGAAAATTTGAGACCTCTTCACAACACAAGAAAACCTCCTTCAATTTTGACAAAAACTCTATCTCTTTACCATTATCCAGATGATCTTAGAGATTGATTTGAGACCTCTACAACTTTATATTTATTCCTAGTAACTGTGGGTAGTCTTAGCCATTTTTATAGCACAATATAGAGCTTTCAAATTGGCATAAAACCTCCCTTCTTTCACTGTTTTATCTTTTACTATCCATGAATAAAGAGACCTTTTTAAATTTTTTTGCAAACACGGTTAAGAGACCCCTTTTAACCCCAAAATTTTCCAAGGAGTAAGGAAAATACCTTGAAAACTGTTCATGGGATTTGTTGATCATTGATCAACATTCAAAGGAGCTTTTGGAGGTCTGGAGGATGAGCAGGCCGTTTGGAGTAGAAGGCGCCGTACGGAGAAATGGTTGTCGGGTCGGTTTCGGGTGCCCAGTGACTGAAGACACAGGCGCGCCACACGCCACTATAGGCATGCCGCGCCGTAGTGAAATTTATTCTTCCAGTTTCTCACAGGCGCATCGTGCACATCTACAGGCGCGCCGCGCAGAATTCTGAGCCCCAAAAAATTTGAAAAATGCCCAAAAATAACATTGTTTCTTTAGTGAGCAGCCAAGGAGGGTGTGATTCATGTTTTTGAAAATGCTAATGGGCCTATTGAACGGTCTCTTCCACCTTTTAAAATTAAAATGAGCTCAAATACCTTTGCATTTTCTTTGGAAGGGTTTGAATGCCCTTTGAAAAGGTTTTTGTCATATAAAAATATAACTCACTGTCTTTATTATTTTATCACTTTTAAAATACCATAAAGCCTTCTATTCGAACAAGTCTCATAAAAACAATGTTGTGGCTAGCTTCTTTTAATGACCCTCATATCCATGACCTTTGTTGAAGTAAAGAGGACTCCTTAAAAACAAGACCCTTTTCACTACCTTTTCATTTAGGAAATAACTCTGTCACTATTTGTCTATTCTGTCCTTCGAAAGGAACGTGCTCAAGAACCATATCCAAGACTACTGAACTGTTAGGCACCTTATATTGACATTTTCCTTTTGACTGTGGGTAAACCTTTAGTTTTACTCACCAAAGCTTGACCTACATCTATTCATCAAGGAGGTGGTCTTTAAAAACCCTTAATGCAATCATATAAACAACAGAGTTTGTTTTTATGTACATTAAAATGCCTTGTCTATGACTATGGTATGTTTTATTTCTTTGAATGTTGTCTTTAACTTGAATTATGTGTCATACCCTTCCTGTCATTTTGATGAGCTTTTTCCAAGTTTTGGACATTTTAACCTCAGATTTCCTTTGAAGAAGATCTTTATGGACAGAAAAAACAAAGCTTCTTGAACATCAGAATATCACTGCTTGTCCCATGTTTAACACCAAACTTCAACTCAAAAACCTTCAATTGCTTCCTACTGATTTTCAACCTTGTCTTTTAAACAGTGAACTCATTTAAACACTACCTGAAACACTACTGCTGTATCAGTTGTTTCATCGTTTGGAGGAAGTGGTGTAAACAGGTTTTTAGGCCATTTGAAACACTATTAGTCTTGTGCTCTTTGAATGAGGCCATACCTCTGTTCCTGACCCTCTTCTTTTTAAATGAAAGAGGCCCTTATCATGTTCCTAACCATCTGCTTTTAAATGAAGGATGTTAACATAATATTTCCAAACCATCTGCTCTTTATACTTGGAGGAGGTTTGCAACAAGTGACCCAACCATCTGCTCATGTTGGAAGGGGGTTAACACAGTCATGACATTTCATCCCTTTCTCATACAGTGTCATCTTTCCTTGTAATACATATCTCTGCTTGGTATATCACTATAAGTAATAAAGTGAAAATTTGACAATATACTAAAAAAGGCATGTTATGAGATATGTATCTTGTGGTCAAAATATCCTTGTGAACCTTTAAGCCAGGAGCCACATGACTTGCATTTGCAGAGTATGTTCTTGCTATTCATCACCTACTAACCTTTCTTAACTGTGTTTGCAGAGGTCTATTGAATTTTCTCTCTAACTAGTATTCTTATCCCAGGCTCAAAACAACATGAGAAACAGTTGTCTTCTTATGTTTAGTTTGATAATGTCTTATGGAATACTTGTACATCTCTACTTTTGAAAAGAGACATTGAAACACTGTAGATCAACATAATATTAGTTTGGCTTTTGAAACATGTACTGCTAAGACATCAAGACCTTTTAGTGGTGTGACCTATGGGTGTATCAAGATTTGTTTTTTGCAGATTAAACGCCAATTTAGGGTTGGATGGTATTGAACAAAAGATTTTGGCTCAAGATGTTTTTTCCAAGGAAGGTATTTCCTACATTGCCACTACCTAACTTAGGGGAGATCTTTGACAAATTTTGAGTATTTTCTTTGGGTAGGATTAGATCTCAAAATGACATGTGACCAGAGGTAGGGTGGCTGACTTTTTATCAACAGTTGGTTAAATAATTACCTAGGGATGAGGGTAAATGACAGCAGATAACTTTAGCTTATGATAGCTCATGGACAGGATTATATGACTGAAACTAGATAGGACTTGAAAACTAGGTTTTTCCTCATCATAGGCTGATTGAAAAAAGGTAGGAGGACAAAAATTGTTTAGGGGTGTTTTATAGATGACAGATTTGACAAATTAGAGATCAGGTTCTAGAAAACATGGCTTTAACAACTTGTCATCATCAACAAGTGAAAAATACTGATGACTAACAGCGGTTCCATTTGGGGAGGCAGCTCCTTTTCAGGAGGTGTCCAGAATTTCAGATATCTGGCCTTTGAAGACCAGTGCCTTTATCCATTGGCGCAAATTTCTTTCTTCCTTGATACTATTTCTGAAAATTGACAGCATGATTAGCATCAAAGTCATTTCTACCTACCCCGCTACATTTCCTAACATTTTTTCTCCTTTCCGGTGCATTTGGACTAGCAACCCTTTGACATAATATTTTTGAAAAATGACACTATCTAATTCTACACTTATATCCATCGGGAGTTCAGATTAAGCTGATGAACTCCTTTGTTTCTCTACCTATGCTAGATCGACTGTCAAGGTTAAGATGTTTGATAGGATTTTATTCTCTAATCTAAAACATGAAATTGAAAAATCACCAAATCAGGATTAGAAAATCTAATTTGTCATGTACTTGTGGCATGAAAGACAAGCTGCACACAAATATTATTTTGCATAAAATGAAATCTAGAAAATTAGGGCTAGGATACATAGTTTTTTTTTCATCCCTGCTTTCCTCTTTGGTTCTGTTTTGAGCATGTGGAACCAATATCTTTTCCTAATCTATTTTCTTTGACAAGTCAAGCTTACACAATATTGACTATCTCTCTTCTCACTAACTTATCAGCAAATAAATTTAAAACATGTCCAGTTATGATTAGGCTAGATAACTGAACAAGACATTTTGAGCACTAGTACCGGCATTTAGACTTGTGCGCTTTCAGAATGACTATTTTTTGAACATGGGGCTTTCTTTCTATTTTTCAAACTGCCCTCTTTTTCTACTTTTCTATTGTTTTTTTTTTTTTTTTTTCAAACAATGGTATATACAATGATTGAAAATGTTTTAAATTAGAAATCTTGGAAATGGTGAAACTTGAGCATCTTATCTTCATAAGGATCTCCTACCACTCTTGGTCCACTCAGCTCTTGAAAAGAAAAAATTGAAATTTTTTCTCTTTCAAGCATAATATAAGGATTCATGCATGAATCTCTAAACAACCCTGTATCTTCCCGCTGTACTTCTTTATACCTTTGATCTCCACTTCTTCTTTTGTTGTACATCTTTTTCAAATAATGCAGATATTCTTTGTCATTTTTGAAGTATATGATGACATCATCAAGGTACATCAAAATGCATAAATTTAGAACTAGAAACATGGATTTTAGGAGCATGTTTTTGGTGTCTAGTTGTTTTGAAATTCTGGGTTTGAAGATGGAACTACTTCTAGCATACTTGAAAAATTCTTTGAGATGTTCGCTTTGCAAAGGAATTATTTGGCGATACCCTAAAACATAATTTTGTAAAGACACATGATTAGAAGCACCTATCATTTGTATAGCATGTTCTTGGGAAGGAAGGATATATTTTTTGTCCCAAGGGTGTGTATTTGTGTTTCTAAAATCAAAACAGATCCTATGTCCAGCTGCCTTGGCTTTGATTATTATTGTTAGGTCAAGATTTTTGTATTTTCTTTTGTCGAAGCTGTTTCTTGGAGTGATGGAAGTGTCATAGTGCTTCTCACTATTTTCTCTACATGTAGTAGTATCTTGAACAATCTTGCAAATTCTAGCAGTTCTAAGTCTTTGGTGGAGTGGCAGAATGTTAGCTAGTTCAAGCAACTCAGGTATATTTGGACTGCAGTCATCATATCCTTTCATAAGAAGTTTATCAGACATTTTTTCTAGATTTTTAGCTGTTGTGGCTACAGTCAAGGTTTCATTTGAAGGGATAGATTTATGAGATGGTAAATCCTTAAGGTATGGTAAGAACATTAAGTTTCCCTGCTCCTGATTTCCAAAGAGGTTTGTGATATGCAAGTCTTCTAATGCCTCTATTCTGAAAAAGTCTCCTGATGTTATTGCTAATGTTTGTCTATGGTTTAAGCAATTTTCTTGATGGTATATAATGTTTTGTGCTTCTTGCTCTATTTCTATTTCAAGAGGAAAAAACTCTCTTTCCTCAAGACATAATTGCTCATGGTCATGATAATTTTGAGTGTCCAGCTCATCATAGAGAACCTAGGGTAGCTGAGGTGGTGGGTCTAAGTTTGTTTCAAATTCTCCTAACTATTCCTCAATGTCTTCATCAGTGTGTAAAATGAAATAATTCAGATCAAAATGCAAGGAGTACATTGGGATGTTATCTGGCCTTTCTTGGCTACTGACCATATATTTCATGTGTGATTCCCGATAGAGTATTATGATTTGGTTAAACATAGGAATAGTGGCATAGGACATATCAAGTTGAATATTTCCATAAAGCTTGGCTCCCCAAGTTCTGGATAAAAGCATTTCATACTTGGGAGGGATGTCTGCTACCACTATGTCCATGAACAGGTGTTTTGCAGGTATTTGGGCCAAACTGAAACAAAGATCTTTGATTATGCCTAGACACTTGACTCTACTTGAATCAAATGAATATAAGTCTTTATAAGGTTTTGTTATTTCTAGGCCTAATCTTTCCATCACAACCTTTGGCATGAGACTATGCAAGGCCCCGGAGTCTAGCATGGCATTGTGTAGGATTTGATCATGTATATTCAAATTGATATAAAAGGGAAGAGTGGTTCCTTCTTGGAATTTCCCTTCTATTTTTGGACCAAACAACACTTCAGGGGTGTCATCAACTAGATTTAGGGTGTTTGTATCATTTCCTATATTCAGGACCTTTAGCACTTGGGATTTGTAAGAGCTTTGGGTGATAAGCTCAGTAAGAGGCATGGTGATATTTATTTTGGCGATTTCTCCTTCGAAACTGAAGGGTGCTTGTAGTTTAGATATGTTTTCTTCAGTTTTTTCAGCCATGAATTTCTCTATGTTCTTAATTTGCTGGCTTTGGTTCGGGATTTTTTTCAACCCATCCATCTCAGGAATCTTGGTAGAGGTACTAGGAAGATCTGGGCCAAGGATTGTATGAATAGCTTTATCTTTGTTTAGGTCAGTTTTCTTGACCACGATTTTGTTGCTATCCACTGCTCTTTTAAGGATGGTATCAGGGATTTTAGTAACAGCAGTGTCTGAGCTACCTTTCTTGGAGTTGTCTTGGTTTTTTCTACTTCTAAGATCACACTGCCTGTGAGCTTCTATTATGGCTTTCTGAAATCCTATAGCAAGATCTTCAGGGTCCTCATAGTTGGTTTCATTTTGACTCAGGGAGAAAAAAGCTTGTTCTTCTTCTGTGAGGTAAACCTCACTCTCGCTATCAGAACCTATTAGGTTTAAATAACTTTCATCAATGGGTTCTGTATCCCTCTCTTCCTCATCAACATTGTTTTCATTAAAGGGTGGCCTGATTTGTTGGTCAGTTTCCCTTGGTTTGTTTTGAGGCTGTTCTCTCCTAAAGTTTTGGTTCTGGTTTCTGTTTTGAGGGTTTGGCTGGTTGTCCCTAAGAGGTGTCTTTTCACTTATCTTTTCCCATATTTTCACCATGGATATAACCAAGTCATCTATTCTAGGATCTAAGGAAGGGACTGAAGGGGCGAACTCATCCTGGTATGTGACTTTCCTTTCTGATTTGGTCCTAGCTCTCTTTTCTACTAAGCTGGCTTCTACACTTATGGCCACTTTTTGCATTTCCTCTAAGGTTGCAAGGTCCTTGTCTCTTAGTTGATAAGTCATGTCTGGGTCGAAGCCTTCGGGAAACTTTGCTAAGGCTGAGCCAAGTGGAGGTTTGAAGTGAGGCGGGAGGGTGTTATAAACACTGTTGAACCTAGTATAGTAGTCCCAGACACTTTCCCCATTATCCCTTTTTAGATTGTTATACTCAGACAGGATTTGAATGGGGTTTTTTCTGATTTACTACTTATTTATGAAGGTTTGGTAGAGTTCTGGGAGATCGTGTATGTTGTTTGGAGTTAAGCTCTTAAACCATTTTTTGGGTTCTCCACCCAGGTTTTGGGTGAACATTCTCATTCTTATGGTCTCGTCTTCTATTTCCATGTATTCAAAGGCATCGCTAATTCTATCTACATGTTGTTGGGTGGTAGTAGCCTCAACTCCGGTAAAGTGCGGGATTTTGGATTGGTAGTCATTTTTTAAAGGAGACAAAGGGTGTGGCAACACCAAGGTTTCATACCAAGCTACCATGGTGGGAGCTAATGGATTATTTACAATATGAGGGCTTCTAGGATGAGCTGAGGTGATTTGAACAGTGGTGGTTTGGATGGGTGTGGTAGATGTACTTGGGCTAGTGACCTGATTTTGAGCATATTTGGGGTGGTAGGAGCCAAAGTGGTGGAGAAGCTGAAATTCGGGAGGTGTAGTAGATGAGGCTTTTCTACTAGTACTATGGCAAAGCTAGGGGCTCAAGATCGTCAAAGTTTATTTTACTTTGTGACTTGCTTCTAAAAAGGGTTTTTGCTGATTTCAAGTCAAATGGGGAATATTGCAAGGATGTGAGATGTTTAGGAACTGATCTTGCTTTACGGATGGACCTATTGGTAGTTAAGTTTCCAGTTTCAGAAGCTTGCCATGGAATCTTCTCTGGCTTATATACTATGATAGGGGGATTTGGGTCCGGATGAGATTTGGTATAGATTCTTTATGAAGCCAGATTTCGAATTCAGAGTTTAGAGAGGATGGTATTTGTGATTGTTTTGGATGGATGGCCTCTCTAGGGGTTTAGCTAATGTGAAGAATGGTCAAAACAAAAATGAAGGCTAGTGGAGTTGCCAGGTGGATTTCTTTGAGATCTATGGTCCACCACCAATACTATCAAAGATGCTTTTGAAACAAGTTTTCTAGCAAACTTTGAGGTGAAGACTTGCAAGGAAGACTTATCACTTGGTTTCAAAAGTTTGCTTGGCTGTTTGGACAAGCTAATGGTTCTTATTTGCAAGTTTATTTCTATTTATCTCCTATGTTTAGGTGAAGTTTTCTGAATCGCTAAGTTATACTTAGTTTGTCACTTTATCACAGAGTTTGCACCATGATTTTTAAGTTTTGGAAAGGATTAGTTAAAAAAAAGGTATGGTTTATAAATTTCTTGGTTTTTATGGATTTTTAGGCCTACTGGAGGCTAGTGGAGTCTCCAGGCGGAATTTGGTTATTTTTATAGAGATGTACCTATGGTCCACTACCAATAACTAGGAAAATCAAATCTAGGGATGTTTTTGGGGTTTTCTAAGTTTTTATGTGCAGCCTATGGTTTATTAGAGTGTTCTAAACCCGATTCATCACTTTTCTAGGGTGGTGAAAAAAAAAAGAGTTTACTCTAAATAATTCTATGGACTACTTGCCTGTTTAAATTTTGAAAGACTAATGAATCTACAAGATTTTGCTAGATTTTTATGTACTCAGTTATTCCCACCATGATCGCCATTATGTTAGTGTCCCGCGATTTCGCTGATTGGCAAGCCAAGTGACAGGGTAACATCAAACCAATCTTTGGATCCCAAGGACCTAGCCTTCCTGGACTCAGAGAGGGCTCTCTCTTTTTGTGTAAGGGATATCTATGTGTTTTGCTTCTTGTGCTTCTGATTTTAGGCTATTTATGAAGTAGGTTTTTAGGTTTTTCTTTTAGGTTTGTGAGGGAGGAACTGATCAAAGACTAAGATAGGTAAAAATATGTCAGATCAACTGGGCTATGGGGTCGAAAAGGTTGAGAAAGCTTCAGATGGTGATACAAGGTATGTTGAAAGGCCGATTTGATCAAGGTAAAATGGATCTTAAGGTAAAATGGAGTGGGATGGACACTAAGTTTGTGAAGAAAAAAGGCTTTCAAACATAAATAGTTCAATAGCTAACATAAACATGGTAGGGCTAACCATTAATCATGATAAATGTAACTATAAATAGATAAATGCACATAAATAAACATTCAAGTAATACATAGAGATATATGACTCTCTAACTTTAGGAAATTGCTATTAGACTTTTGGGAAAGACAATTAAGACACAAATAACTCAAAGCACTATGAGGAAATGCCTAAGCATAGTATTTCAAGCTATCGGGCACTTTGAAGTAAAATTGCATAGTTTTAGGCAAAGGGCAAGATCAGTACAAAACCTCCTTGGTTTAACTAATGACAATCAAACAATCAAAGAAAGGTTTCAGAGATGGAGCTATGACTAGCCATGAGTAAACATGGCATACCGTGAATCATACTTAGCATGCATAAAACAATAAGTAAAACAAGCAAACAATTTCTTCAGTTATCAAAGAGCAATCAATGATTCTTTGATGTGACTAAGAAGGAAGAAAACAAAGAAGCTATAAATAAATAGGAAATCTGAGGTGCCTCCAAGGGCATGTCTCAAATCTATTCTCTACTGTCTTATAGCAAGCAAGAGCATGAAATATGAATGAAAACTAAGAAGCATAATAGAGAGGGACACTATACCATTTTACCAAGTCAAGGAATCCAACAGCAGTCCTCTTTCATCATCCAAAAACATTCAAGAAACTATCCAATGCATGATACAAGTATTTCTTCCAAGCTTGTATAACCATATATTGCTCTATATCATCAAGTTCAGCCTTATTTACAATGAATTCTCTTGGAATATATGGGCCAAGATGAGGGAAAACCTCCTAGTGCAACTAGCAAGCTCATTGGCCCATCAAAAATATCTGATTTTGTCCTTGAGGCTTTGCAAAGCCCAAGGCAAAAAATATCTATAAAAATATCTTAAAAATGCTAAAAAAGGAAATTATATTGACTTTTCCTGACTAACCATGGCGAAAAAAGGCTAAACGCACATTAGGAAAAGCCACTTTAGAAAAGTGCATTTTTTCACAAAAATACTTAAGAAATATATCAGGATAAAATCCCCTATCTTGTGGGCAACTTTTGGAGGCCTTCTCGATGCCGAATTGAGGCTCGTGATGGCTCGTTGGAAAGATCTAGATGTATAATTTATGAAAATACATTTTTTTATCCAAACATATCAATGAAATCTTATCAAAAACTAACCTGTGTGGAAAAACCCAGAAAATAGCCTTTGTTGATATGCAGGGCAGAGTGTTGAAAAAGTGACTGTTTTTCGCCACTTTGGGGGACCAAATCATCTTCAATTGATATAAAATTTGTTGAGTAGATGCCCCTGATATTATAGAATCCAATAATACCATTTTTATCCTTTGAGGATGCTTCAAACAAAAATGGCAATGCCCATGATTTTTAGCAAAAAGCCCAAAAATGTCAAAAAACAAAAACTTGTTGAATTTTGCCCAATTTTGGCAAGCATGAACCTCATGGGTTTTCAGAAGCATGCTGAAAAGCGAAGGGAAAAATTTGAAGCCTTGAAATGTATTTCTTCATTTTTGGTACCGGGCACCTCTTTTGAGCCTCCTTGAGATTTTCTTGTGTGGCCTTCAATTTCTGTCGAGCGAACTGATTAAGCCTCTTATAGTGCCCGATCATTCTTCTTTGAAGGTCCAAATCTCTATTGGCCTTTTCCAACTTCTTCTCCAAGTGTTCATTCACCCTTTCAAGCCATGCTTCTCTATTATTTTCTATCTCTTAGGTGAATAAGGTAGTAAGAGGAAAATATTGGAAAAGGGTAGCCTCTTCCTCCTTTTGTTTCTCTAAGGCTTTTCTGAGTCCCATGGTCCTTGGCCTCTTTCTTCTTGGCTGATCTTCATCTTCACTATCATTGAACTCGCTCATGACTCCTTCCAACTTAATTTTCACTTTGGAGGCCTCTTTTTGATACTTGATAGCCTGTGTCTCATATACCGCCATGTGGACACTCATCTGCTTGTTTTGTGTTTGCAAAAAGTGAATGAGGTTTTTAGACTTCTCTAGATCCGCCCTTAGATCATGAATTTGTTCTTCTCTATTTATCAAGAGAGACTCTATGATTCTGGCCTCATTGTCGCTATCATCACTATTTATCTGAATTATGTCAAAGTCCCTATCTTTCTCATGGCTACTTTATTCCTTCTCCTTTCCCTTGCTTTGGGTGTCTTTCTTGGACTTCCTCCTCTTGGGTAATTCAACAATGGATTGCTTGGGCAACTTCCCTTTGCTTCGGTGGGCTCTAGTAACATTTGGAGTTACAATTTGAGGCACTTTCTTTCTTGATGTTCAGGGCTTTGTCACCTTTGGAGAATAAATCATGACCCCTTGCCTAGGAGAGGAAGCTAGCACATGCTCTATTTGGTCTTTGCCCTTGCTACTCCCCTCATCATCCTTGCGATTGTTTTTACCTTCTTCATGAATTCTTTGACTCTCACCTTGCATGTCTCCTTGAAGGCTTTCCTTTTCACTTTTGTCCCTGCTTTCTTCAGGACTTTTAGGCTCTGTATCCTCAAGGTTTTGTGCTTCATCCTCATCATGTTTGCTGCCGTGAGGGCTACCAATATCCTCCTCTTTGTGGTTGTTGTGTTCCTCAGCAAACTGTTTCATTTCTTCATCATTTCCCTCTTCACCATTTTTCTCTTCTTCATGGTATTCTTCTTCATCAATGTGCTGCCTTTCCTCACTGTGTTTTTCTTCACTTTTCTCCCTTTGAATTGGATCCTCTTCACTATTTTGTTCTTTCTCACTATGCTGCATTTCCTCACTGTGCTCCTCTTCATCATTGTGCTTTTCTTCCTCACTGTGTTCTTCTTCCTCATTATGCTCTTCTTCTTGATCAATCATGGGAGATTTTAGCTTCTTAGGAATGGGTTTACTAGAAGAAGGAGAAAGATGCTGAGTGGAAGGTGAAGGAGATGCATGGGATGAAGAAACAGTGGTAAAATCGGGCTGTGAAATGAAAGTGTCCCAAGAGATTTCCTTCTTCTCAAGTTGATGAAGAATGAAAATATTGATACGTGAATGATGGAAAAGACAAGCTGGCTACTGAGAGGAAGGTTTCTTTTGAATAGTGGAAGCCATCTTTTCAATACTTCTAGGGAGAAAAAAGGGGAGGTTTAACAATTGGGCTCTTGTGAAGTGCATGAGTAACCGTACATGGTAAGAATAATGTTGGGGCCCTTATTTTGAATACTTGTTTTGAATGTTTTGAATTTTGAATAAAGAGAAGATTTTTGGGTTGCGGAACGACACATGGTAATCGCAACCAAGTAACAACTACGGTGAGTAGTGGAGCTACCAAGGTTGCGAGGGAACAGGAGATAGCTAAAGAAAGCATATGCATAAGTGCATACGAAGAGAAGATATAGTAGAAGATAGAGAGCATAACTCATAGACAACAAGAGAGAAGTTGAAAGCAGCCGAAGAAGAACGCAAGAGGAACTAGCAATTGCGATGGCAGGTGAATAAATAGCCGTCACCCGGCTGAAAGAAGGGATGAATGCAGAGTGACTGAAGAGGATTGAGTAGATGCTGCAGAGGGAATCAATTCCGAGCATGATATCTCTGTAGTTCCTAGGCTTCTCTTATCTATCTTTCTGTCCTATGAGACGTCTGTAACAGAATTGTAAGCTCTTCCTGTGGAAGCGATGTCACTATGGATTTGGTTGAAGGTTATCAATATACTTGCAGGTTGCTGTCTTATTATATGAGTTACATGCATGCATGATGTCTGTGGTGTCTTAAAATTTTATTTTCTTAATACCTGTTCACTCTTCTGAATTTTCTTGCATATATGATGATGTTTATGCAATCACTCCCATATTAAACATGAGTTGCAGATCTTTCCACCACTATTGATCTACTCCCCTTCTGCATGTGGTTGTGGCATGCCTCGGGTGAGACTCTCTACTCTTCGGAGTAGGGTGACAATGCCGACGTGGTTATAGACTACAATGGATACCCTTGTTGGCCCCAACCTCTAAACCTGGGTCTTTCCTGCGAGACCTGTTTCTTCACCAACAAATGGTTTCATTGCCAGGACACTACACGTTATGAGGGGAACTATATCATGGTATCGAGAGTCTTCGAAGGAGAAATACGAAGATGGTGGGATAACCATCTAGACTAGTTTATTTCTCAGCAAGTGGAGTTGACGAATCAAAGGGAGAGGGTGCTCAAGGATCTCGTCCTTTTCTCAGATTCTGCCAGTGATACCTACGAGATCCTCTGGGGAAAATTCCATAGCGACCTTTAAAATTGGTTGTGGAAGTTACAGACCAGGGTACCTAGGGATAGCTCACGGAAGATAAACCACAAGTGGGTGCACGAAGATCTGGTGGCCCTGCATTGGTTGGATACCGAGTTGACTCGCGTAGTGGATTTTTTGGTAGAGACCACTTTGGACGGATATATCGTGGAGTTTGCCACAGAGTGCTACCAATCCTTCTCGAAGGCTGAGGCTATCTTCCACTCCGGCCAAAGAGGGAAGTTTCTCAAGGAGATTCTGCTATGGATTAAGGCCTTGATGGTGGATGAAGGGTTGATGGAATTCCAAAAGTCAGGGATGGAAGCGTAAACCTCTAGTGCTGGGGGAAGGGATGAAGGGATAGATGCTACGTGAAGTGTTAAGCGGGGGAGTTTGGAATGGATGTTGAGGCCGCAAGGAGGTTGAGGGAGCGACGTGTGTTAGGTCTCTATAATAAGCAAGATTGGCAAAGTCCGATCACAGAGTTAACATCATTTCAACCAACTTTGGGATTCTAGGATCTAGCCCTCCTGAATCCGGAGAGGGATCTCTCCAATATGTACAAAGATGGATATTGTCTTTGAAAGCTTAGGGTAATGATATTAGGCTAGTTATGAGGTCCAAGGGTTTTGTTTGGTCTTTTCGGATGATTGAACATAATTTCTGTCTGAGGCAGAAAGATCTATATGAAAATAGGTTCAAAGGTGAGAAGTTGCAAGCAAAAGAGTAAGCTTCGATCAAGAAGAAATATGATGGCAAGTTTTCAGTCCATTGGGCTTTGGAGTCATAAGAGGATTTAATTGAAACATTCAGGTTCAAGAGTGATCTATGGGGCAAGTCATCTATGCCTAAGGATCTCTTTAAAGTTTGATTTATGGAATGGAATGATACAATAAGAAAGGGAAATGATAGATGCAGAACAAAGAGCAGCCCAGGATCTGGTAAGTACTTTCAAACTAGCCAGCCTTTGACCAATCACTTAAGAGAAACATAGAAGCAAACTAGGATCTGGTAAGTACTTTGAAACTATCTAGCCTTTGATACACTTCCAATAGAATACATATAAAAACAAAGGGAAACTTGAAGGCAACTTTTGGAGTAGAAACTAGCGAGATGGGCTCACCATAATCCTCTCCTAGCTCTTCTTTACTTAGTTACTTCCAAGACGATCACAGAGATAACACAGAATGGCCTAAGATCTGATAAGTACTTCGAAACTAGTCAGCTTTTAACACATCCTAAGGGAAACAATCAAATAGTTGAGCAAACAGGAAAGGGACTTAGGGCTAACCTTGATTTCCTCAATTCATCCTCACACAACATATATTGAAAGTAACATTTAAAAATAACATTCAGCAGTGACAAAAGGATGAGGGAACGCCAACATCCGTGTACTTAGACTGAATTAAATCATTTTCAAATAACACAGTTGAAAGAAAACATTTAGATAAATATTTCTCAGCCAGAGAAGGTTACTGATATACAGTAGGTCCTAACCCTGTTTAAACTGTTCTTTATGGTGGAAAATGAAACAAATTGAAAACAGAAACAAAATACAAGTTACAGTGAGAATAACATCACCATCAGCATAGACCAGGATCCCATAAATCAGCTTGTATTGATGCTTCAAACCGGCTACAATCTTCGGATCCAATTTTTCAATCCATCTCTCTTCACAACCTAACCTATCTGCTACAAGCAGAGCTCCAAGAGCCGATGAAACCACTATTTACTGTCAAGATTTTTCAGCTCAGTTACATAGAATGCTTTAGCAATTACATTGAAAACCAACTAATCCAACCCCTCACTCATCTTCTACTGAAGTATTTATAGAAGGATGAGGAGGTGAGATCTGATAAAAAGATCTCAAGTACAATTAATGCAGAATTAATGTCTTCCTGGCCCTTGGAGGCTCGACGAAGAAATCATTACAGGTGTTCCAACTGCATTAATGTGTTTAAAATTATGAAGTAAGCTCGGAGGGAGCTTTGTTTGACATTTGAGGCTCTGCGTACTGTTAGGGTTACTCTGCACACATCCTGTCATTAATTTTGAGGCAGAAATAACTTCTTTGGCTACTTCGAGGCAAAATATCTAGTCTAGTTTAATAAATTCAGCCTCTGATTGAGCATTTTGAAGCAATAGGTGGCACTACGGTGGTTGAGGAATCAATTTGCCTCAAAGTATGGCGGTGGAGGCAATATGTCTGATGAACACTTTAGGTTTTCTTTTAAACTGTGTTTTAGATTGGGGATTAGGCTTTTCATAACTGTCTTAGCCGTAATCCCCATAAAAACTGTCTTCGATCTTCATCTGCTGTGCTTTGTCTTCAAAAACCGATACTCTTTAACTTCTCTCTTGAATAAAACAGTGTCTTGTCGATGTGCAGGGCAGCGCAGGGCTCTTTAGGTTATCAATTCTCATGAAACATCAATAAATCATTTGATACAGAGCCCGTGAATGGTTCTTTTAGATAGCTCAAAGGCACAGGAAACGTCTTTCCCAACCCTCGGCTCTCCTTAATTCTATAATGGAAAACCATTAAAACACCTGCAAAACACAAAAATAGTTAAGAAATCCTGCGGAAATAGGTTTAAATTGCTTCAGATGGCGGGGGAGGAGCGTAGCCGTCGGATAAAAATATCTAACGGTGGAGATCGGCGTAGAACAGGCAAAGGAGAGCGGGGAGAAGAAATAAGGCAGGGTGGTTTTGGACCGTCCGATCTGGATACGTGGACGGTCCAGATCTAATCGGAGGAGCGCAATCGGGGGTAAAAAAAAAACGCATGCGATTGAAAAATTGCGATGCGATTTTGCGCGGACCGTTGGATCAAGGATTAGATCAACGGTCGGGATTGAATCGGGGATCGGCAATCGGGTGTGAAACATTGCGATTGCGATTGAAACATTGCGATGCGATTTTGCGCGGAGCGCTGGATCAAAGGATTAGATCAACGATCGGGATTGAATCAGGGATCAGCAGTCGAGGGTGAAACATTGCGATGCGATTTAGCGATAACCGTTGATTCAAGAACGAGATCAACGGTGGAGAACCAATCGGGGGAGTTGCGATCGGGGGCGAAACAAAACGCATGCGATTGAGCGCAGGCCGTCGATCTAAGAACGAGATCAACGGTGGAGAATGGATCAGGGATGGCCGATTGGGGGATAAAAACAAATGCATCAAAAGAAAAACTCCGATGCGATTTTGCGCGGACCGTTGGATTTGGCATACGATCAATGGTGGAGATGAGCCGAGGGAAAAACCCTTGTATATTTTTATGAAACCCAAACTTTTGGAATAATCAAAGGTTTTTATGGATCGGGTGGAAGAATATATATATAAAGCAGACAGGTGCCCGACTACAGGGCCTTCGGATATATGGAATGTAATATGCCCGGGGCGTATTTAAAACAAAGGGGTCAATCGCAATCGGGCCATCGGGCCTGGTCATTCCGATCAACCTATTTGAAACGTTGCGATGCGATTGGCACCCGGGGTCCTTAACACTTGGTCCCGGGGGAAGTCATATGAAACAGGGGCGGGGGAAAATTTTAACATACGAGACCCAATCGCATCGGAACTTTGATGCGGGTCTTTTTGATCTACCCATTTGATTTCTCCGATTGCGATTGCGCGATCAGTCTTTCAATCAACCCATTAAAATATTAAACACGTGACTTCAAGTTTTTAAGTTGAAAGTTTGGATAAGCGGGTTTTGGGTTTTATAAAGAAAAATGGGTTTGGGAATGAAATATTCACAAGGTCTAAGCGCCGAGGGCGGGCTCCGGGTTACATGAAAATAATATGATCGGGGGTTTTAGGCAGCAAGGCTAATCGCAATCAGAGTTCTTCGGAGTATGGCGAAGACTTGTACATTTGATTCTTTCCGATGCGATTAGCGCCTTAACCCAAGGCAAATGGCTCCAGCTCCAAAGCGTATGGTGGGGAAGTGGTTTAGGACTTAGCCCAAAGGGGCTTAAGTCCATAGTCATAATACTTGTATTTTTATGAATTTTTCATAATTTTCAAGGGTTTTTAACTATGAGAAAGTGATTTTCATAAATGGAAGAAGAGGATTTATGAAAACAAGGAAGTTTGTGGAGAAAAAGGGGAGCAGATGAAGGTTTAAGAAGGGGGAAAATGAAGGCCTTTCAGCATTTTTCTACTTGGAATCAGCAGAATTAAGAGGAACAGTAATGAGGATTTTGGACAGAGGCATGAGGCCTACAAGGAGTCTTCAAGAGCCAACAATTTTTAGTGATAAAATTTGTTCCTTGGAGGCTCAAAAAGATTTAGCCACCTTTTGGTATAACAAAATATTACAGGTGGCTAATAGTGGCTCCACTTGGGGATGGTGCCTTCTTGAAGGCATCAAGAATTTCAGACTTGCATCTTCTGGGAGGCTGATTAGTTGCCTCATCCATTGGGCTGCTCTTCTCTAATTGAATGATCTTCTTTTGCACTAGAAATGCTAACAGCCATGAAAAACAATGGATCTTTCATCAACAAGCTTTCTACCTACCCAATCCTACAGATCTAACATTTTTTCTTCTTAGAGTGCACTTGGATTGGCAAACTCTTTTTACAACATTTTATTCTTTTGAAAGCATGAAATATAATCTATTTCTACTCCTTATTTCTCCCTGAACTCAGATTAAACAGTTGAGCTCAGATATTTCTCTACCTAATCTACTATCTGTTGGGATTAAACTGTCCAACAGACTTTCATTCTCTAAATTCTACAAAAAAAATTTAAAAACAGTCAAGTCAAGATTAAGTTGTTTGACTTGCTGTGATCTATGGCATAAAAACAAGCCGCACATAGATTATTATTTGCAGAAATTTAACATCAAAAATTGAAGGCTTAAGATCTGAAAGCTTCTTATTATGGCATTCTCTCTTCTTTTCATAGGTCTGATTTTTCTTTTTTCTATGAGCTATCTCTTCCTTGATATCTGATTCATATTTTGGGCAAATTAGAACCATTTTTTCTCTTTTATGACTCAGAAAATAAAACAGTTTTGAGTCATCTCTCTTTGGAAACTTTGGTTCAGATTTTGAGTTTGTTTGAACCTTAATTTCTATCCTAATCTATCTATTGATGAGCCAAGATTAAACAGTTTGGCAAATCAAATTCGCTACCCTATCAGCAGAAAATTGAAAGCTAATTAGTCAAGATTAAACAGTTTGACTAATTAGAAGTGTGTTTTGAGGAGTGGCATTTGAGCTTGCACACTTTCAGATTTATTTCTCTTTTTGGCATGGGGTTGTGCCTTTCTTGTTTTCATTTCTCCCCTCTTTTCATTTTTTCTCTGTTTTTGTATTTTTTGATTTTTCACAACTTTGAATGCAATGGTGGATGAAATATTCACAATGGAAAAAGAAAAATAAAAAGGCTGCAGAACACAAAATGGTTTTAAGAAAGGTAATGCTTAAGCATCCTGTCATTGATAGGACCCCCAAACAATTCTGTTCCATTCAGCTCTTGTAAAAAGAATGCATTGTTTCCAGAAACTGAATGAATAGAGTAAGGGCGAAGCCATAGATTGTCAAATTTACCATGCTTTCCCTTGTCTTCCCTCTTTGAGTCCCACTTTAAAACTTTGTCTCCAACCTTGAAACTGCTGGCCTTTGTTCTTATATCAAATATCTTCTTGATATTGTCTTGTTTCTGCAATGCTTTATTATACACTTCCTCTCTGGTTTGCTGAAGATGAATGGTCTGATTTATCCTTCTGATTATGTCATTTTCTTCAGTCTGCAACTCTTGAATTAACTTCATAACTGGTACACCGAGGCTGTTAGGGAAAATTGCATCTGTACCATACACAAGCTGGAAGGGTGACATACCAATGGATTTCTTCAATGTTAATCTGTCATCCCAAAGTGCATGGATGAGCTTTGTGTGCCAAGACTTCTTGTTGTCCTCTAACAGTTTCTTTATTATATTCACTAAGCTTTTGTTGGAAGATTCTGCAAGTCCATTACCTTGAGGGTAATAGGCTGTGGAGTGTCCCAATGTTATCTGGTACTTGTGACATAATTCCACCATTTTCTTTGATCCAAATGCTGTTGCATTATCTGTGATGATCTTGGTAGGACAGCCAAATCTGGAAAGAATATTGGTTTCTATGAATTTTATGATAACCGAATCATTGGCCTGCCTACTAGGAACGGCTTCTATCCACTTAGTGAAATAGTCTGTGGCGGTAAGAATCCACCTGTGCTGGGCAGAGGAAGGTGGATGGATTTCTCCTATGAAGTCAAGTCCCCATTGTTGAAAAGGAGCTTCAACAGTAATTGGATGCAAAGGAAGGGGTAATAATTTTCTCTTGCCCTCAAACACTTGGCATTTATGGCAAGTGGTGGTCATCTTATGAACATCAGGAAAAAGAGTGGGCCAATAGAAACCAACCCTCAAAATTTTGTTGGCTGTTGACTTCCAGTACAAATGGCCTCCACACTCTCCTTCATGGAATTCCTGCTTAATTTTTTCTGCATCAAACTCAGGCAAAAATTTAAGCAATATACCACTCGCATTTTTCCAATAAAGACATTTATCAATAATGCAATAGTTTACAGCTTTTAACTTTAGGAATCTTGCCTTTGTTTTGGATAAACCAGGAGGTGTATTCAGATTAAGCAAAACATAAACAATATCAATATACCAAGGATAATTCACAAAATGATCTTCAACAACGGGAGTTGAGAGTTCTTCTTGGTTATCCAAACCATCGATCATATTAATATCAAGAAGATCAAAATTTGATTCGGCCATTAACTTAGCTAGACCTTGGCCTTTGATGAGCTTAGTGGGTTTAATCTCTAAATCATATTCAAGAATAACAACAATCCACTTACCTCTTTTACCATCTGGGTCCTGTGTTAGAATGTCCTTAACAACTGAATTTGGGACAAAGGAAATGATGTGTGAGTGGAGGATGTATACTCTGAAGTCCTTTAAAGCCTTAACTAAAGAAAAAGCTTGCTTTTCCATGATGTTATACTTCAAAGGGGCATCCCTTAATGCCTTGCTAAAGAATGCAATGGGCTGCTCTTGTCCTTGTGGATTTTTCTGTAAAAGGACAGCAGCTATGGTATGTTCTGATGCAAATGAGAAGATATAAAAATATTTTGAAAAATCAGGACTTATGAGAACCGGTGTTTTGGTTAACGCTTGTTTCACCAGCTCAAAGGATGTATTTGCTTCCAAGGTCCATTTTATCCCTTGCTCCTTCTTCAGCATGTTTGTGATATTTCTAAGGAGCTCAACTAGGTTAGGGATGAACCTTCTCAAAAAGTTTATCTTTCCAATGAAAGACTGCAACTCTTTGATGCTTCGAGGATGAGAGATTTGCAATATGGCCTCAATCCTCATGGGATCAATTTTTATACCCTCTTCTGAAATGATATGCCCAAGAAGTTTACCTTCTTGGAGACCGAATAAAGTCTTCTTAGGGTTTAAAGATATCCCAAACTTTCTGCACTTCTCGAAAACTTTTCTTAAATGTTCTAAGTGTTCTTCATTTGTTTTTGAAAACACAGTTACATCATCAAGATAGATAATGATGAAGAAGCCCAATTCTTCCGAGAATGCTATGTCCATGGCTCTCTGAAAGGTTGCTCCAGCATTCATTAGACCAAAAGGCATTTTCACATACATGAAAGTGCCCCATGGTGTAGTAAACGATGTCTTTAATTGATCATCAGGGTGGACTAAGACTTGGTTATACCCCGAATAGCCATCTAGCAAAGAAATTCTTTTAGACCCCACCACCCTTTGCAAAATATGATCCATCTTGGGTAAAGGGTAGTTGTCTTTCAATGAAGCTTTGTTTAAATTTCTAAAGTCTATACAAAGCCTGATTTCTCCAGTCTTCTTCCTAACTGACACCAGATTAGATACCCACTCAGAATATCTAATAGGGACAATAATACCAGCATCGTGCATCTTCATGATTTCCTTTTTAACCAATGGCAACTGGACAGGGTTTATTCTGCGCAGTTTCTGTTTGAATGGTTTTTGGTTCTCTTTAAGAGGAATTTTGTGCTGTATTATTTCAGTGTCATAGGATTTAAGATCTTCATAACTCCACGCAAAAACATTAGAAAACTCTTTGAATAGCTCTATGTATTTGAGTTTAATGTGAGCTGGCAAAGTTTTGGACAGTTTGATCATTTTCGGTTTTTCCTCACTGCCTATATTGCACTCCTCTACTTCAGTCTCTATAGGTTCCAGTTTTGGTTTATTGGCCACATCGTTAAAATCAAACAATTCTTATAGAGGGGCCAAACCCTTGGGCAAACTATCATCCTTATAATGCAGAGTTTCCAATTCCTCTGTTTCAGATTTTGCACTCCATTCTGTTTGATTTGTAAGTTTGCTAGTTTGAAGGTTAATGTCTATAAGCTCAGGAGACGGTTCTTCTTCACCAAGAAAATTTTCTTCACTGCAATCTGTATCATAATCTGAATCTGAACTATGGAGTTCAAATTCATTTCTGAATTTCCTGAAGTATTATATTTGTTTATCTCCGTCCAACACCTGCCAATATTTCTTATTATCCGGGACAGCTGGTCTGAATTTTATCTGAGACGTGTCATCATATAGTATTGGGCAGGTTCTAGCAGCAAAGGCTAAATTGTGGGCTGCAATATTTCTTTTCCTCGAGACAAAAGTCAGGTTGGACTCCTCAAATGTTTTCAAAAGATCCATGACATCATTTCGGTAGGCCCTAAGTCTGGGGTGATTTGCATTATACTCCCCATTAACTTGCCTAATGATTAATTCGGAATCGCCATTTACATTGATTCTATTGGCACCTAAGTTTTTCAGTAAATGTAAGCCTAAGAGCAGGGATTCGTACTCCGCTATGTTGTTGGAACACTGAAAGTTTAATTTACACGAAATACATTCTGTATGATTGTTTTCAGTGTTAGTGATCCAGACACCTGCACCAACATTCGTTCTGGTGCATGACCCATCAAAATACATAGTCCAGAGAGAATCATTTTCAGTTTTATTATTTTGGTGTATCTCCTTTATATAATTTGATTCCTCAAGTTTTTCATCGGGTTGAGGATCGTCTTCTTGACTGTCAAGTTTTAAGTTTAATGGATTGATGACTTGCAGTTCAAGACCTGTGTTTAGTTTGCTAGGATTTTTAGACACAATAGACTATTTCGGCAGTTCAGCGTCGTGTTCCTCTTCCTCCGTTTCAGCCATTGATTCTGTTGAAATGATTTGTTCTGTAAGTGTTTCATCATTAAACATGATAAAAGAATCAAGGCTCGTGCTTACAGCGTACAAAGGAGAGTTTTGAGGCTGGTCTTGACTTGTCACTATGTACTGCATGTGGGTTTCCCCGTAAAGTCTTCTATTTTGATTAAAAACAGGGATAGTCGCATAGGTCATGTCCATTTGCATAGTTCCCTGTAACTTAGCCCCCCAAGATCTTGATAAAATCATTCCATACTTTGGGGGTACATCAGCCACGACAACATCCATGACCAAACATTTGGCTGGAATCTGGGCTAAGTTAACATAGAGATCTTTTATCAATCCTAGACATTTAACTCTGCTTGAGTCAAAGGAGTACAAGTCTTTGTAAGTTCTGGTAATTTCAAGACCCAGGCTTTCCATTACAGCTTTTGGCATTAAATTATGGGAAGTGCCTGAGTCATGCATAGCATTGTGCAGAATTTTATCATGAATGTTTAAGCTTACGTAAAAGGGAGGGACAGGACCCTCTTGAAACTTTCCTTCAATCTTTGGACCAAAAATAAGCTCTGGTTGGTCATCATTAAGATTGAGTGTATCTTCATTATCTTCTAAGTTCAAAGCCTTCAAAATTTTGTACCTATATACATGTTGGGAAGCTAACTCAGTCAAAGGAACAGAAATTTTGATCTTTGAGATTTCCTGTTCCAGGCTGAAAAGGTTTTGACTCTTTAAAGCATTGATTTTAGCTTTTTTTACTGCCACTTTATCATCAATAACAGCTTTCTGATTTGGTTTATCTACAGTTGAAACAGTTGTTTTACCAGGAGCACTAACCGGGGTGTTAGTACTGCTAATGTTTGCACTCCGTTTTTCAATATTTTGAGTGTCTTTCTCTTTACCACTACCAGAATTAATAGCCACTGTTTTGTTTTTTTGGTTGATTGTTTTAGAGTTGGTTGCAGTGCTGTTTTGAGAAGGCTTGTTAGAGGTTTTATTGTTGGGGGTTCGTTGATTAGATTTGCTTCTGAGTTCATATTCCTTTGAAGGTTCTATGACAGCGTTTTCCATGTTCTGATAATAATTTTCATTATCATCTCTTTTGTCATCGTAAGGTGTATAAAGACCTTGTTTTTTATCATAATGAACCTCGAAGCTATTATCATCTACCCCAAATAAGTTTATATCATCCTCCTCTGTTATTTGTTCTGTTTGCTCAACCTCACTTAAAAAGTTTTGATGAAAGGGAGGAGTGATCTGTTGATCATCTTCCCGGGGTCTATTTGGAGGCTGATTTCTTCTAATATTCTGATTTTGTCTTTGGTTTCTGTTTTGAGGAGTGTTCTGATTTAGACTTGCTTGCGCTTTCTCTATAATGCTCATTTTCTTCATCATTTCTTCCATCATTCTTTCCATGTTTGAGCATGAAGTAGAAGGGGTGGGTTCCTCTCTAAAAGACACTCTCTTTTCTGTTTTCATCCTTGCCCTTTTCTCCATTAAGTTTACTTCCACAGAAAGGGCCCCTCTTTGCATGTCTTCAAGGGTTGCAAAATCTCTTTCCCTGAGTGAATAGGTCATGTCAGGATCAAACCCTTCAGGAAATTTGTTTAAAGCTGAGCCCTAAGGAGGTTTTAGTTCAGGGGAAAGTGCATTATAGACACTGTTAAACCTGGTACAATAAGCTTGTACACTCTCCCCAGGGTTCCTATGGAGATTGTTATAGTCGGCAAGGACTTGGAGAGGGTTCTTCCTTACTTCCCATTTGTTCAAGAATGTTTGATGGAAGCCTTGGAGATTGTTAATACTGTGGGGGGCTAAACCTTTGAACCATTTTCTTGCTTCTCCCCCCAAACTTTGAGCAAATAGTCTAAGTTTGACAGAATCATCATCAATTTCATTTCTGTCAAAGTAGTCATTCATCTTGTCCACATGTTGAGATGCCGTTATAGTATTGCTAGCATCATATAAAGGAATTTTGGACTGATAGTCCTATGGAAGATTGACTAATGGTACAGGAAGGACTAAGGGAGCATACCATGCTGCCATGATACGTGGTGGATTTACAAGAGGAGGTGTGGGTTGAAGTGGAGTGGTTTGAACAGTGGATGACGGGTGAACAGAAGTGGATGGAACAACAATAGATTTCTGAGCTGATATTGGATGAGAGGCACCTAGATTATGTAGAAAATGTAAATCAGGGGCTGTTGATTCTCTATCCCCAAAGGGTTCACTTGTTTCGGGAGATGAAAGTGAAGGCTCAGAATCTAACTGATCTAAATCGCCAAATGATCTAGTCCTAAATGGGTTTAATAAGTCAGTTAGTGATTTCTGAAGAGCTGAAAGATTTTCAGGGACCGAATTGGCTCTTAGGGGTGATCTGAAAATAGTTGAAAATTGTATCTTAGGAGACTTTCTAAGGATTATTTCTGGGTTATCAACTATCTCAGGTGGATCAGGGTCAGGATGGGCTCTAGTGTGAATCTTTTTAGGAGCCACTATGCTAAGTTTTAGACCCAACTAAAATAAGAAAAGTTCAACCAGATATGACAATCTTTGAGAGGTCAACTAATCTGTTTTCTCACTTATAATCCTACAGCCTTCCAGCTAGGTTTGACGGATGTTGTAATGATGAGGGTTCTTCCCAGTGGAGTCTTAAGGTCTGTTTAGGATTGTGGAGTCGCCAGGTGGAAAGTCTGGAGTGTTTTCGAAGGAGTACACTGTCCACCATAGTGTTTGTGAAACATTCCTTTTCAAGGATATCTCAAAACACAACAAACTCTAACCAGAGATTGACTGGGAGGGCATTCACCAGATATGTCACCTCAAAAAGAGGATGAGATCCGAAGGCTACCTGGCCCTTTCCAGACTCTGTCTTATGAGTATAGAGTAAAACACATCAAAAATGTAAACAAGATATCAAAAACTAGTGTTTTACTACCAATCTGAAATGTTTTTGGTATTTTATGAATTGTTTTTATTTGTGGTTTAAAAGAATGTCCTGACTTTGCCTCAAAACTTAGCTACGGTTATGAAACCAAGACAGTCTATCCTTATGTCTAAGCTAGCTGATTTCCCAAGGTTAGATAGAAAACTTAAAGAATCCTAGGGTTGACCTAGTTTGTCACTGATTCAAACAAGTCTCATCATGATTACCATTTCTTGGTAGTGCCTGAAAAAAGATGGTTTTTACTCTCAAGGTCTTATAAAGTTTCTGGGTAAGGATTCCCCAGCGGAGTCGCCAGAAATGTTAGGTCTCTGTAATAAGCAAGATTGGCAAAGTCCGATCATAGAGTTAACATCATTTCAACCAACTTTGGGATTCTAGGATCTAGCCCTCCTGAATCCAGAGAGGGATCTCTCCAATATGTACAAATATGGATATTGTCTTTGAAAGCTTAGGGTAATGATATTAGGCTAGTTATGAGGTCTAAGGGTTTTTTTTGGTCTTTTCGGATGATTGAACATAATTGTTGTCTAAGGCAGAAAGATCTATGTGCAAATAGGTTCAAAGGTGAGAAGTTGCAAGCAAAAGAGTAAGCTTCGATCAAGAAGAAAGATGATGGCAAGTTTTCAATCCATTGGGCTTTGGAGTCATAAGAGGATTTAATTGAAACATTCAGGTTCAAGAGTGATCTATGGGGCAAGTAATCTATGCCTAAGGATCTCTTTAAAGTTTGATTTATGGAATGGAATGATACAATAAGAAAGGGAAATGACAGATGCAGAACAAAGAGCAGCCCAGGATCTGGTAAGTACTTTCAAACTAGCCATCCTTTGACCAAGCACTTAAGAGAAACATAGAAGCAAACTAGGATCTGGTAAGTACTTTGAAACTATCCAGCCTTTGATACACTTCCAATAGAATACATATAAAAACAAAGGGAAACTTGAAGGCAACTTTTGGAGTAGAAACTAGCGGGATGGGCTCACCATAATCCTCTCCTAGCTCTTCTTTACTTAGTTACTTCCAAGACGATCACAGAGATAACACAGAATGGCCTAAGATCTGATAAGTACTTCGAAACTAGTCAGCTTTTAACACATCCTAAGGGAAACAATCAAATAATTGAGCAAAAAGGAAAGGGATTTATGGCTAACCTTGATTTCCTCAATTCATCCTCACACAACATATATTGAAAGTAACATTTAAAAATAACATTCAACAATGACAAAAGGATGAGGGAACGGCAGCATCCGTGTACTTAGACTGAATTAAATAATTTTCAAATAACACAGTTGAAAGAAAACATTTAGATAAAGATTTCTCAGCCAGAGAAGGTTACTGATATACAGTAGGTCCTAACCCTGTTTAAACTGTTCTTTACAGTGGAAAATGAAACAAATTGAAAACAGAAACAAAATACAAGTTACAATGAGAATAACATCACCATCAGCATAGACCAGGATCCCATAAATCAGCTTGTATTGATGCTTCAAACCGGTTACAATCTTCAGATCCAATGTTTTAATCCATCTCTCTTCACAACCTAACCTATCTGCTACAAGCAGAGCTCCAAGGGCCAATGAAACCATTATTTATAGTCAAGAGTTTTCCACTCAGAGATAGTTACAAGACTTCAGCAATTACATTAACAACCAACTAATCCAACCCCTCACTCATCTTTTACTGAAGTATTTATAGAAGGATGAGGAGGTGAGATCTGATAAAAAGATCTCAAGTACAATTAATGCAGAATTAATGTCTTCCTGGCCCTTGGAGGCTCGACGAAGAAATCATTACAGGTGTTCCAACTGCATTAATGTGTTTACACTTATGAAGTAAGCTCGGAGGGAGCTTTGTTTGACATTTGAGGCTCTGCGTACTGTTAGGGTTACTCTGCACACATCCTGTCATTAATTTTGAGGCAGAAATAACTTCTTTGGCTGCTTCGAGGCAAAATATCTGATTTAGTTTGATAAATTCAGCCTCTGATTGAGCATTTTGAAGCAATAGGTGGCACTACGGTGGTTTAGGAATCAATTTGCCTCAAAGTATGGCGGTGGAGGCAATATGTCTGATGAACACTTTAGGTTTTCTTTTAAACTGTGTTTTAGATTGGGGATTAGGCTTTTGATAACTTTCTTAGCCGTAATCCCCGTAAAAATTGTCTTCGATCTTCATCTGCTATGCTTTGTCTTCAAAAACTGATACTCTTTAACTGCTCTCTTGAATAAAACAGTGTCTTGTCGATGTGCAGGGCAGCGCAGGGCTCTTTAGGTTATCAATGCTCATGAAACATCGATAAATCATTTGATACAGAGCCCATGAATGGTTCTTTTAGATAGCTCGAAGGCACAGGAAACGTCTTTCCCAACCCTCGGCTCTCCTTCATTCTATAATGGAAAACCATTAAAACACCTGCAAAACACAAAGACAGTTAAGAAATCCTGTGGAAATAGGTTTAAACTGCTTCAGATGGCGGGGGAGGAGCGTAGCCATCGGATAAAAATATCTAACGGTGGAGATCGACGCAGAACAGGAAAAGGAGAGCGGGGAGAAGAAATAAGGCGGGGTGGTTTTGGACCGTCTGATCTGTACACGTGGACGGTCTAGATCTAGTCGGAGGAGCGCAATCGGGGGTAAAACAAAAACGCATACGATTGAAAAATTGCGATGCGATTTTGTGCAGACCGTTGGATCAAGGATTAGATCAACGGTCGGGATTGAATCGGGGATCGGCAATCGGGGGTGAAACATTACGATTGCGATTGAAACATTACGATGCGATTTAGCACGGACCATTGGATCAAAGGATTAGATCAACGGTCGGGATTGAATCGGGGATCGGCAATCGGGGGTGAAACATTGCGATTGTGATTGAAACATTGCGATGCGATTTAGCGATAACCGTTGATTCAAGAATGAGATCAACGATGGAGAACCAATTGGGGGAGTCGCGATTGGGGGCAAAAAAAAATGCATGCGATTGAGCGCAGGCCGTCGATCTAAGAACGAGATCAATGGTGGAGAATGGATCGGGGATGGCTGATTGGGGGAGCAAAACAAATGCATCGAAAGAAAAACTCCGATGCGATTTTGCGCGGACCGTTGGATTTGGCATACGATTAATGGTGGAGATGAGCCAGGGGAAAAACCCTTGTATATTTTTATGAAACCCAAACTTTTGGAATAATCAAAGGTTTTTATGGATCGGGTGGAAGAATATATATATAAAGCAGACAGGCGCCTGACTGTGGGGCCTTCGGATATATGGAATGTAATATGCCCGAGACGTATTTAAAACAAAGGGGTTAATCGCAATCGGGCCATCGGGCCTGGTCATTTCGATCAACCTATTTGAAACATTGCGATGCGATTGGAACCCGGGGTCCTTAACACTTGGTCCCGGGGGAAGTCATATGAAACAGGGGCGGGGGAAAATTTTAACATACGAGACCCAATCGCATCGGAACTTTGATGCGGGTCTTTTTGATCTACCCATTTGATTTCTCCGATTGCGATTGTGCGATCGGTCTTTCAATCAACCCATTAAAATATTAAACAGGTGACTTCAAGTTTTTAAGTTGAAAGTTTGGATAAGCGGGTTTTGGGTTTTATAAAGAAAAATTGGTTTGGGAATGAAATATTCACAAGGTCTAAGCGCCGAGGGTGGGCTCCGGGTTACATGAAAATAATATGATCGGGGGTTTTAGGCAGCAAGGCTAATCGCAATCGGAGTTCTTCGGAGTATGGCGAGGACTTGTACATTTGATTCTTTCTGACACGATTAGCGCCTTAACCCAAGGCAAATGGCTCCAGCTCCAAAGCGTATGGTGGGGAAGTGGTTTAGGACTTAGCCCAAAGGGGGTTAATTCCATAGTCATAATACTTGTATTTTTATGAATTTTTCATAATTTTCAATGGAATTTGATGGTTTCGGGATAGTAAAAAAAAATGGGTTTTTAACTATGGGAAAGTGATTTTCATAAATGGAAGAAGAGGATTTATGAAAACAAGGAAGTTTGTGGAGAAAAAGGGGAGCAGATGAAGGTTTAAGAAGGGGGAAAATGAAGGCCTTTCAGTAGTCTTCTACTTGGAATCAGTAGAATTAAGAGGAACAGTAATGAGGATTTTGGACAGAGGCATGAGGCCTACAAGGAGTCTTCAAGAGCCAACAATTTTTAGTGATAAAATTTGTTCCTTGGAGGCTCAAAAATATTTAGCCACCTTTTGGATAACAAAATATTACAGGTGGCTAACAACGTGCACATCAGAGGGCGCAGATCGCCGACAGGTGGCGAGAAAGGGTGATGCGGGAATTGAAGCGATGGGAAGACAATAGGAATAATTAGGAGGAGGCGCCTCAGAGGATGGGAATTATGGACACTCAGGCGGATACCCTAGAGAGGGAAGGGACCGTTGTGGGAGTGCGGTGGGTGCATGGGAGCCTAGCTAGGAGAGAAAGGGAGACGGCGACTGATGAAGATGATGCAGGTGTGCAGCCCGAAGAAAGTTCTAATGGCAAATGGTACGTCGTGATACAAAGGTTGTTTCAAGAGTGGATGACATTCATCTCTCCAGGCAGCCCTACTTCCCAAAATTTGCACGGCAAGGATCCCTACCTTCCCCTGGTACTCTACAAACCTTTGAGTAATATTCTCGTTAAGTTACAAGCATTGAGTCGATTGCACAGCAGTTCAGTGTCACACATGAATAGCAGCATTACTAGTAGTATTGTGGTTCCTAGTAGTGTAGTCACACATCCAGGACCCGGAGGGTTTATTCTGGTCACCCCTTCGCAAGTAAATATGGCCGGTTCATTCACCTAGTATCCAGAATTCTCTGGCCGAGGCAATGATGATGTGGAGCAACACTAGTATCTCTGTGAAGCCATATGGAGGGCTTGGTAGATGCCAGACGTAGGGAAGCTAATAGATTTCCAAACCACACTCAGAGAGAGGGCTCTGCGATGTTTTATCAAGTGGTCTGTGGCCCATCCGAATCCAGTAATTGTGGACGTTAAGTGGGATTTTGTCTGAGAATTCAAGCTTCCCCAGACAGACTAGTAGGGTTTGTCCGAGCTCTGGGAGATTAAGAAAAAAGAAGGAGAAAATGCATGGGAACTGATGCATCGGTTCAAGGACGTGATCAGGAAACTCAACTACCCGATCGACCCAAACCATCAGAGGGACTAGTTCATCAAGGCTCTACTTCCCTTGACACGAACCCCCCTCACCCAGCAAAAGATTGACAACTTGCAGGATGCTCTGGAGCAGGCCATGAATATTGAGGCCATGGCGAGCTACCCTAAGGAATATCGAGGAGGGCCGGCCCTACAGGATCCTTCCTTGATGGGATTGCAACATCATATCGCCAGTCTGACTGAAAAGCTTAAGGAGATGCAGCCTGTAAGACTAGCCAAGCCAAATTTTTTGTGCACTCACTGCCTGGTCGAAGGGCACGTTGCAATCGAGTGTCCCCAGTTGCATGGCACAGGTGTGGGACCCTCTGTCGTGGCAATCCAGGGGGTTCCACCTACTAGGTGTGGAGCAACGATGAATCCGCAGGGGGTATATCAGCTGCAACAACCTTACACGGGGTTCCCACCACAACTAAACCCAACCTCCACGAAATATTGCAAAATTTTCCGGACGATGGGGCATCAACCTCGGATGTGCCCAATACTACAGAAGTACTCCAATGTCCCCAAAAAGGTATATTGTGATTTTTGTGTTTCCACAACTCACAAAACTGAGTAGTGCAGAGCTCTCGATGCACTAGCAGACCGGTTGGACCGACCCTCTTATTGGGTGAACAAGGCTTCCAGGGGGAAAGGAGGCAGTATGCGCCGAGGCTTCACAGGGGGACAAGGTCTGCTAAAATGCTACAACTATGACCAAGAGGGTCATGTAGCCCCGAAATGCCCCCTTCCCCGACGTCCATGGTGTTCCCAGTGCCGCGTGAACGCCCATGCAACAGAGGACTGCCCGGAACTTATCAAGAAGTGGGAGGAACGAGCATGGCAGAGGGGCATGAATCTGGTCAACTCCAAACCTCGAGGGACCATGATTCTGGCCATGCAGAATGTAGCTATTGTGACGAGAGGAAGAAAGAAGACGGGGAAGGACACTCACGGAAAGGAGCCGGCACGGGCTATCCGGCCCACCTCCCCGAACCAATTGATCAAGCCGGACACACAGAAGAAGTACTTCCAGGAGGCGGTGGAGACATTTTCTCAGCTGGGGGGAGCCACAGGCCGTGAGGTACCCCCGACGACTAGGCCCAGGGAACAGAGCACCACAGGGACACCGATTGAGGAATGGCTCCAGTTGTTCCTCAAGATCGTTGATAATTCTTCGATGCGGGAACAACTCAAGCGTACCTTGGAGGACGTACCACAGGGGAATATAGGGCCAGAGGAAATTTTGAATACAGCACCCCCTTATGTACAGCGGGTCAAGCAGAACAAGCGAAGAACGGGAAAAGAGTTCCAGCTTAACACGTAGGTTGCAGGATTCTAGATCAGCGACACCATGCTTGACTTAGGATTTGACATCAACATCCTACTGCAGAAGACATGGGAGGCCCTTGGCCGGCCATGGCTGACCTACTCGCCAATCCAGCTTAGAATGGTGAACTAGTACTACATTGTGCCGATCGGCTGACTCGAAGGCGTCGAGGTCAACATTGTAGGGGTGAAGACTTACGTAGATTTTGAGGTTATTGATATTATGGGAGACAAGGATCCTTACCCTGCCCTATTAGGCATCGATTGGGATTTTGAGAATTATGCCATCATCGACCTCAAAAAGGAGCTGATGATTTTCGAAGATGGAGAGGTCCAGGTCACTCAGCCTCTCGACCCATATTAAGGCTCGAGGTATACCGAAACTATGGATAACCGGGAGGATGCTTAGATGTTGGACAATCTTTAGTAGATGACAATAGGGAAACAGGAGGACTATATTAACCCGATGGCAACTGGCTCCGTCAGCTAGTGCAGTGTCCAGAGCTCAAAGCTAGGATCAGAACTAACCTGGGAAGACTGGAAGCAAGGTGGGTATGAGACTAGCACGCGGAGGTGTGCCACCATTGCCCGAGTCCGTTGGATTGGCGCGGAGATCAGGGAGTTTCCCACCCTGTCGAATATGCAAGTCATTAATACATTTATTGCAAAAGTAGAAGACACGGTACCAGAAGGAAGCAGGATACCACTTTTGGACGTAGCACTACAATCCACATCAGCTAGGTGGTGTAAAAATCACCGCAACACCCTGTCGCGGTGGAGTTGTGTAGTGGAGGCTTTGAGGGCGCGGTTTAAAGAAGACAAAGGACCTTGCAGTAGGCACAGGTACCAGGGGACTTCTGATTCGAGGGACCACATGGAAGCCTATGAGGAGCAATGGCAAAGTATAGGGTACCCAGAAGAGCTGCGGGTACATCAGTTCGTCCACTCCTTAGATACCATCCCCCAGGCCTAGTACTTAGAATAAGAGCGGAAAATAGGGACCAGCTCCAAACAGGAAGTCACGAGAAAATTTGTTCGGTGCTTTTCTTTCAAAGGAGAGACAGAGCTGGTGTCTCAGGCATTACAAGCTATCAAGGGGGTACTGCTTCTTTGTGATCTAGGGGCCGACAGGAGCACCTTTGCATCACATCCTGAGGGCAGGCGTGAGTTGGATTTCCAAGAGATAGATGGCGATCCAAACGATGATAGTCTGAAGGACCTCAGGCACCTATATTTCGAAGAGAAGGAAGGCGAGTGAAACATAAAACAAGAGCCGACCACTGAGGGTTTCCATCTACTCCCACTGAAGACAAAGAAGTTGAACATCAGCACGGAGGAAAAACCCAAACTGGCTACGGTTGGGGATTACAGGGACGAGGAGACGACAAAGTAAATTTTCAGCCTCCTCCAGGAATACGAAGACCTATTTCCTTCATCGATTGCAGATTTGAAGGGCATCAAAGGTGACCTCGGAGAAATGTGTATTGTGCTGAAACCAAATTCCATGCCCGTGAAGCATCGACCCTATTGATTGAACCCACAGATCAAAGAAAAAGTCAAGATGGAGATCGATAAGATGTTGGCAGAAGGTCTAATATTTCCTGTGGAAGAAGCAGAGTGGGTGAGTCCTATCATTATTCAGAATAAGAAGGATAAGTCAGAAATCTGAGTCTGTGTTGACTACCAAAGTTTGAACAATGCCTGCATCCATGATCCATTTCCCACTCCATTCAGCGACGAAGTATTGGATCATGTTGCGGGGAATGAAACCTACTCCTTCACTAATGGTTTTTCGGGCTATCATCAGGTGCACATTATGGAAGAGGAAAAAAAGAAGACGACGTTCACCACCGAGTGGGGATCATTTGCATACCATGTGATGCCGTTAGAATTGAAGAACGCCCCGACTATGTTTTCCCGGATCGTCATTGTTGCTTTCCGGGGGTATATCCACAAGTTTCTGGAAGTCTACATGGACGATTGGACTGTCTACAGTTTGTTGAAAAACCATGCCACCCTACTACACATCATGTTTGATCGGTGTCGACAGTTGCATATTTCCTTGAACTTGAAGAAATGAATTTTTGTAGTTCCTTTCGGCACGCTGTTAGGACATGTGGTGTGCAGGAAAGGGGTCTGCGTCGACCCCGCCAAGGTAGTCGTGATCGTCCACATGGACGCCCTTGAAATGGTGAAGCAGTTGCGGGCATTGCTAGGGCACATAGGTTATTACAAATGGTTTATCCGAAATTATGCGAAGATCACCACTCCTTTAGAAAAGCTACTGCGGAAGTCAGAAGTGTTCCAGTGGATAAAGGAGTGTCGGATGGCCCTTGACACTCTGAAGGAAACACTGGTGACGACGCCTATTCTGGTTCACCCAGATTGGGATAAGCAGTTCCACGTGTATATTGACGCTTCCAGTATTGCACTTGGGGCTGTCTTGACGCAACTAGGGGAGATGACAGTTGACCACCCAGTTTACTTCACCAGCTGCAAATTGTCTAACGCAGAGCAGAATTACACCACTACCGAGAGGGAGGCCCTTGCAATGGTGTATTCGCTCCAGAAGTTCTACCATTATCTTCTAGGAGGTAAATTCAAGTTCTTTATGGATCACTCCGCATTAAAGTACCTAGTCAATAAGCTCGTTTTGGAAGGATAGATCTGTCGGTGGCTTCTATTCTTCCAAGAATTTACATTTGAAGTGATCGTCAAGCCCAGGAGGTTGAACATTGGGCCCGATCATTTGTCCTGGGTGGAAATGGGGAAGAACTGCGGCTCTCTCGATGATCTACCAGATGCTGATCTTTTCCGAGCCGAAGCCGTACCCGATTATTTGGCCGACATTGCAACTTATTTAACCATGGGGCAGTGCCCTCAGCACTACACCCCACTCTAGAAACAACACTTGGTCGTTCACGTTGCTGAATACCAACTGATTGCGGGGTATCTCTACAAATTTGGCCTCGATGAGGTTCTGCGTAGATGTATACTCGACCACGAACGTGAGGCCGTGATGTGGGAATGCCACAACGGCATTGCGGGTGGGAATGTGGGGACGAAACCCACTGCCAAGAAGGTGTTTCAAGCTAGACTATGGTGGCAGACAGTCCATGCCGATTGTAAGACATTTGTTAAGCGATGTGATTTCTGTCAGCGAACAGGGAGGCTCTCTCATAGGGACGAGCTCCCGCTACACCCAGTCCATGTGTTGCGGCCATTCAAGAAGTGGGCTGTCGACTTCGTAAGCCCCATAGCCCCGGTATCCAGGCATTCCAAGGCCCGATACATCATTACCGAAACCAACTACCTCACCAGGTGGGCTGAGGTAGCGGCGATACAAGACTGTACGGTGGATACAACAGCGCGGTTCATCTTTGAACACATCAGTAGCAGGTTTGGCTGCCCGCGAATTTTGACCAGTGATCAGGGTACACATTTCATTAATGAAATGGTCAAATCACTGCTGGACACATTCATGATTCAACATCACAAAAGTAGCCCGTACCACCCACAGGACAATGGTACTGTTGAAGCATTCAATAAAATCCTCGAAAAGGGGTTGACAAAGATCTGCAATGCCCAACAGGATGACTGGGATGAGCGGCTACCTGCTGCACTACGGGCCTACTGGACTACAGTGAAGCGCTTGACCAATCAGACACCGTTCCAGCTGGTGTATGGCGGAGAAGCTATGATCCCCGCCCAGTTCACCGTACCGAGTCTTTTAATTGCCACATCCCTCAAATTCTCGGAAGAATAATCGCTACAGGAGCGCCTCCACTAATTACAAGAACTGGACGAGGCCCGGTTTCTGGACGGGTTCCACCAGAAAGTTCAGAAGGATAGGCAGAAGGCATGGCATGACCACCACATCAAGAGAAAAATGTTCCAGGTTGGAGGAAAGGTCCTCTTATATGATAGCAAGTTTTAGTAGTTTCCAGGAAAACTACAAATGCACTGGTTGGGACCTTACTTCATCGTCGAGATTAGAGATTCTGGAGCCGTTCGGTTGGCTCAGTTGGACGGTATTGTTTTACCTGGGTGGGTGAATGGCACACGCCTAAAACCCTACCATGAATAAGTCTCTTCCACCTTTCATTAATAACTCTCGCAACCGAGAGAAGCCATAGAGTAGCGTAATTGAATAACTCTCCCGCAACCGGGATGAGAATAGGTAGTGTCTATCGTTCATGTATAGGTCGCCAATAACTGCTTTTTTGCGAGGACTGCACCTCAATCGATTGTGGTCGGGGAGGGGCGTGTCCAGCGTGTCATCCCCGTAGGATCAGAAAATGTGTCACTGTCAGTCCATATCATTTCAGTTAGTACTTGTGTCAGTCCATAGGATCGTCTAGATTTGCAGCATAAATTTCCATAATTAGAAGTAACCTTGCAATAATCATTTTTCCATAATTCGAAGTAACCTAAGCCGTCACGTCCGACCATTTCCCCATGCCACCGCCAACAACTGTCAGAATACACCTTAGCATGCGATTGATCGCATGATTATCTCTAAGAAGAATGCTAGCAGGAATTAACTCATTATGGGGTCTCATCAACCTCACTCGTGCCAGGTAATTACATAACTTGCATCGAAAAAAGCACGAGAATGCTGGAGCAGTTAGAATTAGAAATTGAAGTAGAACTAGAGCAGCAGAAGTATACAGACGCACAAAACTAAGAGAAGATGCGAAGACCAATTCTGCAAGTGTATCAATGCCGAGCGAAGATGCCGAAAGCCAACCCAGCAGTCCTAGAATCATAGCTCGACAAAAGAATTCATAAGATAGAGTCCCTCGTCGGGAAATACGACAATGCAGCTCTCATAGACGCAAACCTCTCAAAATATTTTGAGTTCCCGGCACTCAAATGGCAGGTGTATATAGAACACTACTTCATAGAAGCCGGGCGCTCAGCGAACATAATTTTACTAGAGTTCTGGGGCCTACAAAAATCCTCTCTTCTGAACTTAGGAAATCTCCCAGTCTTCGGGACCGTAGGATTGGCCATGCAGTGCACCAAGTTCATACTTAGCCGCATCCAGAATGGGTCCTTATGGTTAAACAAGGAAATTCCCATTCAGGCCGAGGATATCCACCAGCTTATAGGGCTTTCACAAAATGGCCCGGATGTCTCGACCGCATGTCAGACCACTTCCAAGCGAGCGAGGAAGTCGGGAGATGTCGACTATTATGTCAAATATGGCACACAACAGGGAGGAAAAGGAGCAAAGATGGAGCTTATCAATAAGCCCAAAATAAATTTCGCATGCTACCTCATTGCCAGTAAGACAATGAGGCACTACAAAAAGGGAGAATGTACCCTGGATACTATCTCCATTGCCGAGCACTGTGTTCAGGGGGCTAAATTAAATTGGTGATCATTCCTGTTGAAGGAACTGTTTGACGCGTGCAAAGAAAATTACAAGCGGGATACAAACTTCATTTATGGATATTTGATAGTTGCATTTTCCATGTGGAAGGGGCACACTCCCCTCGTCAGGTTACCAGTGGAAATAACATAGGGCCAGCCTCTAGCGATGAAGTACGTCCTGTGGAAGGTGTCAGGTGATCCCAACATCAAAGAAGTTAATGGAGAGGCATTTTGGACTTCGTATGGTTTAATGACGGACGTGGTAACAAGCTAGCAGAGGGTGCCCAGGAACCTGCTGGACGAGTACAACAAGCAAGTATGGTTCAGGGTCAGTCACAGGCATACTTATATCCGACCTACTTGCGTGTCGGAGGACACATTTCACATGCAGCCGCTGAAGTTCCAGCTTGAAGATACCGCTTTCCACAATGAAGTTTGTTCATGGCCAGGGGTCGCGATGGAAATCCGCAACGGGGTACCCATTTACAATTTTGATCAGATGCTACCGCAGCAACGGCCTGCCGAGACAGATGCAAAGGTGGCACAACAGGACTCCATCGTGCAGCTCGTCCCCCTCATTCGCCACTTAAACACTCAGGTACGCAGTTTTAATGAGATGACCAAGGTCATCTCAAGCGGTGCCATTCCTTTTCCTTTGCTCTCTGAGTTCCAGATTTCTCACTCCACATCGTGTCCCCACAGAACTCCCATGACCTCCCCCATCCCTACTATTTTATTTACTTCTCCAAGTCCGATGACGACCCCGCTGGGGGAAAAGAGAAAGTCCACCGACCTCTTAGAAGCTCCTAGACAAGTGTAGGCTCAAACCATCGAATCAAGTCCGGTGGTGGACCTCACTGAGGAGGATCCACTATGGCCACCAAATATAGGGGTACCGATATAGGAAGAACCACCCATTGACCCCTTCGAGTTCATCAACATTCAGCTTTCACCACCACGTACCGTTCCACCTCCACCTACCACTTCATTCGCTCCATCCAATTCATCCGCCATCATGTCCGACCCAATCATCCAAAATCTACTTAATGGGGACCATGGGGCTGAGGTTGACTCCAGTACTGCAGTAGTAGTACCACCAATTGACCCCGCTGGGGAACCCCAAGTTTCTTTGTCTGATATATTTACCCAGATGGCACAAATTGTTGCTGACTCAACTGAGGCTCAGCCTGAGCCTACTGTACTTCCATAGACTGTCTATACAGATCAACAGGAGCGTCCGGACTTGAATATGGCGGACTTAGCACCTCATCAAACCCCGCTGCTGTCCCCTCCAGAGCACTCCACTCGATCAGTTTCCATTGGGAAACCCCTACAGGAAAGGCAGCCGATTCAAAGCACTTTGGGGGTCACCAACTTAGAAACATGGGGTACGGCTTAGCTGTACCACTTTATCTAGAGGGAGGCCCATCAGGTAGAAAGGCTTCATTCTGAATTGCAGCAGAGGTGCGAAGAGCAACAACAACAGATCACCGCACTTACTGAATAGCGCGACCGGCTCATAGTAGCACAGGGGAAGCTACAAGGTCAGATAAGCGAAGTCGCCAAGGTGTTTTCCGAGGTATGGCCAGCCGTTGAGGCTCATTACACTCAGCTGCCTGTAGATGTACTAGAGAAAAATATTGTAGAATAGGCCCTCCACCTCAGGATCTCATTCAATGGCCTCCACAGGGAAAATGTGGAGCTCCAAGCAGCGTTAGAAGCACGGCCAGCGCTGCCCGATCCAGAGGCAGTTTATACAACAAAAATTGCAGAAAAGCAGGGCCAGGTCAACCAGATCCAAGAAACTCTCAACTCTGTAGTCTGTGATGCTTATGACCTCTTGAAGGGTCTTCAGGAGTGCTCGATGGCCCTTATGGTAAAAACACAACCCATTTCAGCGCAGCTGCAACAAATTTCAAGGGAAATCCAAGAGGCCACGGACCCCTCGCTGTTGGACCAGCTATACGCCCAGGCGGATGCTCTAGAGGTGCAAATCCAGCAAACAGAGGCCAGCTCAGCAATGGCCAAACAAGTAATTCGTGAGCTCCGCCCGCCCCTCCAAATCAGTGCGAAGACAATGCAGCAGTTAGCCACCGAGGCCGAAACTCAAATCGGCACGGTGTTCAGGACTGTACCGGCGCATGTAGAGGAGGCAGTTGTCACCAAGATCGCTCCAGAGACAGATGCATTGTTACAGGGGTGGCAGCAAGCTATGATGACCTTCAATGAGCTTAAGGCTACAATTTTCAGCAAAGTCCCAGAGTTGGGGCCCTTGTTTGGACAGCAGGCTGAAGGCGCACAACAGGAACAGGGCATGGGGTCTAGTGGGGCGATGGAGATAGAGACAGTGATTTGTGATTGACTCGGGACGAGTCAAGAAACTGTGGTCGGGGCTTGTTGGGGCCCTTGCTTTGAATGTTTTGAATTTTGAATAAAGAGAAAATTTTTGGGTTACGGAACAACACATGGCAACCGCGACCAAGTCGCAACTACGATGAGTAGCAGAGCTACCAAGGTTGTGAGGGAACAGGAGATAGCTGAAGAAAGCAGATGCATAAGTGCATAAAAAGAGAAGATACAGTATAATACAGAGAGCAGAACTCATACATAACAAGAGAGAAGCCAGAAGCAGCCAAAGAATAATGCAAGAGGAACTAGTAGTTGCAAGGTGGGTGAATAAATAGCCGTCACCCAAGCGAAAGAAGGGACGAATGCAGAGCGACTGAAGAGGATTGAGCAGATGCTACAGAGGGAATCCATTTCGAGCATGATATCTCTGTAGTTCCTAGGCTTCTCTTATCTATCTTTATGTCCTATGAGACGTCTGTAACAGAATTGTAAGCTCTTCCTGTGGAAGCGATGTCACTATGGATTTGGTCGAAGGTTATCAATATACTTGCAGGTTGCTGTCTTATTATATGAGTTGCATGCATGCATGATGTCTGTGGTGTCTTAAAATTTTATTTGCTTAATACCTGTTCACTCTTATGAATGTTCTTGCATATATGATGATGTTTATGCAATCAATCCCATATTAAACATGAGTTGCGGATCCTTCCACCACTATCGATCTACTCCCCTTCTGCATGTGGTCGCGGCACACCTCGGGTGAGACTCTCTGCTCTTCGGAGTAGGGTGACAATGCCGACGTGGTTCTAGACTACAACGGATACCCTTGTTGGCCCGAACCTCTGAACCTGGGTCTTGCATGCGAGACCTATTTCTTTGCCAACAAATAGACCCGATAAAACCTTGCCTCGCATGTGAAATATTTCATGATTATCTTCATGAGGGGAGCATAGTTGGTCAAAAAATATGAAAAAGGAAAATGGATGGGCATGTATCCCAATGCTCTGGTTTCAAAAAGGGTTTGTACTGTTCTGAGGCTAGGTAGCTCTGCTTAAACCATTTTTCTCCAACATACGGAATTTTGCTAGCTCTGGAAATGGATATAGGAGAAAACTTGAAGTCTAAGCCTGCTAGCTGAACATGTTTCCCTTGCAGTCTTAAAGCCAATATATGTGTCAAGGGAAGATAAATTTTCACCTCCTGAACCCTTTGAAAAAACTTTAAACATCAAACTTCATGAAAGTTAAACAGAACTAAAGGATGGGCATTTACTTCCTCAGTTGAAAAAGTTTCATACCTCTTGTGAGGGCCACTTCTGCTATCTTTCTTGGGAGGCATTTTTCTTTGGATACTCTTTGCTGGCTGACCAAGAAAAGATGATTCAAATGGTTTCTGAAATAGTCTCTCAACACCATGCCTTGTCCTCTTTGTAAGTCACTATGCTTCTTTGATGCCAAAAAACAAGTACTTGTCAAATGAGAACCAAAAACACTTTGATCACTATGTTTGAGCAAAGATCTTGAATAAGATATGTTTTGGGGTTCTTTGTTGAAAAAGGATCTCTTTTGTTTTGACAAAAGCACCCTTCCCTCCAAACACTGCTCTTTTTCTATTCACTGTTTTTGAAAGGTAATTAGGGCTTCTTTCAAAAATGATAAAACCTCTTCACCTATCATTGTATTAATCCTTGATACTCATAGCAACAGAACTTCATTGATTTTGACCAAATGCCCAAATTCCTAATCACTGTTTATTTCTTTGTTTTTTAGGAGACAAGTTTTGTGCTTTGTTAACACTGTTAGGACACCTCTTCAAGCAAATTTGAGACCTCTTCACAACACAAGAAGACCTCCTTCAATTTTGACAAAAACTCTATCTCTTTACCACTGTCCAGATGATCTTAGAGACTGACTTGAGACCTCTAAAACTCTGTATTTTTTCCTAGTAACTGTGGGCAGTCTTAGATATTTTTAAAGCATAATATAGAGCTTTCAAATTGGCATCAAACCTCCCTTCTTTTACTATTTTATCTTTTACTATCCATGAATAGAGATACCTTTTTCAATTTGTTTGCAAACATGGTTAAGAGACTCCTTTTAACCCCAAAATTTTCCATGGAGTAAGGAAAATACCTTGAAAAATGTTCGTGGGCTTTGTTGATCGTCAATCAACGTTCAAAGGAGCTTTTGGAGGTCTGGAGGATGAGCAGGCCATTTGGAGTAGAAGGCGCGACACGGAGAAATGGTTGTCGGGTCGGTTTCGGGTGCCCGGTGACCGAAGACACAAGCATGTCGTGCGTCGCTATAGGCGCATCGCGCCGTAGTGCAATTTATTCTTCCAGTTGCTCATAGGCGCATCACGCGCATCTACAGGCACACTGCGCAGAATTCTGCGCCCCAAAAACTTTGAAAAATGCCCGAAAATGACTTTGTTTCTTCAGTGAGCAGCCAAGGAGGGTGTGATTCATGTTTTTGAAAATTCTAATGGGCCTCTTGAATGGTCTCTTCCGCCTTTTAAAATTCAAATGAGCTCAAATACCTTTGCATTTGCTTTGGAAGGGTTTGAATGCCCTTTGAAAAGGTTTTTCTCATATAAAAATATAACTCACTTTCTTTATTATTTTATCACTTTTAAAATACCATAAAGCCTTCTATTCGAACAAGTCTCATAAGAACAATGTTGTGGCCAGCTTCTTTTTGATGACCCTCATATCCATGACCTTTGTTGAAGTAAAGAGGACTCCTTAAAAACGATACCCTTTTAACTGCCTTTTCATTTAGGAAATAACTTTGTCACTGTTTGTCTATTCTGTCCTTCAAAAGGAATGTGCTCAAGAACCATATCCAAGACTGCTGAACTGTTAGGCACCTTATATTGACATTTTCCTTTTGACTATGGGTAAAACTTTAGTTGTGCTCACCAAAGCTTGACCTACATCTGTTCATCAAGGAGGTGGTCTTTAAAAACCCTTAATGTAATCATATAAACAACAGAGTTTGTTTTTACGTACATTAAAAGGCCTTGTCTATGACTATGGTATGTTTTATTTCTTTGAATGTTGTCTTTAACTTGAATTATGTGTCATACCCTTCCTGTCATTTTGATGAGGTTTTTCCAAGTTTTGGACATTTTAACCTCAGATTGCCTTTGAAGAAGACCTTTATGGACAGAAAAAACAAAGCTTCTTGAACATCATAATATCACTGCTTGGCCCATGTTTAACTCTAGAATTCAACTCACAAACCTTCAATTTCTTCCTATTGATTTTCAACCTTGTCTTATAAACAGTGAACTCATTTAAACACTACTTGAAACACTACTGCTGTATCAGTTGTTTCATCCTTTGGAGGAAGTGGTGTAAACAAGTTTTTAGGCCATTTGAAACACTGTTAGTCTTGTGCTCTTTGAATGAGGCCATACCTCTGTTCCTGACCCTCTGCTTTTCAAATGAAGGAAGCTCTTATCATGTTCCTAACCATCTGCTTTTAAATGAAGGAGGTTAACATAATATTTCCAAACCAGCTGCTCTTTATACTTGGAGGAGGTTTGCAACAAGTGACCCAACCATTTTCTCATGTTTGGAGGAGGTTAACACAGTCATGACATTTCATCCCTTTCTCAGACTGTGTCATCTTTCCTTGTAATACATATCTCTGCTTGGTATATCACAATAAGTAATAAAGTGAAAATTTAAAAATATGCTAAAAAAGGCATGGTCTGAGATATGTATCCTGTGGTCAAAATATCCCTGTGAACCTTTAAGCCAGGATCCACATGACTTGAATTTGCAGAGTATTTGCTTGCTAGTCATCACCTACTAACCTTTCTTGATTGTGTTTGCAGAGGTCTATTGAATTTTCTTTCTGACTAGTATTCTTATCTCAGGCTCAAAACAACATGAGAAGCAACTGTCTTCTTATGTTTAGTTTGATAATGTCTTCTAGAATACTTGTACATCTTTTCTTTTGAAAGAGACACTAAAACACTGTAGATCAACATAATATCAGTTTGGCTTTTGAAACATGTACTGCTGAGACATCAAGACCTTTTAGTGGCGCGACCTATGGGTGTATCAAGCTTTTTCTTTTGCAGATTAAGCACCAATTTAGGTTTGGCTGGTATTGAACAAAATATTTTGGCTCAGGATGTTTTTTCCAAGGAAGGGAATTCCTACAACGCCACTACCTAACTTAGGGGAGATCTTTGACATATTTTGAGTATTTTCTTTGGGTAGGATTAGATCTCAAAATGACATGTGACCAGAGGTAGGGTGGCTGAATTTTTATCAACAGTTGGTTAATGAATGACCTAAGGATGAGGGTAAATGACAGCAGATAACTTTAGCTTATGATAGCTCATGGACAGGATTATATGACTGAAACTAGATAGGACTTGAAAACTAGGTTTTTCCTCATCATAGGCTGACTGAAAAAAAGTAGGAGGACAAAAATTGTTTAGAGGTGTTTTCTAGATGACAAATTTGACAAATTAGAGATCAGCTTCTAGAAAACTTGGATTTAACAACTAGTCATCATCAATAGGTGAAAAATACTGATGACTAACAGGAAGGCGATCTTAATTTATTTGTGTTGGCAATATGATGCTGAGTGTTGTCCTTGATGGCAACCCACTTGATGAAGATAATGGCAACCTACTTGATGAAGTTTTCCCTGATGGAATATGTCTTGATGAACTAGTTAAATGATGTAAATCTGATGTATATACAATGAGTACAGAAGGTAATGATGGAAGGAATGTCAGTATGTGCTAGAACATGATGAAAACAGTATGTCTCAAGGCATACGAGGATTTTTCCAGACAAAGTAGCATATGCACGCGGGAAATAACGTGCTAAGACGCGTATGGGAAAAAGCGCTCTAGATATGTAAAACCAGGGGTAACCACCATGGTATTGACCCATTTTATTGAGTAATGATTCGTCTATGTGACCCCATCCAGGAATACCATCGAAAGTAATGTGGTTTTGGCTCATGGTATTGATAAAGGGTAAACCTATATAAGGAGAAGAAATTCATTGTGAAAACGTGCGCACGAAGTTTGAGCTTGAATGAATACTTCTCTCTGAAGTATATATGAATGGAAAGGGTTACAGTTGAATGATAGATCTGAATGCATGATGCACTAAAGAAGAAAATGATGAAGAAGGGAATCTAGATCTGGAATGTATTTGTATCTGTTAGATCTGTTTATGGAATGATTAGATCTGAGATGAGGTGAACATCTATCTGAAGTAAAGGGTAAAATCAGAGTGATGTATATGTTCTGAAGAATTTCAATGACCTAAATGTCTGAAGAACTATACGCTAGTTCACGTAGAGTAAGCGCGTATATACGCGGGTTTGCTGAAGAGAAAGCGCGTATGGGCAGTGAAATTAGTTTTGTAAAATTTGCAGAAGTATACGCGGATTTGTATGGACAAAGGCGTGTATATACGCAGGATCAGTGAAAGGAAAGCGCGTATGAAAACTAGGGTTTGCTGAAGGATGAAGTATGAAATGTCTGATCTGTTCTGTTGTGTTACTGCTATCTGATTTGGGTTTTTTGAATTGATAAGTATCTGTTTTTCTGTATGATTGAGCTTAAATGTGTGGAGTGGGTCCAGTCTGAAAATATGATGAAACGTGGCCTGCAAGTTGTGTTCTAAAGGAAGCTTTGGATCCAGTGTAAAAATTGATGAAACGTGGTCCATAGAGGTGCTGAGGGTTGTAGCCTTCAGTGAGGGGGTTGTAGCTCCCTTCCAGGTGAGGCTGGTAAACGAGATGAGGGGGTCGTAGCTCCCTTCCAGGAGAGGCTGGTAAACGAGTCAGGGGGTTGGACCTCCCTTCTAGGAGAGGCTAGTAAACGAGTGCAGGTGGGTGCCTGCGTGCTGGTAGGAGTCTGCACCAGCACATATGTTGTAAGATGTTTTCTCTATAATAAAATATTGAAGGCTGAGCAACTGCAGCGGTGGTTTTCTCCCGACTTGGGTTTCCACCTAAAATCCCGGTGTTCATGTGTGATGCTTATGTGTGATGGTTTATTCTGTTCTTACTGCACATGTTTACTGTTTATTGAACATCTAATGAATGAATGATGGAATGATATAAGTGAAGAATTAATGGCATAATTAGATCTTTGTGTATACGCGAGTTTTATGAAGGATATCCGCGTGTATACGCTAGTTTGGTTCATTAAAGTAGCGTATGGGTTTTAGAGAGTGAAAAAGTAAAAATATTTGATAAAGTCCAAAATACTGATTCACCCCCCCCTCTCAGTATTTTTCCCAACAATTGGTATCGGAGCAGGTCCTTCTGCAGAAGCTTGATCGCTTGAAGGAGATCCATCACGATGGGAAGGAAGAAAAATAAGAAGGCTACTGAAAAGGAGATATCTCAGAAAACATGTGCAGCAGAAAATGAAGAAGATAAAACAGGTATTGATAATTGTTCTTGCGACTCACTTTCTTGTGCATGCAATGGTGAAAATAGTGAAAGTAATGTCATGGATCTAGAAGAGGCTCTCAAGATTAAAATTTAAGAACAACAAAGAGCATCTAAAAGACAAGAATCTATCTATGATGAGATGAAAGAATAGATAGAAATACTGAATGGAGAGACCGACAAGTATCAAAGGTTTCATGCTTATGCATCCATTCGAATTAAAAGACTAGAAGCAGAAATCAACGATCTAAATGCAGATCTTGAAAAATCAAACAAGAAGAATGCAAGACTTGAAGCAGAAATCATCTCCCTCAAAGAAGATCTAGAAGATTCAAACAAGAAGAATGAAAGACTTGAAGCTAAAATCATCTCTCTCAAAGAAGACCTGGAAATATCAAATAAGAAGAATGAAGAACTTGAAGCAAAAATCTTCTCTCTAAAAGCTGATCTCGAAGCATCGAATAAGAAGAATGAAGAACTCTTAAAAAATTTTGAAGAACAAGAAAATGGGTTGAAAGAAGAGATTCTAAATCTGAATGATCAAGTAGAAGATGGGACAAGGAAAGAAGAAAGCATGAGGAAGCAATGCCAAGGCTTGGAGGTTGAGGTAAACATTCTCAAAGGTAAATTAGAAGAAAAGGATAAACTCTTGAGGTTTCGAGATAGTACTAAGATTCTGGACAATATTCTTAGTAATCAAAGGTCTCCTTCTATCAAACTTGGTCTTGGATTTCATGAAACGATTAAAGGAGAATCTAGTTCACAAGGAGGTGCTAAAGATTCAAAGGATGTCAAAGCAAAACCTGAAGTGTTGAAAGAAACAAAAGGCCAGCCGAAAATCATGAATTCTCAAGGGAAATCATTCAATAATGTTGAATGCTTTAAATTTCATAATTATGGGCATGTTGCAGCAAATTGCAGAAGCAGATCATCAAACAGATTATATTCAGAAATGTACTCTGGTTTCTTCAAGGGATATTGTTTTTCATGCAACAAGTATGGTCATAAAGCAGCTGATTGCAATAGAAGGAAGAATAGAACAACACATTATGATTCTTATGCTTATTTCTCTGGTCACATGAGATGTTATGCTTGTAACAAGTATGGAAATGTGGAAAAAGAATGTAGGATGAACAGATATGAGAAATTGGATAACTTCCAGCATACAATTAGAAAGTTCAGGAAAATTTGGAAGAAGAAGGAGGACTGGTCAGAAACGTAGGAATACTGACCCTACAACAGTCATCCGCTTCTAAAGCTTACTTCTCTTAATGACTGAAAGAGTGATGTGAGATACATTATAGGGATTAGTAATGTATCGTCACAGGGGGAGCGATGTATGGTGATTTCCATGATTGTTTTGGTAATTCTGGGTATGTGTGTTTCTGACAATGCATCTGGTGTGAAGAAAAGACAGGTATAGGAAGGAAAAATTCAAGGGAAGATGGAAGAATGTGAAATTTTATATATTTCACTTTCCATATGTGGGTTCTATGACATAAAGCCGCGTATACACGTGATTTACAACAGACACAGTCGCGTATGCATTGATGATAAGAGAATTAGTATGGCAGCTGAAGAACAGAAGCACAGGTTGCACAAGCTAAGAAGGAGCCTTGGTCATATGAAAATATGTTTGGATGCACATGTTCAGGAGGAGCACTAGCCTAGCTGAGTATAATGCATTGTTGGAATTATGATGGTTCTGATATATGATCTCTCTTTTGAGGTCTTTCTGGTGTTGGTCATGAAAAATCATATTTGTAATTTGATGAAAAGGTCATGATGAGACCCATGATGTAAAATTGTAATATTCAGTCATGTAAGGACTTGTTCATGTTTTAAACCCACTTGGTTGGGTAGTTGAGTCAAATTTGTAAACCCACTTGGTTGGGTAGCTGAGTCAAAATATGTAAACCCACTTGGTTGGGTATTTGAGTCTCATATGTAAATCCACTTGGTTGGATCTTTGATGTAAGTATGAGTCTTTGGTGATAGGAAGGTCATAGTGTCATGTACTTCATTGAAAAATATGTTTGAAGATACAGCATGAACTCAGGGGGAGCATGGTCACTTTAGTGTACATCAGATCTGCAGAGTGCTTCCTTCTACAAGAGGAGAAAAACCTTGTGTTTGTTTTGGTCCGCCCTTTGCCCTTGATGTCAAAGGGGGAGAGTGACATGGTTTTTGAATAAAGGGAAAGAATGGTGTCAAAGAATGGGGAGAGTGACATGGAGTAATTGTATTCTTAATGTATCTATCTGTTGTGATGATCAAACACCATCGTGGTTGCCATCAAGTCCAAAGGGGGAGATTGTTGGAAATATGATGCTGAGTGTTGTCCTTGATGGCAACCCACTTGATGAAGATGATGGCAACCTACTTGATGCAATTTTTCACGATGGAATATGTCTTGATGAACTAGTTAAATGATGTAAATCTGATGTATATACAATGAGTACGAAGGAAGTAATGATGGAAGGAATGTCGGTATGTGCTAGAACATGATGAAGAGTATGTCTCAACGTCTCAAGGCATACACGGATTTGTCTAGAAAAAGTAGCGTATGCACGCGAGAAATAACGTGCCAAGTCACGTATGGGAAAAAGTGCTCTAAATATATAAAACAAGGGGTAACCACCATGGTATTGACCCATTGTATTGAGTAATGATTCGTCTATACCATCGAAAGTAATGTGGTTTTGGCTCATGGTATTGATAAAGGTTAAACCTATATAAGGAGAAGAAATTCATTATGCAAAGGGGTGCAAGAGGTTTGAGCTTGAATGGTCACTTCTCTACGAAGTATATCGAATGGAAAGACTTTCTGGAGTTGAATGATAGATCTGAATGCATGATGCACTAAAGAAGAAAATGATGAAGAAGGGAATCTAGATCTGGAATGTATTTGTATCTGTTAGATCTGTTTATGGAATGATTAGATCTGAGATGAGGTGAACATCTATCTGAAGTAAAGGGTAAAATATGAGTGATGTATCTATTCTGAAGAATTGCAATGACCTAAATGTCTGAAGAACTATATGCTAGTTCGCCGCAGAGTAAGCGCATATATACGCAGGTTTGCTGAAGAGAAAGCGCGTATGGGCAGTGAAATTAGTTCTGTAAAATGTGCAGAAGTATACGCGGATTTGTATGGATGAAGGCGCGTATATACGCAGGATCAGTGAAAGGAAAGCGCGTATGAAAACTAGGGTTTGCTGAAGGATGAAGTATGAAATGTCTGATCTGTTCTGTTGTATTACTGCTATCTGATTTGGGTTTTCTGAATTGATAAGTATCAATTTTGCTGTATGATTGAGCTTAAATGTGTGGAGTGGGTCCAGTCTGAAAATATGATGAAACACCTGCAAGTTGTGTTCTAAAGGAAGCTTTGGATCCAATGTGAAAATTGATGAAACGTGGTCCATAGAGGTGCTGAGGGTTGTAGCCTTCAGTCAGGGGGTCGTAGCTCCCTTCTGGGTGAGGCTGGTAAACAAGATTAGGGGGTCGTAGCTCCCTTCTAGGAGAGGCTGGTAAACGATTCAGGGGGTTGGAGCTCCCTTCCAGGAGAGGCTGGTAAACGAGCGTAGGTGGGTGCCTGCGTGCTGGTAGGAGTCTGTGCCAGCACATATGTTGTAAGATGTTTTCTCTATAATAAAATATTGAAGGCTGACCAACTGCAGTGGTGGTTTTCTCCCGACTTGGGTTTCCACCTAAAATCCTGGTGTTCATGTGTGATTCTTATGTGTGATGGTTTATTCTGTTCTTACTGCACATGTTTACTGTTTATTGAACATCTAATGAATGAATGATGGAATGATATAAGTAAAGAATTAATGGCATAATTAGATCTCTGTGTATACACGAGTTTTATGAAGGATATCCGCGTGTATACGCTAGTTTGGTTCAGTAAAGTAGCGTATGGGTTTTAGAGAGTGAAAAATTAAAAAGATTTGATAAAGTCCAAAATACTGATTCACCCCCCCCCTCTCAGTATTTTTCCCAACAATTTTATGGTGGTTTATCACTCTTTATACTTTAATATGCTACTTGGGAGTGATTATGTCTATGCTATGAATGCTATGGTGTCTTCACTCTTTCAACTGATGTATTTTCCTCATAATGGAATTATTTTGATGGTTGATCAGCTTGCATCTGATAATTACCATCCTAATTCGAACTTATTTCAAAATTCCTCTTGGTATGTTCCAAGTGTTCAGGTTGAATCTGCCCTGCCACAAATGAACTATGTGGCACTATGTCCTCAATACTCAATTTCTTTTGAGAAGGATCCTTTGAATTATTATTTTCCTTCTCGCGATTTTATCCTAATAGTTGATCAAGTGTTTTATCCTATGGGTATATGGGACCCCTTGATTCCATCTTTAAATCATTTTAGTTCTCATGATTTCCTAGATGTTGAGTTTCCTTCGCAGGAGGAAACTTTTAAAGCCATGAGTTTTAGCTACCAAAGGATTCCTTGGTTAGAATCCTGCAAGGGGCTTGTCCCGAAGAACTATTATGCGTAAGCCGTAAGGCTGTGTTCTTACCCATATCATATTGTATACATAAGGTACACATGTTAAAGCTTTTATTTATATAGAAAAAGTTTTTTTTGAAGTATATATATGGGATGTATTAACTTCGTGCCTAGTGTTCATGATTATATCTATAGAACTTTGAAGTTTTTTTCCGTTGGGTATGTTTATGGTTGATCCACTCTGACAGGTATTGGTTCTAGGAACTGGAATATAGGTTAGGTTCTCCAACTACATTGTGCATTTTTAGTTTCCTTTTCCATTTTTTGCCTTAGGATCGACCCCACCAATATTTGACACAAAACCTTCTTGCTGCTTATAAGTGCCATAACTTGTGTGGTAGGAGCCTACTTTATCATGGGCGCACTAGATAGCACCTTGTTTTCACTTGGCACCCACGCTAAAATTTTGTTCTTAGGCTCGGGAGTCCTCTTTATTCTTGCCATTACTTTGTGATGAAGCTTCATTCTCCTTATTCTTCACTATCTCTCTAGATTTATATTGTAGAGGCTCCCACATGTTGAGTTGTAATGTTGCATTGCATGTTGACTAGTTGCACCTTTTGGCCTTAAGATGACTTCACTTGGGCTTGTGTATAAGCCACTGTTTGACCATTTATTTTTGCAAAATCAACCCTAAAATCACTTAACCTCTGCAACTTGACACCTTATGCCCGTGGAAAGAATATCCCTATGAGTGTCATTGACCGGTTTCGTCACCTTGCATTGAGCATAGGAATGTTCTAGTCCCAGGAACTAGCACATCTGTATTTCGAAACTAGTTCTTTTCACTATACTATAGGCATTCTTTTATACCTTTTTCAGGATTTTAATATGAAAAAGACAATATATATATATATATATATATATATATAGATATTTCAAAAAGAGCGGGAACTAGACATTACTTCCATAAGTGATGGCAGCTAAAGTCAGTTGTGTCGCCCTTGAAAAAAGCATTGAAAAGAAAGTATTTCCTCTGTTGGGATGGGCTTTAGTTTGACATAGGAGAGCCATAACCTTGTTATTGAGTCAATAATCCCTTAGTTGGATATCTCTTTCAATCATATGGATAGTTTTTTTATACCTCCTGTATGAAAAAATTATACAAATTTTTCATATGTTGCCATATAGTCACATTTAAGTCATGTTTTTGTTCAAGGGAAGTAAAACTGAGTCGACCTTTCTGCGGTGTCCCTTGACTTATTTTTAGTCAGCCATACCCAGTTTTTCAGAGTCATGCTCAATCACATTAGTTATTTGGTCCTTTGATCGTGCTATTTAAGAAGGTCTCCATTGACTTCTTGCTCGCATTTTTTCTCCTATCGATTTCTACAAATTTCTCCGAGAGTAGGCCTAGAGTCGCACCCTGGCCCTTTTTCCATCATTGATAGGTGACCTTGTTCTCAAAATTGATCAACATCTTGGGTCTTTGAATGAGTGGTTTCCCTTGTGTTCAACGTCAACTTACATTATCACACATTGGGATTCGTGTAGTACCTTGCTTTCCATTTGACCCTATTGATGGATTCCTCACCTCTGTGTTAGATTTAATTATTGGTTGGTTCAGAGGGTTTTTGTCGTGCGCTAGCCACATCTTGTGTAGATTGGAAACACGCTTTGGTTTGGTTAATTCATCTTTCACTATCCGATTCCTTCCAAATTATTGGCGTGCGGGTTACACTCATGCTGGATTGATGAAGGATGACTTGATGCCTTCCTTCTAGTAGATATTTTCCTATAAAATCCAACTCATTGCTCTAGGAATAATTTCTAGAGTCGTTTTTCAGTACATTGGTGTTTGCAGTCATCAGTGGCAGACTCCTTCACTATCGAAAGTGAGAATAAATCAGTGTATCTTGATTGGTATATTCTCTCAATTTTTCGACTTCAACTCATTTATTCACACTTGTTATATGGTATTGGGGTACCTTGAATCTCATCATCATAATCTATGAGTTTCTTCATGTTTTTTAACGGTATACATCAATGACTGGTAATCAAATGCTTTCTCACGTGATCGACTTCAGCTCATTTATTCCCATAGTGTAGAAATGTACCATGGCATTTTGCATCAACATGTTTTGGTTCACTTTTCAACTCCTTTATTTTTCTTCTAGTGACACCATCCACCTTATATGTTGCAGTTCATCACAACAACATCTTATATGCTAGAACCCGAATTGTGTGTAGTACCATTATTCTACTTTTATGACTTGTTACTTTGAGGATCAATTATGTGACATCAATGATCAGATATCTCTTTCGGCATCATTGATCAATTCTTATATATGTGATACTATGAAATGACCTTCATATGTACTTTTGAGGCTAAGATCAGATGATCCACTATGTGTTTCTCAGTTTCCTTTGTACTTGTATACATATGGGGTCTGCTCTATACTTCATATGCGGACATGCTTTACTATCTCTGAGCATGGGTATGCCTGCCTCAGAAATGAGCTTGCTTTCTGATATCTTCCATTGGTTTTTGGTAGGCTGAAATCTAATGAACTCCTCCCAAGTCCTCGCATGATTCTTCTTATACACTTAATATATTTCGCCCATCATGCACCCCTTCTGAACTCATATATTAGGGGGCATATGTTATAGCATCATTTTAAACCTCTCTATACTTTATTATTTTAGTTATAGCCTTGGGAAACCCTTTCCCTTCATACTTGGTCCTTCATATAAAAAAAATTATTTAAATTCCATACGCGACTCTGCCCTCTCAAAAGCGTGTGCACACGCGGGTCCACCTATGATCCAGATTTATACAAGAACGCAACAGAATAAACATATAACTATAAATACAAAGATGCAATGGAAATAACACTTCATTTCAATAATATCAAAGAGCTAAAAATTTCTTACAGACAGAATGGAAATAAACTAGCTAGGGCGTTGGTAGCTTATCTCTGAGAAGAGTTGTAGTAGCTACAGGCCTCTGAACTGAGTTATAATGATGCTCAAGGGCCTATTTATAATAGAGAAACAATGGAAATCCATAAATAGCCAAAAACCTAACCCTAGGAGATGAAGCGCCAAAACTATGGGCCCCATTTGGGTAAATTGGTGTTTCAACTTCCTGGGGTCATAACTTTGGCATACTATCTCCATTTGACGCACATGATACATCGTTAGAAAGATATATTTCAGGAATACAACTGCTAATCACGAATATCAATTTCGTTCCGAAACGAAAACATATTTTCCGGGGGTGTGATGCCTAGAAAACGTCGTTTAGGGCCTCAAAATAGCTCCAGAAGTTTAGGACTCGAAAAACTGCTAAAAATAGTAAATTGTGCTGAAAATGAAAAAATAAAAGAGATAATGGTGGGACCCCAAGTAGAATAGGTAGGTGGCCACCAATATCCACCTGGATCATTCCTCCCCGCTTAGGAAGCAATGGTCCCCATTGCATTGAGTTCCTCCATGAGATGAGGAAACTTTTGCTGAACTTGGTCCCTGGTGAACCACTTGCCTTGGTGCAGGAGTTGGTCAGCTTGGAAAACCTGATTTAGTTGGATCTTATGTTGGCGAGTGTTCTTGATTTCATGTCCATGTGGTGGCCTGTTCCATGCATTCTAGGTTTAACTCTGTTGGTGTGAGGTGTTCTGCAATGTCAATGGTGTCCAGTAGAGGTGGGAAGTAGGGACGAAGGTAGTCCACATTGAATACTAAGTGCAGACCAAGGAATGGTGGAATACTGAGCTTGAATGCATTGTTCCCAAAAGCCTTGGTGATGGTGTATGACCCATATTGAGGTGGAAAAATCTTGCGGTGGGTTCGAGTGAGGCGCTCCTTCTACAAATGTAGCCACACTTTGTTGCCCACTTGGAAGTTGTGTAGCACCAGATGTTGATCATGTTGTTGCTTGTACTTAGAATTGGCTCTATCCAATATGTCATGAACTTGTTGGAGGATGTGCTGAACGCGCTCGATGAAGATGTTCACTTTTTCAGTTTTAGACTAGGCATGAGCCGAATTGGCCTGGGTAGCTGTAAATGGTATGGATACATCAATGGGACATAGCAGCTGGAATCCCAAGCCCACCTGAAAGGGGCTGTGGCTGGTTGAGCTATGGAGAGCCTAGTTATAACTGTGTTGTACATAGGGGAGGCTCTCATCCCATGTGCATTAATTCTTTTAATTGTACATGCATAGAATGTGTACAATCATCTTGTTGACGACCTTTGTCTGGCCATCAGTTTGGGGATAGAAAGTTGTGGCCTTAGTGAGCTTGGTGTCCAGCATTGACTAGAGGCTGGACAAAAATGTGCTGAGGAACCTACTGTCCCGATCTGATATGATATACTATGGGATCCAAAAGTGCACCCACACTCGTTCAAAGAAGAGTTTAGTAGTGGATTTTGCTGCAATTTTCTTCTTGCAGGCCGCCATAATGGCCATCTTTGAGAATCTGTCGACTTCCACGAAAACATGGTCATTTCCATGCTTAGTAGAAGGAAGGTTAGACATGTAATCCATGGAGATGGATTCCCAAGGTCAACTAGAGGTAGGTAGCGGAGTTTAGAGGCCTTGCTTCTTGATGGTTGGTTTGGCAATGGCGCAAGAAGTGCAGGATCTGATGTACTTCCCGACATCCTGTCGAAGGTTCGACCAATAGAAATACTTCTACAGTACTGCCACTATTTTCTCGACCCCGAAATGTTCAGTGACTCAATTGTAGTGTGCTTCCCATATCATCCTGGCATGCTCTCTTGAAGGAACACAAAGGTGTCCCAGGTGACATAACAATGCATCTTGGAGGTGAAAATTTGGAACTTGCATAGCCCCCAAGAGTGCCTAGTATGTGTCACCCTTGTAGAGAAGCGGCTAATAAAAAGTCTCGTGCCCACAAGAGTTGAGAACAGTGGTTAGCGCCATGATCGGTGGTCAGCTGAGGAAGTCTGAAACATTATTGGTTCTACCCTTCTTGTACTTGATGTTCAAATGAAACTATTGTAGATATGTGGACCACTTCGGATGGCAATCGTTCTGAAACTTCTCTTGTGTATGTATGAACTATATGGGTTGGTGGTCTGTGTGGATGATTGTTTCCTTCCCCAAAATGCAATGCTTCCATTGTCAACAAGCCTACACAATGGAATACATTTCTTTTTCATAAGTGGGATAATTGTGAACTGTGTCGGACAATGTTTCACTGTGATATGCCACTGGATGCCCGTGTTGAGCAATAATTGCCCCAATAGCATAGTCAGAGGCATCTGTCTTGATCTCAAATGGTTGTTGCAAGTTTGGTAATGTCAGAACTAGGGCAGAACAGAGGCGATATTTCAATTCTATGAATGCATTTTGTTGAGAATCCGACCAAAATAATTTTTCTTTTGCTCCTCCCTTGGTGACTTGACTCAAGGGCCTAGTGATATGAGCGAATCCCAACACGAACCTGTTGTAGAAATTAAAAAGACCCAAAAAGTTGTGAAACTCTGTTAGAGTGGTTGGGGCTGGCCAATCTCAAATGACTTGGATCTTGGTTGGATCCACATGCACCCCCCTTTCATTAATAATATTGTATCCCAGATATTGAACCTAGGTCATGCCAAAAGTGCGCTTCTCCAAATTGGCACACAACTTGTGTTGCCACAATTTTTGGAGGACTTGTCAAATGTGGTGTAGGTGCTCTTCCCAAGTGTGGCTGAAGATCATAATTTCATCCAAGTACACCACTGCAAATGAGTTGGTGAATGGCCACAAGATGTCATCCATCAACCTCATGAAGGTTGTGGGAGAATTCGTCAACCCAAAATGCATGACCAGCCATTCGAAAAGGCCCTCCTTTTCTTTGAAGGTAGTCTTCCACACATTGGAGGGTTCGATTGGTACTTGGTGATACCCATACTTCAAGTCGATCTTGCTAAATTATTTCACCCCTTTGAGTTGGTCCAAAAGGTCATCAATCCGTGGGATCGGGTACCTATTCCGTACAGTGATCTTATTGAATGCCCGATAGTCAATACAGAGTCTCCAAGTCCCATCCTTCTTATTTACAAACACTATCGGGCTCCCACAGGGCGATGAACTTGGCTGGATGTGACGTTTCTGTAACAGATCCTGAATCTCCCTCTTGATTTCATCATTCTCCAAAATAGAGAGCCAATGAATCGGTCCATTGGGTAGTGGTGCATGTTAGTATGAATCTTGATTCGAAGTGTACGAAAAAAGACCACTTTAGTTGTGCATAAAAAACAGCCCTAATAGCAGAAATGACTGCTAATATCTTCAAATCTGCATTATATTATCAAGACAAATGCTGCAAAAATATAGATCTGTGCATTAGAAGACATTAAAAAGTAGAAAAATAATATTTACCCCATAGACCCAATAGAAAAGACAAGAATATATCCAATGAATATTTTTATTAATGGCACCTGGGGGGAAAACACAAGAGGGTGTTCCCTGTTCTCCTCAATGGGATGGGTTCTTGTAAGTCCTCAACACTTCAGATTTAGAATTCCTCTCTCTTGATGGTGTAGAAAACCCAGAAAAAAATGGAAAAGTATGGCTATGATTGTGGATCAATATCCAAACCAAGTGTTGAGATCCAGAGTGATATTTAGGCCACAAAAGGTGACAAATCAATGGGAAAACCCTTCTATTTATAACAAAATATTGAGTTAGTCTACAGATTGGTGCATAATTAAAATATTATTAACCAAATCTAGATCCAACTTTTATGGAATATTTTACTATATTTGTTGGAGGGAAAAGCAATTTGACTTGAGTCAAATCCATTTATTTGTAAATAATAAATAAATAAATGATTTATTTATCATTTTAAGGATGTGATTAAGTAATAATAAATAAATAAATGATTTATTTATCATTTTAAGGACATGGTTGAGTAATAATCAAATAAAAAATTATTTATTTAATTATTTAAGGGTGAATTAGTCATATTTAACAAAAAATATTATTTAAATAAGATTTAAAACATTATTCTTAGAAAATAATAAGATAAATAATGAGTTATCTAATTAATTTCCTTGTTTTGGGTTAAATATAACCAGCAATATTATTAAACTACTGTTTAACTAATTATTTCTTGAGGAAAATAAAAAAAATGTATATTTATTTAATATTTCCTTATGGGGTTTCCTGTTTAGACCATACAATTTTTAATAAAGGTGATTTACTAAGTTATTTTCATAGTGAAAGCAATTTTACTTGGAGTAAAATTGGTCTTACATGATGTACTTGGGTCCATCTAATGATAATAGGTTAGATGACCAAAAAATGGTGTAACAGATTGCCCCCCAGCGTGCAAGCGTTAGGAGCTAATCGTATGACCGAAGTACGTTGTAAGAACTCAATCACTAGACATCGAAGGGGAAGTCAAAGAGTGAGAAGTATAAGATAAACCAAAGTGTTGAAAGACCTAGACCCTGAGGAGGCGACTTGCAGGTGCGACAAGTATTTTTAATGAGTGAGTACCTGTTATAAGTGGCGGGGAAGGCATACCTATGCCCACCGAGGAAATAGTACAAACAATAAGGCATCTGGAAAACCACAGAACACAATAATAAAGCATATGCTAGAATAAACATGAGCCAGATGAATGACATAAAAATGAATCCCACATACATATTGTGCCTGGTATAACAGAGGACTTGTACAATGATATCTGAGTACATGAGATATAAATGCAACCCATATGCCCCTGAAAATAGGAAAGGGATCTAAAAATATAACTGATACATGCAAAAGAAAAGGCGCTGTGAGCGATTGAGGCCGATATCATCAAATGTATGGAGCTGCATCGAAGGCTGTAATGAAGAGATCATCCGAGTGTGTGGGGGGCTACCTATAGGGCCACCCCCTCATGAGCGTTGCGACATCTCACACACACCCGAGAATTATCAATGTTAGCTACTGCATCACTGAACCATCAAGTATACGGATCTTGATCATGTTGAAAGGAGTCGGAGCTGAGAAACAATCAAGTCAAAGGGCAATAAGGGGTCCCTTTTCCTGATCCGAGGCACCGAACAAGAGTGGAAGTTGGAACCAAGGTACACCACCCTTTAGACCTGTCTTCTGGAATGAATGAGCTGATGTCGATAGAAGGAGGTCCGCCATAGGTGAGGAAATAAGGGATCCTCAACTAAGGCACGAGAGAAAATAATAGAGTGACTGAAAGACTGACACCAATGATGATGATGAAATTGGGGGAACTGAGTAGCGAACGGACAACTTCCCTTGTTAGAGCATAAATGGCATCGATGACCTGGCAGTGACTGACACAATATCACGAGGGATAGGGGACAGTGGGATTGAAGGCCATAATGTGCGAAACGAGAGAGGGAACAAGAAATGAATTATGGAGGACTATAGCGGGATGCAAAGGGACTCGAGATAGACTCCATGAATGCAATGATGACTCCACTCAGATGCTCTAAACAAGGGTGTTTCGAAGGTGCTGCCACATATGTAAAGGGTCCAATGGGGACCATAAAAGCATGAGTACAAGATGGTAACTCACGATGAAATTTGACACGAGCGTGGAAAAGTATGGAGGTAACATGGTGCCCACAGCACAAGTGTTGCAAGTGAAGAAATTCGACTTTGAGGAAGGGTGAACTGGCACTTCTTGGGAAAAAATGTATCCTGGTGAAGTATCAAATAAAAAAATCTAAAAGATACCCATTTGAGGGCTTGGTGATATCTTTCCAATGGTATATACGGTTCGTCAAATTGAGCTACAATTTGGTCGCAGTAAGCGAAAGAAAAATCAGGGGTCTTCTTTTAATAAGGCATTTTCCTTCCAGATTCACTTATGTGCCGGTGGAGCTGTGGTGAATTTCATGAGGAGAGGAGGCCTTAAATATTTTGGTAGTTTTAGAGGATAAACCGATCGTTGGAATTTGAGATCTATCAGTTTGTAATATCCCAAATGGGAAAAACTCTACTGCATTGGGAATATCATTGAGATATTCCAATGCCTTCTTCAGTGAGATATCACAAGTCCATTCAGAGATTGAATGTTGGGGAATTTACAAGATATGTCTCCTTCCAAAGAAGGGAGATATCCTGAGGCTAGCTGGCCCTTCACAGACTCTGCCTATGGATATGCAATATTCCACTTCAGGAATTCTTGCTATAGGGTCCTTGAGGACACTGTATAAGGAAACTTCTGCATAAATAAGACAAAACATCACTGGTTTTCCCTAGAAAAAATCTAATACAACTCCCCTACAGAAAATGAGCTCAAATAAATGCATCTAGATGGGTTATTCAGATCTCCCCAATCTAGATCTCTAAAACAATGCTCAATGAGAGAGCTTTCAGCAATATATGAACATAAAAATTAAACTCTGCAAATATGAATACACCATAAGAGGGAAATAGTACAACCAACATTATATTCTGATTTCAGGATTGATATACAAGAAATAATTGAGGGGAAAAGCCTCTCAAACCTCTAGAACCATACTCTAGTGAATATACAATGAAATGCCGGAGTAGCTGTAGCTACACAGAATGCCAGAAAACCATAAATGTGTAGTATCTAAGAGTGAAGCAGCTGCTAAACATGTATAGAATGTAAATGTGGCTGAAAGGTATAAGAAAATAGCCCAAGAACAAGGAATGGGCTGAAATACAGGACTTCTAGCCAATCTAGGAGAGATTGCTAGAAATGTTGGAGAATACAAAATGTGACAACCAAGTTGTCACTGGAACTGATATAAAATATAAATGAGGCCATGGTAGATATGAAATGTAAATTCCCTCCTCTGATAATGTCTTGAAGAAAAGGGTGGATCCCTTTGTCTCAAAAACACACCCCTGATGAGCTCCTTGAAACCCTCCCTCACTGCCTCCATAAAATAACAAAGTTTCCTCCACGGACTGCGCAGTGGGAGATGATGGAAGTGTGGCCTCATGCCACTGATATGAAATACAGCCCGAGAATCCTACTTGTAGCTCCTCCAATGAATAGATCACTCCTCCACTGAAGAAAACTAGACAAGAGAGACTCCCTAAGTTCCTCTCTAGCTGCACCCAGCTACACAACGTCATCTCTGCTGTAGAAATAACAATGTAGAAGATGAATGAAGCTGTGGCAAATCCTAGATTGAGGAAATGTATCTCAATCCTCATCCTTCCTTGAGGAAGAGGTAAGGATTCCCGACCGGGAACACCCTAGTGCCCGAGGGCACCATCACCCTGCTAAATAGCCCGGGGATGCAAGCTTTGCAGACCCAAGTCTGAAACTCTTAATCATAACATGTATCCAAATGGGCTGCCATATCCTCCTTATAAACAAAAGGAACTCTTCTCCACCAAGGTCCTACCAATTAGGGTTTCCACCCTCATGTGAATCTCTTCCCTCCAAAACTGTGCAGCTTCTCTAGGAAACCTCTTCCTCCTTGGGCAACGTTGTTGACTTTAGTCAAAGGTGACTAATCAAGTGAGTTGGGTTGCATTCACACCCTTGGTGTTTATTTCAACTGCTTTATTCACCTCCCTTTCACATTAGGAGTGTTATTTCTTCATCTAAAAGGGGCTAAGGTGTCTCCTTCTCCATTTTATTAAACAAAAATAGAATGTGCAACTATAATGTTCCATTTTAGCTTGAGGCTAAAATTGGGAACATTACAGTCCTCCCTTCCCACATGTTGCTTGCCCTCAAGAAACTACATAGAGAGAACAAAATTTTCTCCCCCTTCTTCTCTTTTGGCCTCCTCATCAATGGTCCCGCCACTGCTCAAATATGCTGCAATAATTCTGTCCTCTAGTGCTCTCTCCCAAGTATGCAAGTTGTCAACAATGCTCCTCATGGAAAGATAGAAGGTGTAGTGGAATCCTTCTTGCTATGATAAGGCCTCCTTAAGGTAGGAGTGATGATATGCATGGAAAATTCTTCTCCCACTGATGATCCTCTCATCCATGCAATCATCCAAATAAAAATCTCAACCCCTAGTTTCTGCAATGTGTTGGGGCTGTATGGAGATTTTTTCTTGTGCTTATCATGATGGCCCTCTCTCCATTTGTTGCACATATGGGGCTGCCTTTGTATTTGGGCTGGAAAAGTGTAGCCTCCAAGAATGGCCCAAGCTACCCCATCAAGAAAATTCAGCCATGAAATGCCTCTGCAAATTCTTCGAGTGGTCCCTCCCACAAGAAGGTACAAGTAGCAATGTGGCAATCATGGTTTTCCCATGGTATATCCTGCAAGATAAAACATATAAAATGGGGAGAACCATGCTCCCAATGGGCTGTACATACAATACTCTCCAAATAATGCTCCTCATGAGTGTACCAACATCTGAAATACAAGGATAAATACACAATAAAATCAGGTTGCCAAATGACAACCGGAGAGTCGTTCAAAGTTCCACTCATGGAACCTGCACAATGCCTCCTTGGCTTGCCTCAAAATCACAAATAGCAAGTGCTAAACTAGCTATTTGTTTGCTGCCACAAACTCCTCACAAGATGGAATCATCAGAATACAAATTGGTTCCAATGGTGCACACCAAGAAGCATGTGGCTTCCCCCACAAACCATCATAAGAATGGCCACTCCCATTGCTGCAATGGGCCAAAATTACATCAAAATAGGGAGCATAAGGAGATGTGATCATCCTTAGCTCATCAAGATGTCCATAAGAAGTAAAGGAAGGCAAATCAAAATGAATATCTATACCTCCTCCACCATGTACTCTGGTCCTTGAGCTGAAATGGCTCATTTGAATGCTCTACCTCTCCTCCAAAGAGTAAGGGAGTGGTTGTGCCAACCTCTCCAAAAACATGTGGGCTCTGCATCTATCCATATGTTGATGTAGATCATGTTGAATGCCCTCCAAGTGAACTCCTCTAGCAAGGCAAAGTATGCATCCAAATTCATAGCTAGGAAGTCCTCACATGCTGCATGCAATAGTTTCTTCTTGAGACTAGAAGCCCTAGTCAACAAGAGTCTGCCATAATGATAGATGATCATATCATATACTAAGTATCTTCCTTCTCCATCAAGGCCATCCAAGAATCATGCATGCACCAAGATCCTGGGGAATACTCAACCAAATCTGAGTCCTCCATCCTGGATCAATCCTCCACATAGACAGCGCTAGTATTCTATAATATGGTGCTCCATCATGCTGTTGCCTGCTACCTTGACATCCCCTCATGCCAAATTAATCCTCCAATTTTGTACCATGCCCATCATGTAGTTACTCATTCTCAAATAGAAATGATGTTCTCTGAAAATGAGTCTCCCATGAGAGACTATCACCTCCAAAGAATCTCCCGATCCAGTGAAATGTAAGCATGAGTGGCCTCCATATACTCCAATGCATGAAAGATTCCTTCCTCAAAGGAAGTATCCTATTTCTCACCAAATATATGGAGAAATCATCCAGCATCATGAAGATGCTATCCTCCATCCATATAGAAACTCTATCTGCACAGTAAAACTGATGAGAATGGGTGAGACTGAAAATGAGAGAGTGCATCCCTTCTCCTTGTGCTTATCCCCAAACTCTTTGTGCTGTAATGGACTCCTCTAATGTCTCCACCCCTCCAGAATCCAATGGGTGGTGAAACAAATAGCATGATGCCTCTCATCATCTCTAGATAAAATGGCCTCCTAGATGGAAAGCCACCAAAAAGTGAGACATCAAGATCTGAAATAGACTGCATGTATGAGTGGACTGATTTGTCCCTCTCTCCTTTGCGTAGTGCAGTCTCTTTCCTTCGTGCAGAAAATTTCTGAAATAGATAAGGGAGAATGCTCTTCATCCCTTCATGTTGATCCTTCTGCTCTTCTTTCTCCATCTTATAATCCCCAACAAATGCTACATATGGCTCTGGAATTGTGTCTTGGTACCGACATGCAAAATTATTTGGAACTCCTTGAAAAGAGACAAGGGCTCCTCGAGTGGAAGCATTGGTTTCCTTTTCACCTCCATGTGCTGATGGATCTCCTCTGAATGTGACAGTGCTATTGGTTCTTTCCAATGTATGCAAAGTGTTTGTATTTATGCCACAATGAGTTTCACCAATTTTTTCCATCAAACCCTTAGTGAATGCATCACATGTTTTTGAATTTGCATGACATTGAAAAATGGAACCTTCAAACCAAAAATCATGAGCCATACCTTGAGTTTTAGTGTTGCTCTTCCCATGGCCTCATTTTCTTCCTCTACTCCCTTGCAATGCAAGTGAACAAGGGACTACACTGTGGATCTACATGTGTGGTTGAATGCCCACACCCTTCATGTAAAATATATAGGATTTGTCTCATCAACAAATCCTCTCAGAAAATCTTTCGCTTTTCCCTTTCATCAAGATTTTCAATGATCTCCTCATTGGTCTAGAAAAGAAGAAGGGAAACCACCTCTTCCTTCATTCCTCTTTCCTTGTTTCCTCTATCAATATCCTCTCCTTGGAGAGAAGCTCCTCTTGCTGATGGAAATAGATCTTGGGCACAGGCTGAGCCAAGATCATGCTTTGATACCATTGTAATATCCCAAATGGGAAAAAACCTACTGCATCAGGAATAACTTTGAGATATTCCAATGCCTTATTCATTGAACTATCACAATTCCATTTCAGAGATTTACTGTTGGGGCATTTACAAGATATGTCTCCTTCCAAATAAGGGAGAGATCCTGAGGCTAGTTGGCCCTTCATAGACTCGGCCTATAGATATGCAATATTCCACTTTGGGAATTTATTCTACAGGGTCCTTGAGGACGCTGTATAAGGAAAATACTGGATAAATAAGACAAAACATCACTAGGTTGCCCTAGAAAAACTCTAATACAACTTCCCTGCAGAAAATGAGCTCAAAGAAATGCATCTAGATGGGTTATTCAGATCTCCCCAATCTAGATCTCTAAAACAATGCTCAATGAGAGAGCTTTCAACAATATATGAACATAAGCATTAAAATCTGAAAATATGAATACACCATAAGAGGGAAATAGTACAACCAACATTATATTATGATTTCAGCATTGATATACAAGAAATAATTGAGGGGACAAGCCTCTCAAACCTCTAGAACCATACTCTAATGAATATACAATGAAATGCCGGAGTAGTTGTAGCTACACAGAATGCCGGAAAACCATAACTGCATAGTCTCTAAGAGTGAAGTAGTTTCTGAACATGTATTCAATGTAAATGTGGCTGAAAGGTACAAGAAAATAGCCCAAGAACAAGGAATGGGCTGAAATACAAGATTTCTAGCCAATCTAAGAGAGATTGCTAGAAATGCCGGAGAATAAAAAATGTGACAACAAAGTTGTCACTGTAACTGATAAAAAATATAAATGAAGCCATGGAAAATATGAAATGTATATGCCATCCTCTGATAATGTCTCCAAGCAAAGGGCTAATCCCTTTGTCTCAAAAACACACCCCTGATGAGCTCCTTGAAACCCTCCCTCACTGCCTCCATAAAATAACGCAGTTTCCTCCATGGAATGCACAGTGGGAGATGATGGAAGTGTGGCATCATGCCACTGATCTGAAATACAGCCTGGGAATCCTCCTTGTAGCTCCTCCAATGAATAGATCACTCCTCCACTAAAGAAAACTAGACAATAGAGATTCAATGAGTTCCTCTCTAGCTGCACCCATCTACACAATGTCCTCTCTACTACAGAAATGATGTTGTAGAAGATGAATGAAGCTATGGCCAATGCCAGATTGAGGAAATGTAGCTCAATCATCATTATTCCTTGAGGAATAGGTAGGGATTCTCGATCAGGAAAACCCTAGTGCCCGAGGGCACCATCACCCTGCTAAACAGCCCGGGGATGCAAGCTTTGCAGACCCAAGTCTGAAACTCTAAATCATAACATGTATCCAAATGGGCTGCCATATCCTCCTTATAAACACAAGGAACTATTCTCCACCAAGGTCCCACCAATTAGGGTTTCCACCCTCATGTGAACCTCTTCCCTCCAAAACTACGCAGCTTCTCTAGGAAGCATCTTCCTCCTTGGGCAGCGTTGTTGACTTTAGTCAAAGGTGACTAATCAAGTGAGCTGGGTTCCATTCACACCCTTGGTGTTTATTTTTGCTGCTTTATTCACCTCCCTTTCACATTAGGAGTGTTATTTCTTCATCTAAAAGGGGATAAGGTGTCTCCTTCCCCATTTTATTAAACAAAAATAAAATGTGCAACTATAATGTTCCATTTTAGCTTGAGACTAAAATTGGGAACATTACACAGTTTTAGGTAAGAGGCCTCATCCTACTCTTTCATTTCAGTGGATTGAAATTTCAGTTTAGGTACCTAGAGCTCGTGAACAGGCCAGGTCGCACTTTTTGGGGTCTGTTTAGCGACCTGGGTAGCAGGTTCTGGGCAGAAAACTGTGACCTGTCCCAGGAAATGACCTGAACAGTGTGACCTGTCAGAAAAAGGGGTTTTCAGTGATATTTTTGGTTGAGATCTAGGATTTTTATGGTTAAGGGGCATAGGTGCCCCCAAGCATGTTGTGGACATGCCAAAATATATTTAGAAAAAGGGAAATCTAAACACATTTTAATGACGTGGTGCACCATTTTTTTTCGGTATGGTTACGCAATTTGAGAAAGGAAATAGATGATTACCACTCTCTTTTGGTACTACATATATAAATCAAATGGACTTTAAGTTTCTAGGTTGGCACACATGGTGCTAATATCCCAAAGATAGTACTTGGGATAATGAACTGATGTTCTCCCAGAAAACCTGTAGGTTGGTCAACCACAATGTCTATGAGACTGAGTTGCTGATGAAAAATGAAGGAATGATGAGGGGTATCATCCCTAGAGTGATCTTGAAGTGATATGGGACTCTAGAGGTTCTTTTAAATGTGGAAGAATAATGGGACTAGAGTCGACACGACTAGATTCACTAGGAGAGTGGTGGAGAACTGCTTCTCCTGGTCTCTCAAATATGGATGCCGCCTTACCCAAACATTGGGTGTCAATGTAATGGCCACAATGTGCATGTGGTTCGAATGTATGAGTTTGATGTAAGGGGGAAAAGATAAAGTCAGGAGTGGTGGCTACTTCCATAATGTCGTCATCGTAATAGAAGATGGGGTGACTGATGGAAGAAAGACCACCTGACGCAACGAAGCTACCTGACTCGTCATCATGAGAAGAGGGGTTCACATGCGCATCGTCACAAGTGGTGAAAGAAGAGTAAGAAGATAATAGATCTACCGATTTTGAGCCTAGGGTGATCACTGAAGGGAGTTTAGGCGAAACATCAGGGGGAGTCTCCAAGGGGGCTTCCACCAAGGGTCTCATGGATGATGATAGGTAGAAAATGGTGGACCAAGGCTCCGTCATCTTGACATTAGGAGAGGGAATATCAATGGGAGTATTTGTGTCCTTTGGTTTTGTCGAAGCAAAATGCGCAAATAAGGGAGCAGTGGACTCGTTGCGGTTGGCCTCAAATTGGCGTAAGGCTTCTAAAGAGAAACGATACTCTTTGAGCCGAGGACAGAGGTGAGTGTAGTGGCCATGGAAATCACACAAAGCACAAGGGTGATTTGTGCACAATGGCTTGCGTTTCGAGATTGAATCCGGTATAGTGACATATACCTCTGGGATATCAGATTCTGGAAACGTCTCATTGACCATGGACTTGAGGTGAGACAGCTCTGGACAAGTATGGGTGGCGTGGATGAAAAAATAACATAAATCACACTGGATGGTATGCTTTAGAGGCTGAGACAGGGTAGGTTTTGCTAGGGTAGCCTTGTCCTTTGATGTCCCCTTGCGAGCTTTTCCCTTCTTACCCGAAGTGGTCGCAACGGGAGGTGTTTCCTGTTGAGGTGAATGAGGCACTGTTGTAGCGGGAGAAGTCATAGGGACCAGTTGGACCGGGTTCAAAGCAAGATAAGGTTTGGATTGACCAGGCGGGGTATCGGATGGAGGATCGAGGTACCAGACGGGAATCCCAAAGGTCAGGTTAGGAAGAGAGATGGTGGCCATTACAGGTATTGTGTACACTCTTGGTGGGGGAGCTAGGAACAATATCTGACTAGAGGGGTAATGGCCAGGTGGGATGACTCCAAGATGTTTAAGGCTTGGAGGAACCATTTCAGGAGGATAAAGGGGCTCATGAGTACCAGCTGAAGGTGAAGGGCCAGGAGAAGAAGGTTTAGAAGGCTGATCAGAGGACATCATGAGGATCTGGTAATTGGGGGAACCAAATGAAAGAGGTTGAGTAGCCACCTAACCTTCAGGTGTTTTGTTAGCCACAAATCCCTGCTGTGCATCCACCTGCTCCTAAGGGGATGGTGGCTATTGTTGCGGGGGTTGAGAAGGCAAGGGAGGTGGAGGTGCTAATGCTGGAGCAGCTGGAGCACCAAGCTGTAGATACGGATAAGGGGGCTGGGTAACAGTGTGGTAAACAGAATTTTGGGCCAAAAGAGGAGGCACTCCATATCCTGGATATGTGCTACCAAGAGGGGGAAATGTGCAAGAGGTGCTGCCCCCTCCCCTAGGAAAACCACAACCCATGGGAGGTTGAGCATATGGATGAGAGAGAGCTCCAACGATACCGTCAGCGGCATGAGGTGCCCCCGGTACATTGGCACCACCAGGTCTGGGAAGATCAGGTAGAACGGTATAAACATAACCCATCTGAGCGTAGATCAGGTCATATTTTAATGCCATTTGGAGGGCGGCTTCTTCGGTTTGAGGAAAATGCGATGCGACATCTTTCCCGATAGGAGGAAAGAGAGAACTAAGGAACCAGTCCATGTAGACACAGTCTTCAAAGGTAGTTGATTGACATAGGTGCTTTATTCTCCATCATTCCTGGACATGATCGGATAGACGGGTCATAGATGATTGATGGAAAGAAGTCAAAAGCTCAATACTAGTGTCATAACGAAGGGGCAACTGGAAGTAAGATAAAAAATCCCAGGCAAGAGTCGCAAAGGTGGTATGAGAGGAAGTGGCCTGATCAACATACCACTTAGAAGCTTCACCTGTAAGTGTTCATTGGAACAACCGAATAGGGACAAAGTCATCGGTAATGGAGTTAGATCAACACCACATGTGGAAAGATCGAACATGATTTGAAGGATCTTCTCCAGCAAGGCCTTCAAAATTTGGGATGTCGGAAGGGAGCTTTGTGAGCATAGTAGGCCAACTAGCATCATGGTGTATAGGGTCATTTATCAACTGGTCCAAATCGAGGAGGTTGAGGCCTGCCATGAAGGGGAGCAAGGGCACAGCCGGGGTAGTGTTCGTTGCGGTCCCACTAGTGGTATTCCCAGTATGAGGGCCAGGGTTACCAACAACATTAGGTCCTGCACCACACATGGTGAAGGTGACAGGAGGAGAACCGTCGATAGAACCAGAAGGAATCCCAAAGGACCAGAAGAAGAGTCAGAGTGCAAACTTAGTTGAGGACTAACTTGACTCCTATGCGGAGGAGTAAGTCTCCCTACTGGAAACTGAGGATGAAGGCCAAGAAGTCTCTGGGATGAACACCTTGGTGGCATAATGGCGATGACACAAACACAACACTAGGGAAAAAGAGACCAACAAGGGCAGGAAGGTGCAAGATCAAGTGATTACAATGTCGAAGCAAGGGCAAAGAAGTGCAGGATCAAATGATTTCAATGTTTTAGAGTCTTTTCTTGGCGGTGTTAACCAAGCCCTTTTTCACTTAGGGTGTGTGTGTAAAATTATGTAAATTTTAATTTTTAAACCCAGAAGTTTGTAGAGAAAAGAAAAAACTGTGTTGTATAGCTGTAAATAAACCTGTAAATGTCAATATATAGGCCTGCAAAACAGAAAATAAACAGCTAATAATGCACCAATCTAAACCCAAGGAGGTGGGTCTCTCAACAACTAGTCTATAGGTGAGAAATAAAATAATCTAAACACACTAAAAAAGGCTAATAGATATAGGGTCAAGAGGGACAAAGATCTAAAAGACAAAATCTGTTGGAAAGTGGTGCAAAAAACAACAACAAATCAAAGGAAAATTGTTGTAAAAAGGGGTGGTGAAATGCCATCTCCAGGAGGGAAGAAGAGTGCACCCTAAAGGAAAACCCAAACAAATATAAATGAGGATATTTGGATGGAAAACAAGCCGATCTGAAGCGCATATGAAGATGAGGTATCAGATCTGAAAAAATGGCTGAAGACTCTGAAATTTCAGACAACCTGCAACAGAAAACACTCTTCCACAAAATGTGGAGGGTACTGAAACCCTAGGGGGCTAGGTTCCCACTTATTTCAGCGAAACAGAACAAGTACAGGTCAGAAATGGGCAGAGACAGAGGTCAGACAACCCTGAACAGAGGCTCAACAAAACCCAAAAAACTTTCAGAAAAATCACTGCAGAAAGTCCAGGTCGCAGTTTTGGCCTGTTTTCAGAAGAGGTCACACTTTTTGGGCTGTAAAGTGCGCCCTGGAGGTCCAAGTCATAGGTTTTGGGTAGAAAAGTGCGACCTCCACTTTCGGCACTCTCGGCGGTAGGTTTCAGAAGAATTTGTCGTCTCAGCTACGACTAATGTCTGTCACCTACGCAATGGGTCCGAAAACATGCGGAAGTTAGAATTTTTATCATTTTAGGGTTTTATGGGTTAAAAACAACATCAAGAATAAGAAAAAAAGGGGCTGAAGAGAAATCCTAGGGTTTGAAGCAGCTGGATGTGCAAGGATCAGAAAAACAAGAGTGGTCATAATGGTAAACCCGTGTGGAGTTGCCAGTTGTTAGTATGAATCTTGATTCGAAGTGTACGAAAAAAGACCACTTTAGCTACGCATAAAAAACAACCCTAACAACATAAATGATTGCTAATATCTTCAGATCTGCAATTAGATGATCAAGACAAATGATGCAAAAATCTAGATCTATGCATTACAAGACATTAAATAGTAGAACAATAAGATTTACTCCATAGATCCAATAGAAAAGACAAGAATATATCCAATGAATATTTTTATTAATGGCACCTGGGAGGAAAACACAAGAGGGTGTTCCCTGTTCTCCTCAATGGGATGGGTTCTTGTAAGTCCTCAGCACTTCATATTTAGAATTCCTCTCTCTTGATGGTGTAGAAAACCTAGACAAAAATGGAAAAGTATGGCTATGATTGTGGATCAATAACCAGACCAAGTGTTGAGATCCATAGTCATCTTTAGGACACAAAAGGTGACAAATGAATGGGAAAACCCTTCTATTTATAACAAAATGTTGAGTTAGTCTAGAGATTGATGCATAATTAAAATATTATTAACCAAATCTCGATCCAACTTTTATGGAATATTTTATTATATTTGTTGGAGGGAAAAGGAATTTGACTTGAGTCAAATCCCTTTATTTGTAAATAATAAATAAATAAATGATTTATTTATCATTTTAAGGATGTGATTAAGTAATAATAAATAAATAAATGATTTTTTTATCATTTTAAGGACATGGTTGAGTAATAATCAAATAAATAATGATTTATTTAATTATTTAAGGGTGAATTAGTCATATTTAACAAAGAATATTATTTAAATAATATTTAAAAAATTATTCTTAGAAAATAATAAGATAAATAATGATTTATCTAATTAATTTCCTTGTTTTGGGTTAAATATAACCAGAAATATTAATTAAACTACTGCTTAACTAATTATTTCTTGAGGAAAATAAAAAAAAATGTATATTTATTTAATATTTCCTTATGGGGTTTCCTGTTTAGACCATGAACAACTTAATAAAGGTGATTTACTAAATTATTTTCATAGTGAAAGCAATTTTACTTGGAGTAAAATTGGTCTTACATGATGTACTTGGGTCCATCTAATGATAATAGGTTAGATGACCAAAAAATGGTGTAATAGTGCACCTGGGGTCAGATCAATGGGGTGCTTGAACTGATGGTGCAGTGTAACCCCTATGGGTGAGGTGAAGATGTCCCTGTACTCCTCCACAACCTTTTCCATTTGTTGTTGTCATGCAGAGGAGCCCTATCTGGAGGTTGTGGCCACCATCTTCTTCTTTCACTCGGGGCAGATCATCAAAAAAAAAATAATAAATTCCTAGTTTGGGAAATGAGCTTACTACATTGTTTTGTAGTAGCCAAAGAGATAGAAAAAGGCGGTGGTACCTCTGGGATCCTGTACAACCTATTTCCCAAAGTAACAATAACAAAGCAAGGCAAGGACTCATACACAACATGTCGCTTCCACAAGTATGTTTGGCATAATAATACATCAGAAACATCAAGAGGAGCAATGTCACATAATACCTCATCCGTGAAGGGCTTGATGCTATGGGGAAGGCGGCATTGCTCACTGACGCGAAGATCTCGTCCTTGGTGAAGCCACTCGATGGTGTATGGATGTGGGTGTGTTGTGGTCGACAAGCCCAACCGCTTCATGACGTTTGTTGAAATGAGGTTCTTTTGGCTCCTATTGTCGATAATGAACTGTAGCGGGGAGCCCTTTACCCACATCTGGGAATGGAAAAGACGCTCCTCCTCCTCTGGATCTTTCAGTTCCTCCTTCTGGATTTTCGCAGTGGAAACAATGGCATTGGGCTCCGCATCAATAATATTTTTCCCTTTGTTATTCCCCTTGTCAGGTTCTGATTTAGAGTTGGAGCATGCATCTGATTCAGAATCCCTCATCTCGGCCACCAGTGACTGCTTGGCCCGACACTCACTTGTGTTGTGAGTGGAGCTCTTATGGAACTCACACCACTTTCCCATGTCCTTTTTTGGCTTCGCAATGTTCTTATTTTCTTGTGGATTTGGTGGGTTGTCTTGGGCTGCCATGCCTTGGCTTTTTCCTTTGTTCTATGGTTTGGGGGCACCTTTCCCTTGCTTTTGATTCACAAATCCAAAGTCTCGCTTCTTTTGCTTGAATTTCCGCTCAATCTTAGCAGCATATAAGTATGCCATACCAAGCGAGGAGATGTCGAGGAAATCAATTTCCTCTTGAATGTATTTGTGTAGAAAACTACGATACTTTAGCACCAAATTTTTCTCCAAAACATTGATACCCAACTTTGTGCGTAGGATATGGAACAAATTCATTAGCTCATGTACATGTTGATCCCTTTGTTGTTGCAGCGTGGTCCATTGTATGTACTTGTCCTCATAGCTCCCCATGGGATAGTATTGTTCCTTGATGGCGTCTTAGAAATAATTCCAAGTGGTTACGGCTAAGAACAGAGAGGGTTTTGTGTCTTCCTTTTTCTCACAGTAGGTTTCCCACCATTCCTTGACATGGGGGGTAGCTTTGAGGAGTGCAAAAATAATCTTCTCCTGGTCGGAAAAGTCATGAACCGAGAAATACCCTTCTAATAGATTCAACCATCTATCTACAATATCTACATCTATTTGAACCTCAAATATGATAATTTCAAATTTTACTTGTACCTTAAAGGGAGTCGCGCCTCCAGAGTGGTTTTTGGATTCAGATGCATCGCTAGTGGGAAATCGTTGAAGGATATGGGAAAATTTATCCATCATCGCATTCATTTGTTTTTTGAGGGCCTCCTCGAGTAATATTTTGATAGGATCTCTTGCTCCCTCATCTTTCTTTTCATCCCCCATGGATAGCCATCGGGTTTTGCGAGGATGATCTTGCAAGGTTCAACTAGATCGAGCCCTAAATACCTATACCTCGACCTCGTTGGGGACATGCAAAGAAGGATCGAGACAAAGTAGACTGCTTTGATACCATTGATCTAGATTTATACAGGAATGAAATAGAATACACATATAACCATAAATACAAATATGGAGTGGAAATAACACTTCATTTCATTAATATCAAAGAACTCAAATTTTCTTATAGACAAAATGGAAATAAATTAGCTAGGGCACTGGTAGCTTATCTCTGAGAAGAGATGTGGCGGCTATAGGCCTTTGAACTGAGTTACAATGAGGCTCGAGGGCCTATTTATTATATAGAAACAATGGAAAACCCTAAACATCCAAAAAACTAACCTTAGGAGATGAAGCGCCAAAACTATGGGCCCTGTTTGGGTAAATTGGTGTTTCAACTTCCCGGGATCGTAACTTTGGCATACTATCTCTGTTTGACGCACATGATACATCGTTAGAAATATCTATCTGATGATTACAACTATTGACTAAAAATATTGATTCTAGAATGGAATCATATTTTTTCGGATACACGATGCCCAAAAAACATCATTTAGGGCCTCAAAACGACTCTGGAAGTTCAGGACTCAAAAAACTGCTAAAAATAATAAATTGTGCTGAAACTAAAAAAATGAAAGAGACAATGGTGGGGCCCCAAGTGGAATAGGCGGGTAGCCACCAATATCCACCCGGGTCAATCTATACCCAACATGCATATATAATTTGAAATATGAAAAAATATAAAAATCCCTATTTTTTCAGTGGGATTTATGGGTTACTTCGGAAGCCTACCTACAATAGTCTATGGTCTAACTGTATCCCAACTAAAATAACTATTTTGGGGTGATATAATTACACCTCATGGGAAGGCCTAAAGGGAGGAGAAATATAGGATACTGATATTATAGCCATTTTTTCCTTGATCAAGTCTAATTTATCCCTGTGCCTCCTGCATTCCCAGATTATGGAAACCCTTGTTTCCCTCTTAGAGATGTTCATTTCTCTTATATGAAATCCATGTGTATGCATTTGGAAAGATATTTTTGAGGCTTGGGCTGGATGGATCCAGAGGAAGGTTTCGCTTGGAGTCATGGCTGAATTAGGTGGTATTCATCCACACATCTTTACATTCATCAATAAAGAATCTTTGTCTCGTTCTTCATATTTGTGATATTTATGATTTATACATGACTATGGTCTTATTATGAATGATTTCATGTTTTACACTTATATTCTTATATCATCTAATGCTAATATCTTGAACATGCTTTGAATTATCACTAGTATATGTGCTTTTCATAAATGAGTTGCAGGTTTTGGAGCACTAGGAGAAGCAGAGGGTTTGAACCCTGCGGGATCGCCTTCAAACGTAGGACCTATGAGTACTACTCCTTCTTCCCATTTTACTAGTTTAAGCATTAGGACTGCAAGTTTGTATACCTCTTGTTGCTATATGTCTCTTGCTATGTTGGGGTTGCCAACCCATACCCTAGGACGTATTATATCGTAACAACATGAGTATATATGCGTATATTATTGTAAATATCATAATGAGATATGTTGTAAAGCTCCATTAAATGGTGTGATTGTCATGTTTTTATTAGGTGGTCATTGTAAATACTTCAACGAGTTGTGTTATAAAGCTCCATGGGTAGTATGTTTTTCTTTCAACGGCCTTGTTGGTTGTAGGTGTCATTGAACACCAAGGACAGTGTTCCCCCAAGGGGGAGGGCTCTGTAACAACCTTGGTTAAAAATACATGTAAAAAATATAATACCACGGTTATGGGACATGTATTCCAATTTGAATGTTTGGAAAAAACATTTAAGTGGGGTTTCATTTCAGTTATTATGGCTAAAGGAAATCGGAAAAGGATTTGGAAAGGAAAAGTGGCATTAATTGGAATTTGATTTATGAAAATAATGAAAATTAGGAGAAAAGGAAGGTGAAAGGTCACAGGTCAAATGTGATGAATAAAATGAAGGAAAATAATGGAAAATGAACACTATAGAGGCCTCCTTCATAAAAATACTTTTGATGATCAGTTGGTGAGCTTTTGGCTCAACCTTTTCCAATTCAGCTTAGGAGCTCTCTCTCTATTCTCTCTCTCTCTCTCATACTCTTGGACACTTGGATTATTCTTCAATTATTTCAGCATTAGATCAAGAAAGGAGAAGGAGGCAAAGAGAAAGAAGAGATCAAGCAAGGAATAACACAATCAATCAGCTACATCAGTATTCTTTGCAGGCATTGATTTTCCTGTGTGGCTTCCTTGGTGGATTTGGCATGCATTGTTATGAATGCATGCTCTTTTTTCTCGTTGTTTCATTGGCATGGGTTTTGGTAGGTGTGAAAATGTTTTTCAGCCTAGCCTTACCATTTCCAGATACCCGTGGTGTGATGGGGTTCTCATGTTTTGGTTGAGATGGATTTTTGGATGGATTTGAAGCTGAGTGAGGTGGACGTTTGAATGAAATAACACATGGTATAGTAACACCAAAAAATAGATTGTGGGTTGCGGTAAATATGGATTTTGTGTTGCCTCGGTGGGCCTAGGAATCCTCGTTCATTGAATGGTGGGATACATAGTAAATCCTGGAGGTGGGTGCTCTCCCGAAGATCCTGACATGGGATATACAGTAAATATGGGAGTGGAGTCTCAGTTAGGGGCTAGTGATCTAGTGTGGATTTCAGTAAAGCCTAGATACTAGGAGATAGGAAAATTCCTCATGTTGTATGGGGATAAATGCGGTGGCATGCATGCTTTTTGTAATATTCCAAATTTTTCCTTCAATAAATTGGAATATTAACTTTTTCTATTTTCACTTAGGAGTTGAATAATTGGGAAAGAAGGCCCATTCATAATAAAAACATGGATAAAATCCCTCTATTATGAAAGGGGATCAGCAATGGAACTAGATTTCACACCCTCATGTGTGAAAGGAGACATTTACAAAGAGGCTGGGTCAAGTTTGACCAAGTCAAACAACATAGTGGTATGAGGTGGAAAGCATCTTGTGGGACAGCGCAGAGAAAGAGGAGGGAAGATTCCTTGAAGGAGGACACCCTAAAGAGTGGGAGCCATGGAGAGGTAGCTCTCATGTGTTTAAAATGAGGGCAAGGCATCCATTGTTTTAGATGCATATGATTATTTATTTCTTGTCTACTTAGACTATTTGTAGTCCTAGTTGTTTAGCTGAGTTTATGTGCTACTTAGTACAAGGATTTCCTGTTTAGGAATCCTTCTCCTTTCATGAGAAGCCTCTTGAAGGAGCTGTACTAATTTGCATCACATCCAGGCTTGAGGCCAAGCATCATCCTTCAGGACAGCGTTATTTCTGCAGCAGAATAATGTTGTGTTGTAGGGTGTTGCAGTGAGGGATCACAACACCTCTTCCATCACTTGTTTTTCAGAGGAGGAGTCTCTCTTGCCTTTGGGAGATCAATTTGGAAGCCATTAGAGCTTATTGCATATCTTGGCATTGGGCCAACTCATTCTGTTGCCCCTACAACGTAGTTTGCTTCAATAACTGTGTTATTTTCAGAGTGCATTTGTTGTGGGGTTTTGCATTGTTGATTGGAGGGTGAGATCTTCAGTGATAGGATCAACCTTTCACCTGAATGATCCATTGGATGAGATTCAAATATCAGTTGTAGCATCTTCAGCTATGTCCATCCATTTCTAGTTTTGAGTTGCAGCTGCTACCCAGCAACTCCGGCATTTTTGCCATTTTGTATATTTCAGCCAATCCTTCTAAGGATTGTTGTATTATTGTTTCCAGGGGTTGATATCTTGCTCCCCCTCATTTATTGAACCATATATTGTCATATATTTATGTTATTATGTAATATGGAGCAGTACCTCTTATAAACTGCATCCTCTTAGCCTACAAAAATTCATGTGTAGCAGTGTTTAGCTATTTTCATGTACATTTCCCTTTGAGTCTGTATTGCTTTGCTTGAGTGATCCTTTCCTCAAGGATTACTATATAATTGCTGCTATATTATATATTTTTTGTATATTTATATCTTCATGTACTCAGGCTTACAATAATAATGATGTTATTCCATTGCATGTGCATACATTGTTGTAGTCCCTTCATCGAACATTTTCTGAAGAGAACTAGGTGTGGGAGACTTGTTTAACCCACCTAGAGTGATTTATTTTTAGCCATCTCTTGGATTTATATCTTAGATGCATTGATATAAGGGATAAAGGTCTTGGTTTCAAATCCTGTAGCAGCCATTCTTGAAAAATGCATTTTTCAGGCATGCCTTGCTAGTTGTTCCAGATTTGGGAATATTATTGTAGTATCAGAGCATATTTCTTGGCTCAGCCTATGATTCTAAGCCCAAGAAGACAAAGGAAGATAAGAATGATGTATAATATGAGATTACTCTCATCAGTGCTTAGATCCAGATAGGACCTCTCCAAGGAGGTCAAGAAGATTGAAGAAGGAGAAGTGGAAGGACCATGCACTTCCTATTCTCATCATGGAGAAGACAAGCATGGAGGACACTTGGATCATTAGATTCTAAGTGTTTACCTTGTTGAGTACAAATCTCAACCTAGAGCCTTCAAGGAGACTCTAGATTTTCCACATTTCATCCAATTGAAGGAAGAGAAGAAGCCCTATAGCAGAAGAGAAATAAAAGGCAATAGATTTCTGTTGTCTACCTTTGATGGGTTATCTACAGCCATAACTTGGGTGAGGAAGTTAGAAGCGTTTTTCTTGCTACATCCTATAGTGGAGGAAGAAGCTGTTGAGATCTCAGTGTTGCACTTGGAGGGTGGAGCCTATGTTTGGTGGTTCAGCCACTTGAGAAATGCAAAGGTGAAAATTTTTGCAAAGTTCACTCAAAGGTTGATCAAAACTTTTGATGGAGAAGAAACAAAGGAAGGAAATCTCACACCACTACTTGAGGAGCCTTGTAATAACGTTGTCACACTCATAGAGGAGCAGCCACATGTAGCAACAGTTGGGGCAGGTAACACATTGAAGGAAGGGAATCTTGCAACCCTACAAGAGATTCCCAAATCTCATCAAGGTATGAATAAATTTCCACTATCTATTGTTACAACAAAGTCTTTTGATAGTTTTGGAAATTTGTTTTTTCATGACCGAGGTTCAAATTACACTGCTAATTTAGAGAAACATGGTTGCACTGTGCTGTGGAAATGGTTCAAGGAGGAGATAAACCATTATCCTCATGCACCTTTGTTGAGTTGCACACAATCCTTGAGGTTGGGGTGTGAACTTTTGGAGGATGAAACAAACCATGACACTCCTATGGAAACCCATGAAACCATATTTGAGTTGGAGTATGAGACAACCGCTACATCCTTGGGGAGATTAACATCACTGTAAAACAATGGTGGAGAGGAGATATTACCTTCATCATATTTGGATCCTTGTGGATTCAACATAGTCATGGGTGAAAGATATTTTCTAGGAGGTCTCCAAAGAGCTTCATTTCAAACTTTCATGAGATGCAAAGAGAAATATTTGGTTTGGAAGAATGGTAGCCCTCATGAGAGGATTACCAAGGGGAAGAGAAGGAGAAGACATACACAAGTGATTAAGTGGATGTGGTTTATGTGCAAGGAGCTAGGAGGCTACTTGCAAATATATGACACCGAGCAACAGGAGGCTTGGCTACGCTGGCTCCTCTTGAAGGAGTTTGGCCATCACTTGGCATGTCCTCTTCCAAGGAGGATGGGGATGGAGAAGAGGTGGTGGGATGCTTGCATCATTGAGAAGAATGGAGTATGGATGCATGGTGTTGATGTGACATAAATGTCATTCATTATGTCTTCATCACATGGGTTTTATGATGGGAGCATAAGGAGTCAGCAAGCACTTTGGTTGCTTGAGATGTACTTGACAGAGCATGAAATTTTTTTCTCTCACATGTTTTGTGATGTTGCAGGAGTAGAAGAGGGCACTCTTATGGTGCAAAAGGGCTACTCCTTGACTCTATATGATTTGGAATCACTTCCATCTTGGGAGGTATTCCATATTTGTAGCAGCATTACTAGAGGAGTCTTTGACAAGGAGCATGTCAATGAATAAAGCTTTGTATTGACAGGAGCTTATTTGCATGAGCTAATAGCACTATCACTTTGAAGCAGGAAATTATGGATGGAGTGTCCCTAATATCACTTCATATTGTATGCACTTGGTGAACAAGGAGGATGTGATGATGATGGAATAATGGATAGAGACATCTATCACTATGGCATATTCTTCTTGACTTGGATCTCCAAGCATGAGGAAGAGGATCTTCTTGCAACACATGGTCCATTTATTCTTCATAGAATGCCAAAGAACTATGGAGGACTCATTCATGGATCCATGTACCATCCTACTTCCAGCATATGGTAAGAAGTTTGTTTTTACAGTCATTTATTTCTATACTCTTACCATTACTATGCAGTGCATTGCTCCATAGGAGGGCAAACTTTTCACTTTGCTCCATGATCATTGTTGGGAAAAACTATATGATGGAGACAACCATATTTTATATGGCCTTGGGAAAATGTTTTATCATCACATGTATGTTCAGTTGTTGCACCCAAACATGTACCATATAAAGATATGCATGATTGACCATGTAAAAAGAAACATGTTTCCATGTAATTTTCTGAAGCAGAAGTTTGAAAAAATGCGCTGTCACTATGGGGAAAGTTATTGGTACCTTATTGCACCACATGAAACCTTCAAAATTTTCTTCATTTTGTTGCTTATCATGACTTCATTTGATGATATGGATCTGATTTGTATGGGAATCATGATTATGAGAGAGGCACATGAGTTGGATGTGTCCTTGAGTGGGGAGAATTCCCACATTTTCTGCACTACATGTTCTAATGAGAGCATGGTAGGAGATATGGCCACCACAACCACATGTTTGTTTTCTTTTAAGGTGGGACATGGACTTGATAGTCATCCATTTTATAACCAAGGGCAAGTGCTTGATCCTATATTGTTGATACATTCAGCCATTTACTATACATTAGTAGATGAGATGAATTTTGTATATTACTTGCCATGTTATTTTCTGAGATTGCAGTGGATGAAACTGCTCTGTGTCTGCTTGAGATATTGTTTGTATCATGCATCATCATGTAAAAATTTCAGCAAAATTCTCATTGGGATACTCTATGATGACCATGTCCTATTCATCATGGATGGACTGTTTTGGGCCAGCTTGTTCTTCAATGTTGGAGGATAACTCTTTGGAGGATTGTTCTTCATTTTGCCATTTGAGGGCAATAATTTTGTAGCCCAGGATCAGCACACACTCTACAATTATCATAAGTGGAGAGAATAATAGCATGGGGTAAGATATGATGCTTACCATGTTCATATTTTCAGCCCACCTTCATTTTTGAAGCTTGAGGTGGAAGGATATTTTCAGGAGTTGCCATGTTGGGAGGTGACTCATTTTATCTGGATGATTGCTTGGGGATGGAGGATCCATTTGGGGAAGATGTTTTCCCAACACTTTCCACTCCCCATGCCTTGGGGGAAACTTCTCAGTTCTATCCTTGCAGTTGCTTGAGGACAAGCAACATTTGGGAGGGGAGGACTGTAATATTCCAAATTTTTCCTTCAATAAATTGGAATATTAACTTTTGCTATTTTCACTTAGGAGTGGAATAAATGTGTAGGAAGGCCCATTCATAATAAAAAAATGGATAAAATCCCTCTAGTATGAAATGGGATCAGCAATGGAACTAGATTTCACACCCTCATGTGTGAAAGGAGACATTTGCGAAGAGGCTGGGTCAAGTTTGACCAAGTCAAACAGCACAGTGGTATGAGGTGGAAAGCATCTTGTGGGACAGCGCAGAGAAAGAGGAGGGAAGCTTCCTTGAAGGAGGAAACCATAAAGAGTGGGACCCATGGAGAGGGAGCTCTCATGTGTTTAAAAGGAGGTCAAGGCAGCCATTGTTTCAGATGCATATGATTATTAATTTCTTGTTTGCTTAGACTACTTGCAATCCCAGCTATTTAGCTGAGTTGCTGTGCTGCCTAGCACAAGGATTTCCTATTTAGGAATCCTTATCCTTTATTGATAAGCCTCTTGAAGGATTTGTACTATTTTTCCTCACATCCAGGCCTGAGGCCAAGCATCCTCCTCTAGGAGAGTGTTATTTCTACAACAGAATAATGTTGTGTTGCGGGCTGTTGCAGTGAGGGATCACAACACCTCTTCCATCACTTGTTTTTCAAAGGAGGAGTCTCTCTTGCCTTTGGGATATCATTTTGGAAGCCATTAGAGCTTATTGTAGATCTTGGAATTGGGCCAAATCATTCCCTTGCCCCTACAGTGCAGTTTTCTTCAGTAACTGTGTTATTTTCAGAGTGCATTTGCTGCGGGGTTTTGCATTGTTGATTGGAGGGTGAGATCTTCAGTGATAGGATCAAAATTTCACCTGAAGGATCCATTGGATGATATTCAGCTATCAGTTGTAGCATCTTCAGCTATCTCCATCCATTTCTAGTTTTGAGTTGCAGCTGCTACCCAGCAACTCCGGCATTTTTTCCATTTTGTATATTTCAGCCAATCCTTCTAAGGATTGTTGTATTATTGTTTCCAGGGGTTGAGATCTTTCTCCCCCTCATTTCTTGAGCCATATATTTTCATATATTTCTGTTACTATGCAATATGGAGAAGTACCTCTTATAAATTGCGTCCTCTCAGCCTGCAGAAATTCATGTGTAGTAGTGTTTAGCTATTTTCGTGTACATGTCCCTTTGAGGCTGTATTGCTTTGCTTGAGTGATCCGTTCCTCAAGGATCACTATATCATTGCTGCTATATTATACATTTGTTGGATATTTGTATCTTCATGTACTCAAGCTTACAATAATAACGCTGTTATTCCATTGCATGTGCATACATTGTTTTAGTCCCTTCATCGGGCATTTTCTGAAGAGAACTAGGTGTGGGAGACCTGTTTAACCCACCTAGAGGGATTTCTTTTGAGCCATATCTTGGATTTAAGTCTTAGATGTATTGATATAAGGGATACAGGTCTTGGTTTCAAATCCTGTAGCATCCATTCCTGAAAAATGAATTTTTCAGGCATGCCTTGCTAGCTGTTCCAGATTTGGGAATATTACACTTTTTTTGGCCTAGTGATGTGGTGGAGATCATGGTAAATCCTGTTATTACATGTTTTTTGTTTTGGCTTAGTGATATGGTGTGGATTATGGTAAAGCCTAGCTTAAATTGATGAGGGGGAGGTGGTTTAGCCTCGGTAGTTGGATCTTTTTATTTGAGTCCCACATTCATGGTTGGAATATGGAACGAGGGTGATTGGTTGAAGAGATATTTGGCTCAGCCAATCTATGGTTAAATGGAATGTATTAGTCCCATACCATGTTGGATTTTGAATTCATTAATAATAGGTTCTTTCCTTGGTATAATATGTGTAAATGTATTGTTTTATATGTGAATTCTATGGATGATGTATCCTTGATATTTATATTGATATTATGTTGGTTATAAGCATGTATTATGACAGTGATGATGTATGGATCTCATCATGTTTTTATTTGTAAATGAATGAAAAATGTATCTATAACCTAATATATGATAACACAACTAATTATATAAGGGTATAATGCTTCTTAGTGATTCTGAGATAAGTATGAGACTATTATTCTCAGGTCTGTTGTTTAAACCTGTAGATTACATATTTGTGACATGTTTTATGAAATGAATGTCATGGTTGGGCTTGGTTAGGTCAAGTCCTTGATTAAGTTTTATGTTAGAGTATTTTTATTGGTGTCACTTATTGTCTTGGAAAGTATCATCAAGTTTTGGTATGTGGTTTGGAGCCTAGCCCTAAAACAATGGCATAAATCTTGTATTCTCTAGCACAAAACTAGCTGAAAAATACCATAGTCTCTCCCTTGTATGCATCATGGGAGTGACTATAAGGCCCCAATCACATGCATTCCCATGTCACGGGAGTTATTGGGGGGTTTTTTCAGTGAAAATGAAATTTGACTGAGGACTTGGGCACTTGGAGGGGTGGTTAGCTTCTTTGGGTCCTATAGCTCCCGAGGAAGGTCAGTAAGGTTTTCTTGTGTCGATTCCACTTCGTTAAGGTGATCTAGGATCTTGAATCATGTCATAGTAACTCTTCATGACATTTTTACCCCAATTGGCTAGTTACTTGGGTAGATGTGGGAGGAGGGTGTTACAACTAGTTTCACAATATGAATTATACTTCACCCTAATATCGTGCATAACCAACACTATAATGGGGAGTTGGTGGTACCTTGATTATGGTGCTTCGTTCCATATGACATTGTGTAAGGATTTTTTTAGTAGCCTAGAGGAGAAGGATATCCATATGCATATCGAAATGGGGGATAATGGGAGGTACAATGCTACAAGAATTGGTATTGTCACCTTTGAGAGGGAGAAAGCCTCGCCTCTTCACCTCAAAGATTTTATTTTTGTACCTGGGTTGAAAAAGAACTTGATCTCTATAGAAGATTTGGAGGAACGTGGCTATGATGTTATTTTTAGTAAAGGGAAATCATTTCTGAGACACATATCTACTGGGTAGGTGAAGCATATTGGGTTTCCAGTGAATAATTTATACAAACTTGAGGTGGGAGATTGCACTACATTGAGCAGTAAGGCTGAAAAAGTGCAGAGTCAAGATGTTGGAGAACTATATCATGGTAGATTGGGTCATTTGCACCATGGTGCCTTGAAGATCATGAAACAAATTACCATTGACCTCCCTAAAGGCTCCCTTTACCAACAAGATGTCTGGAAGGGATGCACATTAGGGAAGTATGTTAAATCCACTTTCCATGATCGAGAAAGAAGAGAAGATGAAATATTTGAAAGAGTCCACTCTGATGTTTTTGGACCCTTTTCTACAACCTCCATAGTGAAACATAAGTACTATGTTATTTTTATTGATGATTTCACCAGAAAGTGTTGGATCTTCTTCATGCGGAAGAAGGATGAAGTTTTATCCAAGTTTGTTGAATTCAAGGAACTAGTGGAGAAGGAGACTAGAAAGAAGGTGAAGTCTCTCACGAGAAAAAATGGAGGTGAATTTGTTTCACAGTCCTTCAAATTTTTCTGTTTGAAAGAAGGAATTCAAAGAGATATGACACCAGCCCATAATCCACAACAGAATGGGGTAGTTGAGAGGAAGAACCAGAGCATAGTGGGAGCATAAAGGACCCTGTTTCATGATCGATGGCTGTCATTACATCTATGGGAAGAATCATGCAACACCAAAATCTATTTGCATAATGGGAGTCCTGATAGGATTCTTAGCATGATCAAAAGAGAGGAAGCTTTCTCTAGGAGGAATATTTCTCTAGTAGAAATCCTGATGTGTCTCATTTTAGAATTTTGGAAGCTTCATTTTATTTTCATGACTCTAAGGATTCAAGGAAGAGACTCGAGCCTAAAATATATTTGGGAGTTTTTTTAGTATACACTGAAACTCCACACAATTATCGAGTGTATCTTCCTTCACTCAGGATGCTATTTCTGAGGAGTTATGTCAAGTTTGATGAGGAGAATGCCATGCGATGATATTTGGAATGAGAGATAAGTATCCCACTGGAGCAGGAGCTTATATCTATAAATGAGGAACCTCATGATGAGCTTCAAGAAGTTGTGGAGAAACCACATGTAAAGGATTAGACATGAGGCATAGTAGAGGCACGCACTCAACCATAATCTTCCAGGGAGGGGAGAAAGAGAAACATAGAAGATGATAGATCATTAAAATATGCAAGGGAGAACGTGGGAGCCCCCACATCACAATGCAGGCAGAGGAGGTCATATGATAGGTACATTAGGTACATGGATCTCATGACCAAGCTTACTAACACAGAGCCTTCCTAATTTGAGGAATCAGTTTCTCAACCTGTTTGGTTTGACACCATGGTGGAAGAATACAAATACATAATGAAAAATAGTGTATGAGAGGTGGTGTTGAGGCCAAAAGGGAAATCAGTGGTTATTTCAAGATGGATCTAAAAATTGAAGCATGCAGCGGATGGGAACATAAAGATGTATAAGGCCAGATTTGTGACCAAAGGATTTTGTCAGATAGAAGAAGTGTACTATGAGGAAATGGTTGCACCAGTTTCAAGATATTCCTCAATCACATCCATTCTAGCATTGGCTGCATAGATGGGGTGGAAAATCCACCAGATGGATGTGAATACCACCTTTCTCAACGATGTTGTTGAGGAGGAAATTTACATAGAGAAACTAGAAGGATTTGAGACATATGAATGAGAGTCATTTTTGTGGAGACTCAAGAGAGAAATGTATGGTCTCAAACAGGTTCCCTGAGCATGGTACAATTAGATCGATAATTATCTCAAAGGATTGGGCTTCACCAAAAGTGAAGCAGATGAAAACCTCTATCACAATGTGGTATATGGTAAGGTGCTTATTCTTTTTTTATATGTTGATGATTTAATATTAACATGGGATGAGCAGTTGTTATGCTCTTGCAAAGAGGATCTTGCAAGGGAATTTGAGATGAAAGACATGGACCTCATACATTACTTCCTCGAGATGGAAGTATGGCACAGTGATGGTGAATCGTTTATGTCTCAAGGAAATTATTCTACCGAGATACTTCATAAATTTCACATGGAGAATTGTAAGCCCATGGGAACATCTCTAGCTACAAAATGGATGAAGGAGTATGCTTCTTCAGGTGAGGAAGTTGATGCTACCATTTATAGGAAGCTTGTGGGTTCACTAATGTACCTGGTGAACACATGACCTAACATGTGCTATGCATTAAAATATCTTAGCCAAGCTATGGTGAGGCCTAACAATGTTACCGATGAAATAGGTAATCGCATTGTTACCTACTTTTTTTTGGTAGCATAAAAAGCACCCAATTTTGAAAAGTGGTGATGCAGAATCGCCTCTTTTTTTTTAGAACATTTTTGACACTAATATTTTTATTTATGAAGTATGAATATTTTTTTTTAAATGTTAGTGATTTTCATGCTAATTTTGAAACGTATTGATGCAGCATCACCTTTTTTTTTTAGAGCGGTGATTTTCATGCTAATTTTGAAACGTATTGATGCAGCATCAACCTTTTTTTTTTAGAGTGGTGATTTTCATGTTGGTAATAAAACACAAAACTTAGATAAAAAAATATATATAAAAACAATATAAAAAACGAATAAAAATGTAAAAAAAAACAAAATTAACTCGTAAAAATAAAAAATTTAAACAAAAATAAATAAATAAAACAAAAAAAACAAAAAATATTCGAAAATTATATCAAAAGAAATGACAAAATTTAAAAAAAAAACACATAATTTAAAGAAAAATAAAAAAATTAACAAAAAAAATAAAATAAAAAAACATCAAAAACATTTTTTTCTAAGTTATTAAAAAAATCCATATAATTAAAAAAAAAATAGAAAATTTAAAAATAATTTAAATTACAAAATTAAAATTTAGATAAAAAAAAATAAAATAAAAACTATCATTAAAAAACAAAAAAAATGAAAAAAACCACGTGCAAATAATTAAAAAACAAATAACCATAAATTTGCTGTTTTTTTTTAAATGAAACAATTTATAAATTTTCAAAATGACAAACCAAATAAACTAAAAGATTTAAAAAAATAATAAATTAAATTAAAATTTAATAAATTTAATGAATAAATTTTAAATTTAAAAAAAATAATTAATCTAAAATATTAAATTTAAAAACAAAATAAATAAATAAAAAAACAAAAAAAAATTAAAACAAATTAAATTTAAAACAAAAAATTTGAATTAAAAAAAAATAAATTTAAATTTTTTGAATTTAAAAAAAAATTAAAAAATAAAAGAATTTTTTGATCGTGGTGGCGCCGCCAGTCAGCCACCCGCCCAGGTGACGGTGGAGGTTGGCCGCTGGGCGGCCTCCGCTGCCACCCGGGCGGGAGGCCGATTCCGGGAATTGCCCTCCCGCGGCGAGAGGCCGATTCCAGGAATCACCCTCCCACGGCGACAGGCTGATTCTGGGAATCGCCCTCCTGCGGCGGGAGGCCGCTTCCGGGAATCGCCCTCCCGCCGCGGGAGGCCAATTCTGGGAATCGCCCTCCGGCGGCGGGAGGCCGATTCCGGGAATCGCCCTCCCATCGCGGGAGGCCAATTCTGGGAATCGCCTTGAGGCTGATTCCGGGAATCGCCCTCCCGCCACGGGAGGCCGATTCCGGGAATCGCCCTCTTACCACGGGAGGCCGATTCTCGGAATCAGCCTCCTGCCGCGGGAGGGCGATTCTCGGAATTGGCCTCCCGCCTAGCGGCCGGCCTCCGCCGTCACCTGGGTGGGAGGGCGATTGGCGGTGCCACCACAATCAAAAGATTCTTTTTTATTTTTTATTTTTTTAATTTTTAATTTTTTTTTTAAATTCAAAAAATTTAATTTTTTTTTTTTAAATTTAATTTTTATATTTGAAATTTAATTTGTTTTAATATTTTTCATTTTTTTTTTTAATTTTATTCATTTTTTTGTTTTTAATTTTTTTTTTTCTAACTTTTCTTAATAATTTTTATTAAATTTTGTCTTTTTTTTATTTAATTGATTTTTTTTTTCATATATATATTTTTTTATCAAATTTTATGTCTAGTTTTTTCATTTAATTTTTTAAAATTTAGTAAATTTTGTATTTTTATTTATTTATTTATTTGAATTTAATATTTTTTTTTAATTTTTTAATTTTTTATTATTATTTTTTTAATTACATAAAATTTTTATATTTTTGTTTATTTCAATTAAAATTGTGTATTTAAAATTAGATTTTTTTAAGTTAAACTTAATATTTTCAAATTAATTTGTTTTTTATTTTATTTTTTATTTAATATATTTTTTTCAATTTTAATTGATTTTTAAAGTTTTTTAACCTTTTATTTTAACAATGTTTTTTTTTTCTTTATATTTAAAATTTAATTTTTGTTTCAAAATTTATTTGTTTATTCATTTATTTATTAAAATTTAATATTTTTTTTAATTTAATTTGTTATTTTAATATTAACATTTTTTTTTAATTTAATAAAATCTAATATATATATTTTTAATTTAAGTTCATATATATATGTTTTATTTTTTATAATTTAAATTTAATATATTTTTTAAAATCTATTTGTTTTTTTAATATATATTTCTTTAAATTTAATATTTTTATTGTTTTTTTTTTCATTTTTTATTTTTAATTAATTTTTCATTTTTTTACTTTTAATTTCAATAATGTTTTTTTTTTTTTTTTTTTAATTTATTAAAATTTAATATATTTCTTTAAATTTAGTTTTTTATTTTAAAATTTAATTTAATTTTTTTTAAATTTAATAAACATTTTCTTTTTCTTTTTTTAATTTAATTTCTATATTTTATTTTTTATAATTTCTTTCTTTTTTAACTTGTTTTTCTTTTTAATTTAATTTTTTTTATTTTGTTTTTTTTTTAATTTTTTAATTTCTATATGTTTTGAAATTTTAATCTTTAAATTTTTTTTAATTTTTTAATTTCTATATGTTTTGAAATTTTAATCTTTAAATTTTTTTTAATTTTTAAATTTTTTCTTAAATTTTAGGTTTTTTTTTAATGTTTGAATTAAAATTTTTATTTTGTTTTTATTTATATTTTTTTATTCGTATATATTTTTAAATTTTAAGCTTTAAAATGTTTTTATTTTTTAAAATTTTTTTTTTTCTTAAATTTTAGGTTTTTTTTAATGTTTGAATTTTAAAAATTAAAAAATGTTATTTCTATTTTTAAAAATGTCAAAAATATGACAATTTTTTTTTTTTTTGGTTATTCCAACGTCAACTGGTTTGTTTTTAGGGTGTTTTTTCAATTCTTTTCTCAAGAAACAATTTTGTTTTTAGCATAATTTTATAAAATGTTGAAATTTGACCTAAAAAAAAAACTAAGTGCGTTCTGGAATACACTTTTTTTGTTTTTTGGGTGTTTTTTCATGTTTTTTGAGTCTTTTTGGGCTAGAGTTCCCATTTTGAGGTCAGGTTACCTACTTCATCGGTAACAGTGTTGCCTACCAAATTATATTAGAAGGAAAAAAATCATGTGTTATGGTACCTCAAAGTAACTACCTAATATCGATTATGGTACAAATAGACAGAGTGAGTGAGGTTGTAAGGCTTCATCGATGCATATTGGGTAGGGAGTCCATCCGAAAAGAAAATTACATCAAGTTCTATTTTCAGTGTCGGGTTCGTAACTATTCCTAGTACAACAAGAAGAATAGGTGTGTGGTGCTCAGCTCAAAAGAGGCTAAATACATGGCTACAAGTCAAGCAACATGTGAGGAAATCTGGATGAGGAAAATAATTTGTGGGGATATTCTTTCAGGAGATGGATCCGATAGTGATATATTATGATAATAATAGTTACATTAAGCTCTTTGAGAATTCAGTATTTCAAGATAGGTCCAAGAAAATTCATATCCAGTATCATTATTTGTGGGACTATGTGTAGAGGAGAATTATGATGCTATAGTACATTCCAGTTAAGGAGAAAGATGTTGACATTTGGACAAAGGATTTGCCAAGAGGTAAATTCGAATTCCACGGGTGCAGGATAGGGGTGGTGGAAAATCCCTTTCTTGTTAAGAGGGAGGTTTGAAAAGAATGTAACAAGAAAGGATAAATTTGACTTTAGCCTTAGCCAAATTGAGTAAATCGAATTTCCACATAATCATGGAAACTTGGAGGTAGTTAACTAGTGTGACATGGCTCTTGTCACTTAGTTAACTTAGAAAATTTGAATCATAGGGTTTTGAGTATAGTTATTCATGTGTGATTGCTAAATTTTAGTAGTCCAATTCAATTATTTTTAGTTGTAGTCAGTTAAATAACCTCTAACTATTGTTAGAGCAAGTTGAAGGTTAGTTATGAAGTGGGTCAATCTTCAAACTTAGGGATATGTTACTTAACTGATCAGTCAACCCAAAATAACTAGTGCATGTAGAGAATTCAAGTTCCTCAAATAAAGTGGAGATGACAAGGCAGTGTAACATCATTTGTAGGCTAGTATTGAGTGTACATGTGTTGCATGCAATTAGTGATCAATCCTTAGTAATTGCACGAGTAAATAAGGTCTTGGTGAGAAAATAATTGTATAATTTTTGGCTAGAGATGTTCATTGAGCAGGAGAAAAATGATTATTTTGCAGGTTGAGCTTAGAGTTGGAGCTAGTAATTGTAATAGTTTCTCAATTCATTAATTAATTCAAAGATACTTTGAGGTTTTTTTTCTAGTTGGGTTCCCTTAGAAATCAATGTGCATTTTTTGTTTTGCTTATTGTATGTCTGTGCATGTTGTTATAATTGTGAATTTATTTGGTTTTGCTTATTGTATGTTTGTGCATGTTGTTATAACTGTGAATTTCATTCCACAGATCAATAGAGTAGAATTGTGTCTCAAGATTTTAGATTAAATCTCTTGAGCCATTGTAATTCTATCAATTTTCTACATTTAAAATGCCACATATTAATTTTATATTTAAAATTGAATGAATATACATATCCCTTGTATTATTCTTATTGAAAAGTTTTTTTTACATTCATTTTTTTTTTTAAATTATTTATTTAAGTATTGTACCGAAATATCTAAAAATATATATAAGAATTATATGCCTTGGTCATAATCAAAGTAAAAATACAAGGAAATTTTTAGTATAAAATTTTGTTACCCTACATGGATGTAGAAATATTTTATTTATGGGTGAGAGTGAGAGTAAAATATTTTTACTACATCTCCTTCACACCAAACATATATATTCATTTTTTTCAACCAACATAGATCCATCTTAACCTCAGATCTATAAGTGTTTAGAGGGATAAAATCTCTTGAGATACAAACATATTTTAAATTGAAAATAAATTTGATCCCTCTCGGTGCTTGGTAGATCCAGAGTTAATATGGATATAAGCTAGTTTTCATATACACACATACCATATCTAATATGGACTTATCTCTCCCTCTCTCTCTCTCTCTTCCCTCCCATTATACTCTCTCCCTCACTCTCTGTTTATATATCCCTTGTCACCATTTATCTCCCTCCACCTTTCTCTATTTATGTATTTCTTCTTCCTTCCCTCTCTCTCCCCCTCCATCTCCATCTATTTATCCTTCTCTCTCAAGTCCTCTCTCTTTTTTTTCCTCTATCCCTTTTTCTTCCACCTCCCTCTCTCTCTCTTCTACCCATTACTCTCTCTCTCTCTAATGTCTAACTATGTTACTATCTCCATCCATATCTCCTTCTCCCCCCCCCTCCATCTCTATGTATCTCCCCCTCTCTCTTTCCCTTCTCTCTCTCTCTCTCCCCTCTTATTCTCTCTCTATTCACTCCTCTCCTATTTTAGTCACTCTCTCTCCATCTCTCCCTTGTCATACCCTCTCTCTCTCCACCTCTATCTCTCTATGTATTTTTTATTCCCTCTATCTCTTCCCCGCCAAATCCATATCTCTCTCCATCCCTCTCTCATTCTCTCTCTCAAGTCCTCTCTCTTACTTCCTCTCTCTCCCTTTCTCTCCCACCTCCCTTTATATCTCCCTTGCATCTCTCTCCCTCTATATTTTAACTCTATCACTATCTCCTTCCCTCGCTACTTCTTTCTCTCCCCATCTCTCCCCCATCCATCTCTATTTATCCATGTCACTCTTCCCTTTATCTCCCTCTCTCTCTCCTCTCCTTCTCATTTTTTTCCCTCCTCTAATATCTTCCTCTCTCTCCTCTCCCTTGTCCCTCAATCTCTCTACCTATATCTCCCTTTGTATTTTTTTCCCCTCCCTCTCTAACCCCCTCCAACTCTATCTCTCTCTCCCTCTCTCTTACACCTCCCTCTCTCTCACCTCCCCATCACTCTCCCTCCCTCTTCCATCTAGTTGTGTCACTATTTCCCCCCCTCTCTCTCTCTCTCCTCTCTCTCCATCCATATGATGGATATTTTTCACTCTATGTAATCAATGATATATGTAATCTCTAAAATATTTTACATTTTTATTTCTTATTGTGAAATGAGTTATGGTTTTTCATAAGGTGGTATTGATAAGCCATGGTATTGAGCCATGGTATTGCAAAAAAATCCTATTTACAAGTTAATAATATCTATGGAAAAGTGGGGGTGCATATCCATGGTTAAAAAACTTATTATAATGTAATTTTATTATAAGTATTAAGTTCTTATGTGCTTATTAATTAAATTTAAATTTGGCTATGGAATCATTATTAGTGCTTGCCAAGGAGGACTCTAACAATTGATTGTTGATCACTATTAGTTTAACATTGACTAATGCAAGTTATAATGTTTAACTTCGAAAAATAAATATTTATTTTTCAATATTATTAAAAAATTTAATTTTCAAACATTTGATTGGACCATAACTTGAGGTCATATTGTAGCTTTTCCATAATATAATTCCATGTGGATAATTCCTTACATATTTTATGTCATAATTTATGGATATGGTTGCAATATTCATGCATGATTTTTAGATATTTGTGTAGTGATTTTTTTATTCTTAAGCTTTGTAGGAAATCCATCCAAAAAGAGAATATTAGAAAAATAACCTATACTCAAGTAAATAACATATCTACCATCAATTACTTAGCACCATTATTTTAGCAAGTCTTTGCATTAAAAATAGATAGGAATAAGATGTAAAAAATATACTTACAAGAGTTAATTCCCACCATTATTTATGTTTTTTTTCAACACTTATGCAGGAGTGAAACTATAAATGTGTAGACTTACTAGTGACTACTACCCACCAATATTTATGCAAGTTCTTCAAGCAATTTACTTATCCACTAGACATATCAATTTATTAGTTACTGTGAAACAAAACTATAGGATGATGTGTCTTTTAACCATTATTAGTTCAACATTGACCAATGTAACATTTTTTATGCAGATTTTCCCAAGGAATAATTTCTAATTTTAGTTGGAGGGGCTACGATGTCGTGCAAAACAAAATTAAAATATAACAAATTGAATTTCATTATTTTTATTAGTTTTATTTTTTTTTTATTAATTGAGCCAAGATTTATTAAACGTTTACACTACAACATATGCACCACACTCAAATCTATATTATTTTTAACTTTTTATTGTATCAAAATGCCCTCTATAGCCCAATATGGGATAGATTTCAAGTGTAAATGTTTAACATTTAACCAATTTAACATTTAACAAATTTAATAAAATGTCAATGTTTGCCCTAATTAAAAGTCGATGTGTAGGCATAAATGTTTAACATTTAACATAAACATTTAATATTTATATGTCACCAAGTTAAAAGATAATAAAAGGTTAAAAGTAATATAGAGTTGAGTATGGTGCAGATGTTGTAGTGTAAAAATTTAAATCTTGGTTCAATCAATAATAAAAAGTTGAGGTCCAACTCAAGTTAGAAATTATTCTCTAGGAAAATTTGAGTAAATAATTATGAGTTACATTGTACAATGGTAAAACAATAATGGTTGAAAGACAAATCATCCTATAATCTTGCTTTGGTAGTAACTAATAAATTGAGATGTGAAGGGGATAAGTAAATTTCTTGCTCAAGAAGAAAAAATTTCATAAATTTTTGTGGGTAGTAAAAGTCTACACATTCACAAATTTACTTCTACATAACTGTTAAAGAAAACATACATCCTTTAAGTATATTTTGTACATCTATACCTATCCATTTTTTATACAAAGACTTGCTTAAATTATTTTCAGAAGTAATTGATTGTAGATATATTATTTACTTGAGTATAAGTGTTGGCTTGAGGGTCCTGACCTAGGTTTAGAGTTATCGCACAACCAAAAAACCCTCCAACCACTGGCCCTTTTGGCAATGACCTGCTTACGCAGATCAAAGTCTCACTCGAAGCAGTATGGAGGGGGGGGGGTGTTGGAACCAAGTTTCCACATGCTGAGGAAGAATTTAATGTAGTGGCCATAGACAGACTTATAACAGATAATATATAGATGCGCACAACAACATATCAACAGATCATCCCTTCATAGATTATCACAGAATGATTCAGTATGCATTTGCAAACAGAATCAGATATACTTCGATAAGATATATTCTTATACTGATATTCATGCACAATGTACTTCATTCATTATCGCAGATGAAATCAATCATAAACATAAGTAAAGATGAAATAACAAAACATATTCAAATCTTAACACAATTAACCAATAAACAACACACCAATCGCATAACAGTCTAGATTTGTAATATCCCAAAAGGGAGAATGCAGTAATACTTCACACAATTTAAGAACTTACAGTAAGATAAACAATAAATCTTAAGACAACATCAGAATTTACAGAGAAGATGAGCCATTCTATTATATTGGAGAAGAATCAGTTACACCATGTACAAAATATGAGCAGATCTAGCCAAAGAGATGGTCTAGAAGTACTCAGAAAACAATCTACAATAGGTACAGTGTAACTGGACAGGCACTAAAGAAAATACTGCACTATCCCTTCAGTAGATTATGAACATATAGTTTCAGGCTTAAAAGGAAAATGTAGATCTACTCAAATCTAGAGCCCAGATGATGCCAAAATTCAAGATCTGGCCAATGTGATGGATTCCCATGATAACCCAGAAAATATTTTCTAGATCTGCAACTTTGGAAAATCACCTCCCTAGGATTTGATCCTTGATTTGCTGGGAAATACAAATCTGAAGCTAGATCTGAAAAATATATGGCTGAAATATGATATCAGATCAGATATAATCTTGAAGGGTTGATCCCTTCTTTAGATCTATGAGATAGAAGCTCTAGATCTAGCTTCTCAATCCTCTAATGATGATTGCAGCTGCTGCAACACAACTGCCTCTAGAAAATGCACTGTGAGGGAAATAAAGGCCTTATTACTGCTGAAAAATGATGCAATAAGCTCCAGGATAATGGAAATATTGATGGCAATGTGAGGGGATGATCCCTCACAGGATTCCTAGCTGAAATACTAGCAACTTCCTTCCTCCCTTTTGATATGCAAGATAGACAGCATAATTCCTGAAATAAGTACTGTTGTTGGGAGGTAGATAAATTTTGGCCTGATGCCTAATTTGCAATGAAGCTCTGGGAAGATGATATTTAAGCCCAAGGTGATAGGAATAAACCCTCACCAGTTATCCAGCTGAAGTACTGAAGACAACTTCCTCCTTCCAAACTGATCTTCAGAAATATGCAATTTTTGAATATATGTGTTCTGCAAAAGTAGGACAAAGAGATGCCACTTAAAGCCTGATGTATAATGAAGTACAATCCTCTTTCTAGAGTTTCTCTAAGAAAGAGGTGGGATTCCCAACCAGGAACACCCTATGCTAAACAACACCTGCAATCTCTGCTAAACAACCCAAGAAAGTAGTGTAATTTCACATGAAAATTCCAGATTTGAAAAGATCTTACATAAAGAAATAATTAGCATGCCCTCATCCTTGCCTTCATCTTATTTAAATAACATTTGAACCTTCACCCTCATCTCGACTGTGTTGTCACATGTGGACAAGATCCTCAAGTTGGACTGCGTTGTTTGACCAAATCAACCATCATGTCTAGGTGCAATGTACACCTTCCATCAAGTGTGCCTTGTTGGCACAACGTCCTCCATCACTTTATCATGAATTTCCCATGATCTTTGAAATATTAAAGATCTTATTTGATTGAATCATCCTCTGTTTGATCCCTTCAAGATCTTAGTTGAATGTGTCAACCTCCATGATCTATCTCATTAATGAGATAGGTTCTCCAATTTCATTCAGATTAGTAGTTTCTCAACTACCTTGTTATGAAGATCTATGCTAAATTAATCCACATTCACAGACACAAAGTGGATATTTACTCATATTGAGGATTGTGGGTCCCTCCACCCTTTTATTTACTTAATGCATTAAGAGAATCAAAGACTCTAATATTCCAAATATGATGTGGAAATCTGGGAATATTACAGTCCCCCCTCCCCCTCCCCCACCCCCCCTTGGAAAAATGTTTCTTATCCTCAAGAAACTCTAAAAGTAGATGCAAAGCCATATATTACCCTCCAAATGGCATCCACATAAGGAAGTCTTCCTCCATTTTCTCCAATGGGTTATGCATGCTTGGTTCCAAAGTTGTCTTTTAAAAACATAAAGAACGACCTCCAACTCTATGGTTAGATGTCCTCCTCCCGTCATGAAGTACCAAGTGACAACCATTTGATGTCCAACATCATCATCAATATATGAGGTGCATAAAATAAGGTGGCTCTCTTTACAAAGGAAAATCTCCATAACACAATACATTTCTCCATCCCATGTTTCATGAATTCGATTGAGCATTGATATGCTCTCATACTTAGCCCTGTTGGCCTTTTTGGATCCAAGCATCATTCCAATGTTATGAAAAAGAAGAAGGGAAGGAGCTATATGGGTAGACAAAGATGTCAAACCATATTCTCCTAAGAGTAACCACTGGAGTAAGGCCCTTTTCTTCCATCCTCCATCTCCTCCATGTAAGATGGACAAGACAAACTCCCCCAAAAGCAATAAAAGCAACAAGAGATCTTGCCGCTTTCTCTCCTCCTCATGTGCATCATGAAGCAAAAACATATTAATGGACATATGGAATGTCACATCAGCCCAATATAAAGAAAAATCATTAATGCACATCATGGGAGCCTCATGCCAAGATTTACCCAAGACAAAACACATAGACATAAGAGATGTCATGTGGTGGCCAATCTCTCTCAAGTGAAACCAAATTGAACATGCCTTATTTTGCTGCATACTATCATTGATACAGAAGGCATGAATCATAAAATCATGAGATATTTGGTGGTAACCATACTCACCCAAGAGCAACCAGCGCAGCCATGCCTCCTTCTCCATTGCATAAGTGTTCCTCAAGGCATGGATCAAAGAAATAGGAGCCTTTGGGAAATGACAAGAACCTCCCAAGGGAAACCAATGTAACCAATCTTGCTGACCCATGTAAATCTGCAAGTGGTCATGCAACCCCTTTCTTATCTTCCCCATACAGTCATCCCAATATGGAAGATGAGTGATGTGATGTACAATCATGGTATCCTCCCTTTGTAGAATACCATCTTCCCCAAACTAATGAAGAAATTTGCACTCCATGAAATGTTGAAGTGCACCTCCAATGAGATCTCTTAATGAGACCTCCTTCTCATCCATGGCCTTCCAAAACCAATGAGGTTCTAGATCTACTGTAGGTAGAAGTTTATCTTTGAGCTGTGATATTCTCATTGAGAAAGTGTCATCAAGAAAGGAGAAAATGTTTCTCATATCTAGATGTCTACCATTCATCATCTTGTCCTCCATTGCTTCATGAGTGAAGCTACCTTTAGAATGCTCCAAGAATAATGGGGCCTCATCATTATCACTGCTTCTAAGTGACAGCATTGTAGATCTGCAAGGTAATACATAAACTATCTCAAATAAAGGTACAACACTTATCTCATAACTAGTCATTGTACAAAGGATTATGCTCATCCCTTCTGCTAAAAATATACACTTCAACTCAAGAGGTTGAATGTAGTCCATCCATGAAAAACTGGGATAGATTTTCATCTCCTTCTTGATTAGATCAAGGGCCCTATGTGCTGTGATATGTTGCTACTTCAAATTAGCACTATGTTCTAACCCTTGGTTATGCATTGGCCCTGATGACATGTCCCCATAATTTTCAATAGGATCTACTGAAACAATAGGTTATGAATGTGTATGCATACCTTGGATTAAATGATATGTGGGAACTTCTTGACATAACACAAGAGTTCCTCCAACTGGAACAATAGGGCCTCCAACCACTAGTAAGAGAGATGGATGCTCTTCTTCCAATATACAAGCGCTGGAATCTTCATCCTCTTCCTCATGCACCTCCTGAATCATGCATGGGACTCTATGTGTCAATAACTCAAGACTACCTTGCAAAGTTGCAAGTGTCTCTTCTCCGGATACAAATACTTCTGCAGCTGGTGGTGAAGTGGTGACCCCTTGTCTAGAGTGACAAGAATGAAATCCTTCTTGGTCTCCTTCTCATTAAACTTCTTCCTCAACTTGTGAAAGAAATTTGAATATTTTCTCCATGTGACCAAACCACCAATTATGGGCTTCATCTAAAAGATGAAGTGCTGGAATTTGGAAAACCTCTTCTTATACTACAGGATGTAGTCTGAAAAATACATCTAACTCTCTCCTCCAAGCCTTGACATTGCTTGAGGAGGATCCATCAAATGTAGGCAAATATAATCTATTTTGCCTCTTCCTTCCATTGCTGCTATAGGATCCTCTTTCTTCTTTGATTTTGAAGAATTTTTGGAGAGTTAGCTTCTCCTTGAATTCTCTAGACTGTGCCTTGTACTCTTCAAGATATAGACTGAGAGCCTCACGAGTCTCAGGTTCATTCCTTCCTTCATTTCTACACCCTTCACCTTCTTCAAAGAAAGTGGGCATAGTGGATCTATGAGGAGATCTAGGATTCTCCAGTTTTCTTCTTTGCTGATAGGAAGTGCTTGGGCCTTCCTCATCACATCTTCTCCTTGGACCTTCTTTCTACCTTTCCTCTTTCATTTGATATACCTCCTTGGATATATCTTTCATAGATCCACAGAATTCATAGATCCACAGAAATGAGTGGCATAATTTTCTTCCTCCATGAAAGATCTCATCTATCTGCTTCTTCTTAGATGCAAAAGATGAAGTGTCCACAAGCTGAGCCAAATATCATGCTCTGATACCACTATAATATCCCAAAAGGGAGAATGCAGTAATACTTCACACAATATAAGAACTTACAACAAGATAAACAATAAATCTTAAGAAAACATCAGAATTTACAGAGAAGCTGAGCCATTTTATTAGATTGCAGAAGAATCAGTTACACCATGTACAAAATATGAACAGATCTAGCCAAAGAGATGGTCTAGAAGTACTCAAAAAATAATCTACAATAGGTACAACGTAACTAGAGAGGAACTGAAGCAAATACTACGTTGTCCCTTCAGCAAATTATGAGCATATAGTTGCAGGCTGAAAATTAAAATGCAGATCTACTCAAATCTAGAGCTCAGATGATTCCAATATTCAAGATCTGGCCAATTTAATGGATTCCCAAGATAACCCAGAAAGGATTTTTCCAGATCTAAAACTTTGGAAAATCACCTCCCTAGGATTTGATCCTTGATCTACTGGGAAATACAAATCTAAAGCTAGATCTAACAAATAGATGGCTTAAATATGATATCAGATCAGATCTAAGCTTGAAGGGTTGATCCCTTCTTCAGATCTATGAGCTAGAAGCTCTAGATCTAGCTTCTCAATCCTCCAATGATGATTGCAGCTATTGCAACACAAATGCCTCTAGAAACTACACTGTGAGGGAAAGAGAGGCCTTCTGCCTGCTAAAAAATGATGAAATAGGCTCTATACTGATGGAAATATTGATGGAAATTCAGGATTGCTAGCTGAAATACTAGCAACCTCCTTACTCCCTTTTGATCTGCTAGATAGACAGCTTAATTCCTGAAAGAAGTACTACTGCTAGGAGGTCAAAAACCTTTGGTCTGATGCTTGATCTGCAATGAAGCTTTGGGAAGCTAATATTTAAGCCCAAGGTGATAGGAATAAACCCTCAGCAGTTCTCCATCTGAAGTACTGAAGACAACTTCCTCATTCCAAACTGATCTTGAGAAATCTGCAATTTTTGAATATGAGTGTTCTGCAAAAGTAGGAAAAGGAGATGCCACTTAAAGGCTGATGTATAATGAAGTAAAATCCTCTTTCTAGAGCTGCTATAAGAAATAGGTGGGATTCCCTAGTAGGAACACCCTGTGCTAAACAACACTTGCAATCTCTGCTAAATAGCCTAAGAAAGAAGTGGAATGTCACATGACAATCCCAGATCTAAAAAGATCTTACATCAAGAAATAATCAGCATGCCCTCAACCTTGCCTTCATCTTCTTTAAATAAAATTTGAGCCTTCCCAAGCCTTGGCCCTCATCTAGACTGCGTTGTCACATGTGGACAAGATCCTCAAGTTGGACTGTGTTGTTTGACCAAATCAACCATCATGTCTAGGTGCAATCTACACCTTCCATCAAGTGTGCCTTGTTGGCACAACGTCCTCCATCACTTTATCATGAATGTCCCATGATCTTTGACATCTTCAAGATCTTAGTTGACTGAATCATCCTCTGTTTGACCCCTTCAAGATCGTAGTTGATTGTGTCAACCTCCATGATCTATCTCATTAATTAGATAGGTTCTGCAATTTCATTCACATTAGTAGTTGCTCAAGTACCTTGTTATGCATATCTAGGCTAAATTAATCCACATTCACAGACAAAAAGTGGATATTTATTCATATTGAGGATTGTGGGTCCCTCCACACTTTTATTTACTTAATGCATTAAGAAAATCAAGGACTCTAATATTCCAAATATGATGTGGAAATTTGGGAATATTACAAGATTTCACCAAAACACTCTTCTTTATTGAGAGATATAGAAGTTTCAATACATTCAGTCCTTCAATAAAATCTATCCTTCGACGCACACTTCCAGTGGAGTCCACACACAACCAGAACTTAGTTCTCCATGCACACAGCTAGCAGGAACCTTTCTACACAAAAACCTAGACTTTAGCTTGAAACCTTAAGCAATAATAATAACAAGATAACATATATATCCTTTCATGAGTCAATCCTTACATATTTATACTAACTTAGATGCGAAGATACCATGGTCTCAAACCATGGTTTGCGACTCATGGTTTTCCCTTAAAACCCATTACTTTGATTGAGGGACTTTTACCCGCCCCATAGCCCCTTTGACTCTTTCACATAGTGCAAACAAAAAATATAGAGAAAACTTAACCCAAAATTGTACCCCAGGGGACCCCACTCCAACAGGCCCCCCACACTAAAAGGTAGCTGACTTCTTACAGGGTTTGTTTCAGCTTTGTTAACCACCATTTTATCAGCAAGATTAGCTTGCTGATTTTCTCTATTTACATTGGTTAAAATTATTTTTACATGAGCACTAGCTGAGGTACTAGCACTGCTAAGATCTGCACTCTATTTTTCATTGTTTTGAGTGCCTTTCTCTTTATTTTTATCAGAATTTACGGCCACTGTTTTGTCTTTCTGATTTGTAGTCTTGGGTTTATTCACAGGGTTTATTTTTGCAGAATTTTCAGAGGTTTTAGTCTTGGGATTTTCTTGATTGCTTTTACTCCTAAGGTCATATTCCTTTATGGTTTCTATGATGACATTTTCCATTTCCTCATAATAAATTCATCTTCTGCTCTTTTGTCATCATAGGGTGTGTATAGACTTTTTTTTCTAGTGTAATGAACTTCAAAATCATCATTATCTACTCCCAGCATGTTAATGTCATCTTCCTCTATTGGTTCTAATGTTTCTTCAACCACACTCACATAAATCTGATGAAAAGGAGGTGTGATCTATTGATCATCCTCCCTTGGTCTATTTTGAGGCTGGTTTCTCCTAAAATTCTGATTTTGGTTTTGATTTCTGTTTTGAGGAGCTGTTTGGTTTTGACTAACTTGTGCTCTCTCAAGTATCCTCATCTTTTTCATCATCTCCTCCATCATTCTTTCCATCTTTGAGCTAGATGTGGAAGGTTTAGATTCCTCTCTAAAGGACACTTTCTTCTCATTCCTCATTCTTACTCTTTTCTCCATTAAATTAACTTCCACAACAAGAGCTCCTTTTTTCATATCTTCAAGGGTTAAAGGATCTCTCTCTCTCAGCTGATAGGCCATTTCAGGATCAAATCCTTCAGGAAACTTGTTTAAATCCGAGCCTTGTGGAGGTTTTAATTCTAGGGGAAGGACATTATAAACACTATTAAACCTAGTGCAATAAGCTTGTACACTTTCCACAGTGTTTCTGTGGAGATTCTTGTAGTCCGAAAGTATTTGGAGAGGGTTTTTCCTCACTTCCCATTTGTTTAAGAATAACTGATGGAAGGCTTGGAGATCATTAATACTATGAGGGGTTAAGCCTTTGAACCATTTTCTTACTTCTCCCCCTAAAATCTGAGCAAACAATCTAAGTTTGACAATTTCATCATCAATCTCATTTCTGTCAAAGTAGTCATTCATCTTATCCACATGTTGTGAAGCAGTAGTAGCATTATTGGCATCATACAATGGTATCTTGGACTGATAGTCCTGTGGGAGATTGAGTAGAGGAAAAGGAAGGACTAGGGGAGCATACCTTGTTGCCATGATAGGAGGTTGTGGAAAAAGTGGGGGGTTTACAAGTGGTGGGTTGACAAGAGGGAAAGTGGGTTGGAATGGAGTGGTTTGGACAATGGATGTATGAAGAACAGATGTGGATGGACCAACAAGAGATTGTTGAGCTGATCTAGGATGAGAGAAACCAAAATTATGTAGGAAATGTAGATCTGGTGGTGTATTTTCTCTACTACCAGGATGTTCACTTCTTTCTGGGGATGAAAGTGAAGAATCTGAATCTAGCTGATCTAAATCATGAAGTGCCCTAGTTATAAATGGATTTCTTAAGTCAACTTGTGATTCTTGTAGAGATGCAAGGTTTTCAAAGACAAAATGAGCTCTATGGGGTGATCTGAAAACAATAGAATATTTAACCTCAGGAGACTTCCTAAGGATTCTTTCAGGGTTATCAACTATCTCAGGAGGGTTTGGGTCAGGGTAAGCTCTAGTATGAATCTTTCTTGGAGCCACTATGTTGTGTTTTTCAAACCCTACTAAACAAGAAAATTTTAACCAAATATGACAATATTTAAGAGGCTAACTGATCTTTTAAACAAGAAAAATTTAATCCTAAATTCCTTTAACTGATTTTATATGATTTTATGATGATAATGGGTCTTCCCAGTGGAGTCTTAAGGTCTGTTTAGGATTGTGGAGTCGCCAGGTGGAAATTTTTAGCTTTTTTGGAGGTAAAAGGTTTTATGGTCCACCACCATGTTTATTTGAATACCAATCTGAAATATTTTTGGGTTTTCTGAGTTATTTCAATCCTATGGGTTCTGTTAGCCCCTATAAATTCCTTGACAAGCAAGCAAGGGGATAATTTTTTTTATGAGCCTTCAAGGAATGCATTTCTCTTGAAAACACATCATCCTTGAAGCCTCTCCATGTTCCCTACCCTTTGATTTTTCCCTCTGCTGTTCTTGAGTCAATAAGCCTCACTGATGATGAAGAATTGTGCTCCAAAAGGCCTTGGTTTTCCCCTTGTATCCCTGCAAAATGTCCCATTTTACCCTTTTCTCTCCTTTTTCAGAGTCCCCCCTTCACCCTCTAAATCCCCACAAAATCCCCTTTAAATCCTACATTCACCCCTTGTTTGGTATAATTCCCCTTGTTTTCCTCTATCGTTACCCCTCATTGGCTTTGAAATGCATTAAAAAGAGGCAAAAAACCCACTTTCCACTTTATATTAAGGCCTAGCCCTTTTCCGCCAACCCCTTAAACCACTTCCCCATATGCCCTATGCCCAAGACTAAGCGCTTATGGCCTAGGTGCTAATCGCATCGGAGAATCGGAGCGGAACATTCAGTTCCTTTGTAAACCATGAAAACTCCGATGCGATAGTGCTATCACTCCATTGGTCCCGTTGCGATATCCACCATTGATATTTCATTTAGATCGGACGGCTGGTGCTAATCGCACTCCCGCCCCGATCGCAATCGCAAACTTCTGTCGTGCCACTCCTCCGCTCCATCCGATTGCGATCCTCCGATCACATGTGAGCCGTTGATCTTCCCGCCAGATTAGACGGCCCAACACTAATCGCATCCCCACCTCCATCGCAATCGCAAGTTCTAAACGCGCCACCCTCTTCCCTTTGCGATTGTGATCCGCCAATTTAATCTCTGTCGTTGATCTGTCACTCAGATTCGACGGTCCAGTGCTCATCGCACCGTCACTCCGTCGCCTCTCTCCATATCCCTCTGATTGGATGTGAGCCGTCGATCTGTCACAGGATCCAACGGCCAGTGCTCAATTGCCCCAATTTCAATTGCAAATTTTGAACGGTGCCACCCTCTGCCCCTTCTGATTGCGATCCCTCGATTCAATCGTGACCGTCTGTTCAAATGAGATCGACGACCCATATTGCATTGCATCTTCCTCCGTGTTCTTCTATCGGACCTTCCCAAACATTTCATCGTTCGATCTCCGCCGTCCGTTGATTTCCTCCTGAGATCCAACGGTCTAAGTTGAATTGCCCTTCGCCCATGCTGGGTCCCACCACTTATGATCATTTTTATTGCATTTTCGTCCATTTTAATGCATTTCACCCCATTTCATAAACCATCCCACTGATTAATCTCCACCGTCGATCTTCGACACCGGACCATGATCGAACGACCCACGCTCATTTCTCCTCCATAACCCTATAGGTCACATTTTACGCCACATTTATGCATTTTTCACCATTGCTGCATCATTTTATCACCGCCGTGCTTCCATCCGCTTGACTCCCCTACATCCACCACCTCCATGCATGGTTTTCTTAACAGGTTTTTGTGTTTTTCAAGGTTATCAGGTGGCGAAAGCTGCCATTATTATGCAGTCTTTAATACAGTGGAAAAACGACAGGACTTGCATTAAAAGAATAGGATTTGAACTTTGTAAAACCTCCCTAGAGCCATTAAAGCATAGATTTCGTAGTTAGAGGCAAGCGTGGGAGCGGAAAAGAGTATCAGTGGAGAAAACAGGGTGATTAAGGCTCGTAATGGAAGATTTTGAGCCTTAATCCAAGTATTTCAAAGCAAAGTACCAGATCAAAGACATCATGGATCTCTCAGAAGGCCTAGCACATAGAAAACTATGCCATCAGGGTAGCTGCATCAGTAGAACATCCCTACCTGTGAAAGGACAAAGCACCCATATTGTTTCCTCTATTTACCGTGTTCATGAAGAACATTCAGCCTTGACCATAGTCCTAAGCTATCAGAGCATTTTTTATGCAGCATGGTGCACTTCACTGTCATTCATTTTCCTCTTTTGTTTATTCACTGGAGTGCTACAAAGTACTGTAGCCATAGTGCATCACAGCCATACCGGAGTAAATGGAAACATGAAGAAGATCATTCCTTCGTCCGAAGGAGTACTAGGGATAAATGCATAGGATTTAAAACTGAATGGGCTTCAGCCCTCTTTCTTTCTGAGTTTTAATGCTTCATTTAGTGTTTCACCTTCCTCCTCTGTTCACATTTCAGCTATAAAATTCAAGAAGGAACTCATTGTAAAGGTTGTTGTTGATCAGTTATCAGAGAATTGCAAGCTGTTTATTCTCAGACATAGTCTCTATGTAAAGTTGTAAGATAGGCTGAGGAAGATGTTTTCAGACTGAATATCAAGCCATTGGTAATTTTGTACCTGACTGGTGTTGTTTTTTAATATGACAAGCACATTTCTTTGGATCCTAATTTAAAGTAGCTGGTGATGTTTTTCTATCTCTGTGTTTATTTTATTTCATTACATTTCTATTGGCTTGCATCATAAAATTGGCTTAGGATTTACCCTTGTTAGGTACCCTATGTTTCTACTCTCCTTGCCTTTAATGTTTTCTACTTAATGTGTTATCTAAGAGTCAATTTCAGTTAATTTAACCAGTATAGTGGATGACATTTCCTGCTAGCTGATGTATGAATTAAAGAAATATGTTCTTGGATGTTCTTGTTAGGATTTAATTGAATGAATTGGTAACACTGGGAGGTCTAGAATTCTGTCTCTATCTCACTAGGATCCTTTTAAATTAATAAAGCCTATCTAATTTCCCTTGAGCTGGAGGCCAAAGCATTGAGAGTTCAAAGTCTCTCTCCGATCTTAGGTTTTCAACTTTGTGCTCTAAAATATTTAATGTTTCCTTGCTCTCATTTTCCCTCTTGCCTATCCTACCACACTATCATCTTTAAGATCCAATGCTTTAGATGACTAACCCAACTGAAAGCCTGCGTATTGATTAGCAAGCAAATACTTTCCTGACTCCATTGCCCAATGGTCTTGAATGTTCCCTGAGATTATCTCTCCTTTGCTTACAATCCTCTTTTCTCAGCCTTGTCTTGGATTGAGCCCTTCTTTCCCGATTCCCAACAACCAAACATACAATTAAACAAAAAAACTCCGAGCCTTATAAATAGCCTAATATCTTAACCTTTTCACTTCAAAGACATAAATCCTTTGCCAATCATAGAGAGATCCCTCTCTGGACCCAGGAGGGCTAGATCCTGAGGTCTGAAAGTGGTTTGATGTTGTCTCATATTTTGGTATTTCCAACCTTGCCAAAACATGGGAACCCCAACAGGTTATAAGAGTGTCCTAAATTTGTTTCAACACTTAGCTACGGTAATGAGACAAAGGAAAGTCTACTCTTATGGCTAAGCTAGCTGATCCTTCAAGGTTTAATAATCTCTTATGAGAATCCTAAGGTTTCCTTAGTTTGTCACTGATTCAAATAAGTTTTTTCATGATTACCATTGCTTCGGTAGTGCTTGAAGAGAGCTGCTTGTACTGCACTAAACACTAAGTGTTTTGTTTTCATAATTTTACTCAGAAGTTCCCCAGTGGATTCACCAGAAATGTTATGCCTGGTGGCTCAACTGGCTAATATACCAAATGTTCTTGAATCAAGTGTTTTCCTGAGTTCCTTAAGCATGTATAGGTGTAATTTCACTCAGAACTCCCCAGCGGAGTCACCATAAATGTTAGCTCCCTATAATTATAGCAGATTGGTGAGACTAAAGCTACAGGGAGGACATTGGAACCACTTTGGGATTCTAGGATCTAGCCTTCCTGAATCCAGAGAGGGATCTCTCTATAAGTGCAAATATTGATTTATCTTTAAGGATTAAAATGTGATATTAGGCTAGTTATGAAGAACAAGGTTTTTTGTTTGGTTTTGGATGGTTGGGCATGATTTTTAGTTGAGTGGAAAGTCCTAAAATGAAAGAGTTTCAAAGGGGTGAAGGTATAAGCAATAAGAACAATATTAGACTGGTAGGATAGATATGACATTAGTTTTTAGTCCATTGGGCTATGGAGTCATAAAAGGGTTTAATTGTGCAAAAATTTCAAGAGTGGTCCAAGGGGAAAGTCATCTATATCACAAGATCTCTTAGATAAAAATGATGGAATGGAACAATAAAAGTTTTGAAGGGGTGGAAAAAGACAATAATTTCAACTAGGATTTATCAGTCTTTCCAAACAAGAAAAGCCTTTTAAGTAACTGTTTAAAACCAACCAAAGGACAGGGCTAACCATAGACTTCTTTGGACAAGCTTTTATTAAAGCTAACTTATCATACTAACAATCCAGTAATCCACATAATTACTTTCAGAAGGGATGAAAATAGATAAGAAAAACGAAGTGCAGCCTAAGATTAGATAAGATACTTTTAAATCTAAACTGCTTTTAGCATACTCTTAGGGAAAATTTCAGAATTACCTTTGAAGAAAGAAATAGAAGACAGGGAAAACCATAAAATTTCCTAGTCTAACTCTACTGAGTACATAATGAAAATAACATTCAAGAACTTCTTTTAAAGCTTTTCACATCAAGACAAGGACAAACCAAAATTCCTTGATAATGTTTAAACTTAAACTTAAGACCTTCTTAAACACACAATTTGGAGGAAAACATTGAGATAAAGCTTATCAGATAGAGAAGGGTATTGTAAATAGTAAATCCTAACTCTATGCTTTTTGTTCTTTATCAGATAATAAGTGGACAAAATGGCAAACATGAAAGGAAAATGATAACATAGAAAGAAGCACTTCACCAGTGATATAGACTAGGATCCCAAGAATCAGCTTGTATGTTGATGTTAATCCAGTTACATTCTTCAAGTCCAATGTTTCAGTACAGTAATCATCTTCTCTTCTCAGCCTAACCTATTTGATCACAAACAGAGCTTCAAGAGCCTCTGAACACTATTTACATGTAGAAAGTTTCGAGCACAAGTATTATATCAAAGTTCAGCAACCAACCCTTTACAATGTGCTCCTCAAGAATATTTTATAGGAAAATGAGGAGGTGGAAGAGTTTCTAGGGTTCAAGTATCATAAATTCTATAGTAAATGCAATTATCTACCTTGAAAACCATGCAAGGCATAAGGCATGAATACATTTGATCTATATCTCTATTTCATAACTCTGTTATGCTTTCGAGGCTCAGTGGATTAAAATATTTGACTTTAAGGCTATTTCTTATCCCTATAATAACTTTGCTGACAATTTGTAATAAGTTTCTTTGATTTGAAATAACTATTCAGCTGTCTTTTTGCTAATATCTTCTGTTATAAAAATAACTAGGCCTCTTTTGAATGCTTTGAGGCTACAGGTGGCTTTTGGTAGCTGAGAGGATTTAATTAGCCTCTGATGTGGTAGTGGAGGCTTCTCGAACTAATAGGATATTATTGTTTTTCTTTAAACACCGTTAATTTGTTTTAATTCTATGTGTTAGGCTTAATTATGCCTAATTTCCTGTCTTCTGTTCTTCAAACTGTGTTTAATTCAGTGGATTAGGTTTTTAGATAGTCGATTTAGGCCGTAATCCCTCAAAACTGCATTCAAAAATCTTCAATTCTTCATCTCTGCTGTGACTTAGATCCTTTAACACTGATACTCTTTTCTTGATTAAGTTTTGCTGTGTCTTGTTGATATGAAAGCGTTATAGAGTTTTTATAATGGTGTCAGTGCTCATGAGGCACTGATGAAACATGATATGGAACCTTGCAGAGTGATCTCCTTCACGAATAAAGGCCTGGGGGATCGTAATCCCCGGCCTTCAATTTTATTTAAAAACAATTGAAAAACCTTTAAAACGTGCACAACAAAGAAAAATTAGAAAAATCCTGCGGGGATGGGATCAGACTACTTCAGAGGTTTAGGTTAGATTGTAACCGTTGGATGAACGAATCCAACGACAAGGATTGCTTGATGGGGTCATATGGGATGCAGTTGAATAAACGGTGGGGAGATTAAGTCAGAACTGTTGATCCACAAAGATCAATGGTTGAGATCAATCATGAATATATAATGCGGAGGGGAAAATTTATAATGAAACGGAAGAAATTACAAAGAAGAATGGTCGAAAACCTTTGGCGAAAGAAAAAGGGTAAAAATGAAATTCGGGGTTTCTTGAAGGATTTTGGGTCGTCAGATTAGATCGGCCACAGAGATCAACGACGGAGATTTGCTTATGAATTCCCTTGGAGGATGGGTGGAGGGCGATGAACTGAGGGTGAAATCAAACTTGAGCCATTAGATCTCAGAGATCAACGACAGAGACTACACATGGGATAATGTAATGGAAATGGGGAAAAATGGTTTCAGCGATAAAAACCACTGGTGTCGCGCGATGAAAAGGAGGGAAGGTGGTATTGCCTTTTTGAACGCGATATGCGTTAGCGATCGACATGTGAATTTTTAAAACCACCCACATCGTGTAATTTTAAATAACCTCTGAACTTAAAATTACATGAAACCGTGTGCTGGCCATCAGATCTGGGGCCTTAGATTGGATGGTTGTGAGGAGAGCGCGATGGAGAAAAGATGCAAGGGCGATAAAATGTGGGGCAAGGTCAAGGCAGTTTTAATCTTGACCGTCGGATTAGGGAATGAACGGCTAGGAATGATCAATGGGGACGGTAGGTCCCAAATTAGTTGGACCTATTGGGTTAAGTATGGACCGTTGGATGAAATAGATCAATGGATCAGATTTAATCTTCGGGTTAATGGAATAAAATATGAGGCGAGGGTCGGGCGGATTTTGGGTTAATGCGGGCCGTTGATTTGCAGAGATCAACGATGGATATTCATCAAAGACTTTATACAGCGAGGTTTTATGAATTTTAACAAAGGGTGTCAATATTCAATCAAGACCGATGGATGTATGAAATGGATGGCCTAGATCCCATCGCAAGGTCACCAATCGGCGGGGGAGAGAGGACAAGTGCATAGAAAAATTGCGATGAGATTATATGTGGATCATCAGATCTTTGGAGAGATCGACGATTAGGAATGAATCTGAGGGAAAAAGGAAGGAAAATGGGCAGAGTTTTGATTAATATAGGCCATCGATTCTTGTGGATTTGACGGTCCAAATTGAATCTCAACGATCACAATCAGAGGGGGAGAGAGGAATGGCATAAGTGATTTTTGCGATGCGATTGAACAAGGACAGTTGATCTTAGAACCAGATTGACGGCGGAGATTAGTTTGTAAATTTCAAAGGCGGAAAAACAGGCTCTAGGAAAGAAAAATGTGGGCCATCAGATCAGGGTATGGTGGAACAGATCGATGGTTGGGAAACCATTGCAAGTTCACCCATCGAAAGGGGGCAATAAACTAATTAAACGCATCCAATGGAAAACTCCAATGCGAGATCCCGAAGACCGTTGATCGGTTTTAGATCAACGGTTGGTATTCGCCCAACCAATGAACCATTGGGACTTATAAAAACATAGAAAAGTGGGGTTTTTAATGAAATACATAGGAAATTTTGTATCGGGGAAGGGTTTTTATATACAAAAAGGTTCAATCGCAATCAGATATTTTAAAAGTGAGAGGTAACAAAACACAATGGAACGCCCAATTGCAATTGCGCTATTGGGCCCCAACTCTTGGTTTTTAATGCCATTTTTATGCGGAAATAAAGGGGCTGGGGGCTAGGGCTAAAAGGGCTTAAGGCCTTAGCACAAAAAAGGCTGTTTTTTATGATTTTTCATGTATTTCAAAGGATTTTGAGAGCTTCCGATAAGGTAAAAAAGGAGTTTTAAACCTTATCAAAGGGGTTTTTATGAAGGGAAGAAGGGAAATGAGGAAAAATAGAGGAATATTATGATGAAAAAGGGGAAAAAAATGAAGGCTAACAATGAGTGAAAAGAGGGGTAAAACGAAAGGGAAAAAATGGGTTTTTAGCAGTCTTTTTCTTCAGGAAAACAATAGATTTTTCAGAATTTAAGAGGGAAACAGCAGTGAAGATTAATCAAAGGATAAGACATATTCACAAGAGTTCAAGAACTAACAATTTGGCAATAAAATTTTTTCTTGAAGGCTTCAAAAAATGGCTTAGCCACCATTTCATATGACAAATTTTATAGGTGGCTAACACTATGGATCATGTGGAGCTTCCCAGCTAGTAGCATGACCAGGCCGATGTTTATTTCTCCACAGGCTTATAGGGTCGCATGAAAAATCAACGACCCTACTCTGATGGCAGGCACGAGGAATTTAATCAAGCGGCTATCCTCGGTAGAAGACAACACAATGGTGAGTGGTTGCACCCTGGAAGTAGTTACACTCGCTAGAGGTAGGAAAAATCACTTGAAGCTGGCTCATTTGTGCCACACTTGCTTGTACTTTGATTTCTTGGATACCTTTCTATAGTCCTTCAAGCGCAACTTTGTACTGCGCCTCCATATTGAACCACATATCTTCTATTGTTGATTTAACAATGTTTTCAATTTCATTGAAATCATCGTCTATCAAGGTGAGGTCCTCTACGATAGAAAATTGGGACCCTTTTCGCTTTTTTCATGGACCTCTCGTGACCTGAGAATTGTGCTTAGTCCCCTTGGTGGTCTGAGTCTCAGTTTCCTCAGCACCTGCACCATTATTTTCAGGTTTTGTCTCTTTTTCCAAATCAATAGTCTCTCTGGTTGTGGTCGGTTCAAGCTCGGCCTCTACATCTTTTCCATTCTATGTATCTTTCGTCTTTCTAGCCTTTTTCGGAGTCTTCAAAATTTATGATGATGCACCGCCAGTGGTGCACGGCTGCAACCAAGTAGACATCCACTCTGCCGTGATGTGCACTAGGTCATTATCTGTGACCAAGTATGGAAAATCATACCAAATTCCTTCTACAACACCCTTCACGTAGATATGTGCATTATGGAATGTCACCTTGAAATCTACAATCATTTTATATTTTTCATGCAAGTTTGGGGACAACCTTGGCTTCGATTGAATTTATTGACATAGCGTAGAGTAAAAAAACACCCAGAAAATCTTGTTTTCTGTGACCTTGGCTGGAATATTATAATTCCACAAAGTTGCGAAGCGCAAAGATTCACACATTTTGGGCTCGATATCAGGGAACTATTTTTCTTTCGGCATATTCCAAACAATGAGTGTAATGAGGAGGATCACTCAGGCACAATAAAAGTGTTTCCCCTCCTCCTACACCTCCCACATATTTTCCAGAAATTTTGTGCATAAATACTAAGCCCATTTGTACTGGAAATTCTTCTCACACTGCCTAGCGAGCACAATAACATGTGCTGGGACTTCCTTCGGCCTCCACTTCCTCATCATTTTTCAGGCAAGGAAAATTGTTCCAAATTGAACCGTAGCGTCACTTATCTTGCTGACAATGAAGCCTCGGGTGTTGTGCGACACCTTGTAATATTTCTTTACCTTGTCAGCAACCTTATTCTCTTGACCTTTCCTGCCAAATGCTACCATAGGGTCCATGCCCTGGTCAAGAAAGCTGGTGATCCAATGGATCAATGCAACATCGATTGGTATCTCCTCTCCAAGACACAAACAATCATCATGAATCAACACAAGAAACTATTGCACACAAATATAATTGATCGAACTCTGCCCGAAGTGTGGGATTTGCAAAATATTTAACAATATTGATTTATGCAAGCCTAAAACTAAGGGCATAGGCTCAATTTTGACTATGCCATCATCATAAGGGATCCTCTCTCAATATATATCTAGCGTGAGCTCAGAAAATATTTCTTGATCAACGAGGTCCCAATCCTCCATTTTAAGCAGAGGGATTATGGTGAACATATGGCCCTCAACGAGTACGTTCTCCAGAAGCAATGGCATATTGATGTAAGAATGAAATTTATCGAGGTCCTTAGGGACCTTCATCGAAGCCTTATGTGGTGCGACATAGGTTGGAAACCACGAGATGGGATCAAAAATATCTACCACATCTTCCTCCATGACGGTCTCTGGAAACTCTGCCATTGACTTCTTTTGGTTCTCTACTGCAGTGGAGCACGTCTTAGTAATTTTCTCTCGAGGTGACTGCCGGGACAACGAAGACTATCCTTTCTTGGTTTGGGATAGTGCAGGGGTCTCAACGGCCTACGCAATAGGTTCCTCTCCTAATTTTTTGGTATTCATGTTGGGCGTAATTAGGTGAGCTAAACCTCTATGATGTAGCTCCTCCTCAAAGATAGGATTAATACCAGACACAAACTCCATACAAACTCTATAAATTAGAGATGTCAAATCACAAAAATCACACAGAAAGAAAAGGGAACTAATTCGACCCCTTTGTTCATATTTATAACTTAGACGTGTCTTAAATGAACTCTTGTGCATTAATGTAGCTCTATAAATTATAAAACGACTCCAAATTTGGCATTTTCTCCTCATTAAATGAAACTTAGACTCTCCTCCAAACGGTAAGAATAATTTCTTGTCGAAATTTACTATTCCAACAACTATATTTTTGCACCTCTGTGACCCAATCGACCTCTGCGCGTAGCTACTACGCCTTCATCACACCTCTCTGTGCATTCTCCATCATACCTGCACAGATCCATATCTCTAGCCATATAGTCATTTCATGCGCACGGGGAGAGGGACATCCCTATAAGGCTTCAATCGGCTTCTGTTGACATACCCAGGAAGGTTTTCCCCACTCAATGTGGCCAGGCGCACTGTACCTCCATCTGTGATTTCTTTAACAGCATATGGTCATAGCCAATGCATATTGAACTTCATTGGGTGGCGCAAAAACTTGTTTTCATACAACAAGACCAAATCCTCTTCCTTAAAGACCTTTTGTCTAATATTCCTATCATGCCAAGCCTTTTTGCATGCCTTCTACACTTGTTGATGAAAAACTACAATGAATCGATCCTCTTTGAGTGCCACCAATTGCGACAACCGTTCTTCCATAATATCCTTCTCTCTCATATTTTTGAATGTTTCAATGCATAGACTTGGAACAATATACTCCATTTTCATAGCATGTTGTGAAACTAGCTCCAAAAAGAGAAGAAAAGAGATATCAACGCCTTAGAAATAAGCCACTTCGAGAGGGAAACCTCCAATACATTAGATGAATGAACAATTCTGGGATGATTCAAATTACAAAACCTCCTTTCTATATATAGGAGTCCATGGGGCCACAATGTAATCCTAGTGGGGCCACAATGTAATCCTAGCCACCCTAACAATAATAATTTAAGGGCACAATAATAACAATATGGGGGTTACAAGGGTACAATAATAACAATAAGGGGGTTACACTAACAACAATAAGGGACTATACTAGTAATATAGGGACCTAACATGCCCCTCTCCTTCAAAAAGTGTTGTCCTCAATGCTTGAGTAGCTTTGGGTGCTTCTGTATAAAATTCTCATCCTCCCATGTAGAATCTTCAATGGGTAAGTTCTTCCACTTGATGAGATACTCTGAAATTGATCGATTTCGTAGCTGTCGAGTTCTTGTTTCCATGACCGCTTCAGGTTCCAATATGATTTTCCTTCCTCATCAAGTTCTGGCAATATTGTTTGAACTGGAATATTTTCACCTATAACCTTCTTTAAGCATGAAACATGGAAAACTGGATGTACTCGCGAAGAAGCAGGAAGCTCCAATTTGTATGCCATAGTACCAATCTTTTGCAGCACCTTGTAAGGACCATAGTACTTTGGTAATAATTTATTATCCTTCTTAGCTTGCTTGAGGGACATTTGTTTGTATGATTGTAGCCGTAAAAATACCCAATCTACTACATCAAAACTTCTCTCACTGCGATGTTGATCTTCCAGTTGTTTCATTCGATTTTGTGCCAAATTCAGGTTATCCTTTAAGAGTTGGAGAACTTCTTGCTGATGCTCGATGTGATCTTCCACTGCTTGAACCTTCTAATTTTCTCTTAAAGATGATGTGATGGATGGTGGATGATATCCATAAAGTGCCATAAATGGGGTCATTTTTGCTGCAGTATGGAAGGAAGTGTTATACCACCATTCAGCAAGAGGTAACCACTTGACCCATTGTGTTTGTTTATCAGATACAAAACAACGAAGATATCCTTCCAAAAATTTATTTAATATCTCAGTTTTACCATTAGATTGAGGATGATAAGATGATATATGAGTTAATTGAGTACCCAAACAAGAAAATAACTCCATCCAAAAATTTCTAGTAAAAATGGGATCTCTGTCACTCACAATAACCCTTGGGTTTCCATGTAGCTTTTGAATTTTGTCCATAAATGTAGTAGCAATTGTACTTGCTTTAAATGGATGAGATAATGCACAAAAGTGTGCATACTTGGTAAGTCTATCAACTACCACCATGATGACATTCTTTCCTTCGGACTTAGGTAAACCTGTGATAAAATCCATTTAAATCTCCTCCCAACGTTGACTTGGAATGGATAAAGGTTGTAGAAGTCCCGGGGTCTTAATTGTCTCCACTTTATTCTGCTGGCAAACCAAACATTCCGCCACAAACTTTTGAATATCAGATTTAAGGCCATCCCAAAAAAAATCTTTCTTCAACCTGTGGTAAGTTTTTAAAAATCCTGAGTGTCCTCCTAAAGGAGAAGTGTGCAATTCCAGAAGAATCTTTTGTTTTAGTTGGGAATTCTTACAAAGATATAAGCGATCTTTGTACCATAAGGAATCATTTTTCCAACTAAATGTATCAAATGTACTAGGATCTTGCTGCAACTTTTGAATGAGTGTCCACAATTCTTCATCCTTCTTCCATTCATCTCTTGCTTCGGTTATCCAATCTGGTTGGATAATAGAAATGGCACAAAGAAATGCTTCCACCTCTTCATTCTTTCTTGAGAGTGCATCTGCAACAACATTAAGCTTTCCTTTTTTGTAGATTATTTCAAAGACATAACCCAACATCTTTGTGACCCATTTTTGTTGCTCTTCTGAAGATAGTCTTTGTTCCAAAAAGTGTTTAAGACTATCATGATCAGTTTTTACCTTGAAGTGTCTTCCCATTAGGTAAGTTATCCATTTCTTTAGTGCATGAAGTATTGCTAACATTTCCTTCTCATAAATAGGTTTCTGTAAATACTTTCCTTTGATTGGACGACTTTCAAAAGCAATGGGTCTTCCTTCTTGCATTAAAACAACACCAATTCCATTTCCTGAGGCATCACATTCCACAATAAAGGTTTTTGTGAAGTCTGGTGTAGCTAAGATTGGTGCTAGGCACATTGCCTCTTTAAGACGTTCAAAGGCCTTAGTTGCTTCAGGAGTCCATGAAAATGCATCTTTCTTCAATAATGTTGTTAGAGGTGCTGCTATTCTCCCATAATTCTTAACAAACTTGCGATAATACGCTGTTAACCTGAGAATTCCTCGCAACTACTTTATGGTTGTGGGACTTTCCATTCCTTAGTGGATTTAATTTTGTTAGGGTCTACCTTAACACCCTCGTGAGATACAATATGACCCAGATATTCCACCTCTTGTACTCCAAAGAAACATTTGGATGTTTTTGCATATAATTGTTTCTCCTGCAATAGTTTGAGCACCTGTCAACATGTTCAACATGATCCTTCCAAGACCTGTTGTAGATTAGTATATCATCAAAAAATACTAGCACAAATTTTCTAAGGAAGGGTTTGAAAATGGAATTCATCAACCCTTGAAATGTAGAAGGTGCATTGGTAAGGCCAAAAGGCGTGACCAAAAATTCATAATGACCCTCATGAGTTCAAAATTCTATTTTCGAAATATATTCAGTCTTCATTCTAGTTTGATGATATTCTGAACGAAGATCCAATTTGGTAAAATAAATTGCTCCTTGTAATTCATCCAATAATTTATCAATCACAGGAATGGGAAATTTATCTTTAATGGTGAGCTTATTGAGCTCCCTATAATCCAAACACATGTGCCATGATCCATCCTTCTTGTGTACCAATACTACAGGAGCAGATAAATAACTTTGACTAGGTTGAATTATACCCGCCTCTAACATTTCTGCAATCATACGTTCAATTTCGCTCTTTTGGACATAAGGATATCTATAAGGCCTGATGTTTGGAGGAAAAATTCCTGGAATAAAATGAATAACATGATCATGATCATGAATAGGTGGCAGTCCTTTTGGAGTTTCAAAAACCCTGGAATGATTGTCCAAGACTTTTTGGAGATCTGCAAAAATAGATGATTTTGATGTTGGAACTTCTATTGAGCATAATTGTGCAATTATGCCTCATTTTTCTTTCTTTAGAAGCTTTGTCATGAAATTAGAGCTTATTATCTTTCCTGGCTTCCCTGCAATACCCCGTAATTCGACTTTCTTTCCTTGTGAAAAAAATCTCAAGAAAGGTTCTTGAAAATTAAAAGCTACCGTCCCCAAAGATTGTAACCATTGTACTCCTAGTACAACATCAGCACCTCCCATAGGAATGGAAAGCATTGGACTATTCAATACATATTCCCCCATGGTGAGCTTGATATTATGGCATTTTCCAGAGCAATTTATAGTTCCTCCCTTTGGAACCATCACTTGACATTTTGGTGCTGGGTATAGGAAACAATTCAATTCCTTGGCTACATTACAATGAATAAAATTATGGGTACTACCTAAATCAATCAACACTATTACCTTTTTCTTCTTGATATGTCCTTCTATCTTGAGAGTTTGAGGAGTGGTAATTCCTGCCAATGCATTACACGATATGGTCGGACTCATTTCTTCCTCCTCTTGGGTTGGTTCCTAGTGTATATCCTCTTCTTGTTCATTTTCGTCTTCCTCTTCACAATCAATGTAAAATAATTTATTCTCAGCACACTTATGACCTTTAGTGTATTTGCTATCACAACTATAGTAAATCCCTTTTGCTCTTTTTTCTTCCAATTGTTGTGGTGTCAACCTTGTAGGTTGTGGAAATATAGGAGTAGCAACACTTCCGTCTCTATAGAAGTGAGTGGTAGGCTTCCTTGTCGCCATAATTTTACATTCAAATTTTCTTGCCAACCTGAATGTCTTCTCTAATGAATCAGGTTCCAAAACGCGAGCTCCATGTTGGATGTTATCCTTTAAATTACCTATGAAGAGATCAATCATGTGTTTCTCTAGAATATTAGTTACCCTTATATTCAATTTTTGGAAGTCCTCAATGTGCTCCCCAATTAAACCCTTTTGTTTGAGATTTATCAATTGGCTAAAGAAGGTGTTTCTCTTTATATCCTCATAATGTGCTATCATTTCCTCTATAAAAATTGACCAAGTGACAATTTTTTTACTGGGAGAAAAGCCATCGATACCATACAAATGCATTTTGTTCTAAATGTAAATTTTCAATGTGTACTTTTTGTGTGTTTTTCACATTATGGAGATCAAAATATTGCTCCATCTGTAGTATCCATGTTACAAGATCCTTTCCATTAAACTTCCTCATATCAATTTTTGGAATATGGTGCTTCTTCCCGCCAACATTAGATTTTATGAAATCATGATTAACATTTATTTTGTTCTCATCATGAGTTTCCTCTACTATCTTTTCACCATTAGGAAACATCTCTTGTATCAACTTTATCAAACCTTCCATGTTTGCTTTTAGACCATTCTTCATGTTTTCCATTTTCTCATCGATCTTAGCTTCCAGGTCATCCATCTTAGATTCTATGCCAGCTTCCATGCCATCTATCTTAGATTCCATTCCATTCTTCAAACCATCCATATTAGATTCCACACCATTCTTAAAACCATCCATATTAGTTTCCATGCCTTTCTTCAAAACTTCCATATCATTTTTTGTTGCTCTTTGTGAGAGCGAAATATGTTGCACTTGCTCTTGTAATTTTGATTTGTCATGTTGTCATTCTTTGTCTTCATGAGTCATAGTAGAGCTTTCTAAAAGATTAATGGGTGTTTAATCCTTTTTAGGGGCCATTTTATAATCCAATACTAATATCTATTCTACAATATGCCCTTGGAATCAATTCAACTTGATTCTTCAAACAAGACTTATGAAATTCAAAAAAAAAAATACACACCTTTTACTTGATTTTGAGGAGCTCGATATTGAAATTGAATTATATCTATAATTTTGGATCTTCAATATATAAAATTCAGCCCTTTAGTATCCCTCTGAAGCTTCTTTCAAATTCCATAGGTCTAATCTGATTTGGATTCTCCAAGGAAAAGTTATGTCCAATCTCCCACAATGACCCAATTTTGGACTGGTTCAGTAGATTGAACTTGTATGACTTGCCACGTGTCATTGTTATCTTATTTGGCTATGAAATTGATAGATCAAAAACTACATTCCATGTACTTACATCCAATTTTTACATCATTCCAATCCGATGCTCAGAGAGAGAGCTATGAAGTTTTTCCCATGATCACCTCTTTGAGATGAAATTCAGAAGCCTCAAAAAACCCTAACTTCCGCAGATCATATCTCCGAAAATATTATGAAACAATATCTTAAATTTTATGACAATGTTGCTCAGGATTGTGGCTTCGCACTCTAAAAATTTCATCTTCTGAACCTTGGTATAAAAAACGTTATTACGAAAATACCACGATGACTTGTTTAGGTTAAATTCAGGAGCCTGCAAAATGACCAGACTTGCACAGATCCTATCTCCAAAAATATTACAAACCAAGCTCTGAAATTTTGCGACGATGTTCCTCAGGATTTTGGATTTGAACTCTAAAAATTTCAGATTTTGAACCTTCGTAAAAAAACAATTCTAGAAAAAATGCCACAATGACCTGTTTGGAGCAGCGAAACCCTAGAATCTCAAAGCTCCGATACTAAATGTTGTGAAACCAGCTCCAAAAGAGAAAAAAAGAGATATAAACGCCTTAGAAATAAGACACTTCAAGGGGGCAACCTCCAATACATTACATGAATGAACAATTCTTGTATGATTCAAATTACAAAACCTCCTTTCTATATATAGGAGTCCATGGGGCCACAATGTAATCCTAGTGGGGCCACAATGTAATCCTAGCCAACCTAACAATAATAATTTAAGGGCACAATAATAACAATATTGGGGTTACAAGGGTACAATAATAACAATAAGGGGGTTACATTAACAACAATAAGGGACTATACTAGTAATATAGGGACATAACATAGCATCTTCTTGCCCATACACCAATATGAATGGTGTCCTTCCTGTCAAATTCTTGCATGTAGTTCTATATTCCCAAAGAACCATAGGTATGTGCACATCCCAATCATTTTGGTTAGCATTGAAAATCTTAGTGAGCAAAGTCTCCAATATCTTATTGAAAGCTTCCACTTCACCATTCACTTGTGGGTGATATGGAGTACACTTCTGGTGATGAATTCATAATTATTCTGTTAGAGCTTCAATAGTTTCATTCACAAAGTGTGTACCTCAATCACTCATCATAATCTTAAGGCATATAAATGGATTTAATATGTTCTCAAAGATGAAGCGCACAACTGTGTCTGCACTACAACCTTTTAAAGGCTTAGCTTCAACCCATATGGTTACATAATCTATCGCTATTATTATGTAACACACACTTGTCTTATTTCCTGGAGGGTCAATAGGTCCAACAAAATCTATAACCCATTTTTCAAAATCTTGTAACACCATATGTGGGTGGAAGGGCATCTCATCTCTACACAGTGGCTTTCCTAGCTGTTGGCATACATCACAAGCACGACAATGTGCATATGCATCATTGTGTAGCATGGGCCACCATAAGCCATCTCATAGGATCTTCTACACAATGGCTTTCCCTGCATAATGACCTCCAGCAACCCCTCCATGAGCTTCAGCTCATATATCTCGTCTTTCAAATTCCAATACATATCTTCGCAAGACCTCATCTACACCCACCTTGTATAATTGATCTACAATGAGAGTAAAGTTAGCTACGCGTGCAACCAGCTCTTCATTATGTTGCAACATATACTCTGAGGGCACACTTCTATTAGTCAAGAAATTAATGATATCAAAAAAATGATCATCAACTACCTTTATAGAAAATAATTGCGCATCTCGTAACCCATATTCCAAACTAATCAGATCTTCTCCATTTTCAATGCACGATAGATGATCTAGCCCAACATTCAGCCTCCCATGTTTCACAATGACTTCAAAATCATACTCCTGAAACAAAAGCAACCATCTACAGATCTCCCCCCCCAACATAGGCTTATTGACCAAGTACACTAGTACAAAATGAATAATTAGTTGCTAAAAAAATGACTAAAATTTTCATATAAACAACCATTTTTCAGTCGGTGACCAGTAGTAGCTAATTTACAGTATCTTATAACGTGACAAAATTTTAGTTGTTTATAGCTTAGTAATTAATTGGTTGTCTCAAATTTATCATATAGTAGTATATTTAGTCATAATTTTGTTCATTAATTTAGTTATTGATTTAGTCATTAATGGCCACAATTAATGACCAAATATACAACAAAGTATATTACTATATGATCACTTGATAAAACCTACTAATGACCAAAGAAATATGATCAAAATGTTGGTCTTGTTATAAGATACTATAAATTAGCTACTAATATCACTACAAGGAAAAGACCCTCTAGCTGAGGTTGTAAAGGAGATTTTTAGTGTTATAAAATTGGCCAAAATTGTCAAAAAATCATTTGATACAACATATGTTTATGGTTATGGAGCTTTTGATGAAGATGTTAACTGAATTTCAACACAACTAAAAAAACTGGACGGCCAGAAGTTATTATAGATGTTTTTTTTCATCGGTGCACTACAAAGGTGTCAATGCACTAGTGTGTATCATCTAGAAGGTGGCCTGGGGTGGTCTAAGGTGCATGCATCAGGCCATCAAGGTATAAAATCACACCGGGTGCAGTTTTGGTGATACAACACACAAGGTCGTTCTAATTGGCATTAGGATTTGTGCGGTACCCATAGGTCGTCTTAACGGACCAGTACATAGACTTATAGAAATGCACCGATGCGCAGTATCAAACAATGCACCATTTTTGTTCTAATTCATATTGGTATTTGTGCGGTGCCCATAGGTCATACAAATGCATCGGTGCGTAGTCTCACATAAACGCACTGGTGCGCAGTATCGCACAAACACACTGATATTTATAATTGGTATTGGTATTTGTGCAGTGCCCAAAGGTCGTACAAACGCACTGGTGCGTAGTCTCACATAAACGCACCGGTGCATAGTATCGCACAAATGCACTGAGATTTATAATTTGTATTGGTATTTGTGCGGTGCCCATAGGTCCTAGAAATGCACCGGTGCACTGTATCATACAAACGCACTAGTGTATAGTAACTGACATGCATCGGTGTTCATTTTGTATTTTTTAGAAACATCGACCTGTGATAGTGAAATTATTGTGATTTTTTAAAATTCATTATTCATCAAAAGTCAACACATCTTATAACATTATTCATATTAATTAATTTTTTATTAACGCATTTGAATTTCATGTTTTGATTAATTTTTTATATCATATCATAATTGTTGTGATTTTTTCAAATTCATTATTCATCAAAAGATGACACATATCTTATAATAGTATTCATATGAATTAAATTTTTATTAGTGCATTTGAATGTGATGTTTGGATTAACTTGATATATCATATCATAAAATTTCACATCTCTTCATTATAATATTTAATCATCCATAAATTTAATCAGTGGCGTTACATTTCAAAACGACAATGGAGAATGCAATATAATAAATTAAAAATATTTTATTATATATATATAAGAATAAGATAGTCTTTGTCATACAAAATGGGACAGTTATTGGTATCCCTTTGTCTTTCAATTGGGACACTATGTCCATTACATTAAACAAAATGTATGATTTCACAGACAAATATTTCAAAAAATACAACGCCTTGCTTTGATATCCAAACATAGTGATCATCATTCTTCGCTTTAGCTGTTGTCACTGCTAGAGCTACTTCCATGACTTGGGTTATTTTCAAGAATTTTTTATTCACGGCGTTGATTTTTTTCTTCTTGTTCACCTTCCATCAACAGACATAAAAATAAACTGTAATGAGTGTATATACATTGGTGAGAATAATGAAAATTGCAATATTAAATAATATACATAAATGTAAATCTAAAATAAATGACGTATCATAGCAATGACTGATTCATGAACTATACACATTCTTTCAAAACCGTGTAGTATGCCATCTTTCAAGATTTCATCTGTTGGCATACTTCCACACTTTGTTTCTTGTAAGTTTTATACCGCATAACAAATCATATATTTAATATAAAATATTTTTTTTGTTCTATTAATTATAGGCAGAGCTAATTAAAACAAGATCAATTAATGCTTACAAATTGCATAATTAATTTATGATATGCCAACATATACTCACAACCCATACTTAACCCAATCTCAATCAATTCGTCTGATGATTCTTCTTTGTACGTTAGCACCTGTTTTAAGACATTCAATGATGATTTTTGTAAAACAACTTAAAAAATACAAAAATGAAATCTAGTTAAGTTGTTATACGGAAGTAACAATTACTCAAAAAATTAGATATCAACCCTTTTCTTCCTTTTCGTCATGTTTTATGTGCTGAATGGGTTTCGTTTTCTTTTCTTTTCTACATGAAAATACTTGAAAATTAATATTTAATGCTAAATTGTTGATTTATTGTACCTAATGATCGAAAAATTAAATGATTACATATTACATTTGAAGCACGTTGCTGTTGAGATGGCTCCTCCCGTGATGCAATTTTTTCCATATCTTTGACCATCCCCTTGTACACCTTTTTGGAAAATCCTACTGGCATATTTTTGATATCAGCTCATTCATCTTTTGAGATTTTCATAATCTTCCTGAAAATGTAATATGACAATAAACTATTTAATTTTTATATTGATATATGAAAAGTAAATATAACAAAAGTGATATTTATAAATGATATTTATAAATAATTCTAGACAAACACTTAAAGGAATATTACTTTTTCATTCCTTCTTTTTTTTTTTTTGTATGTTTTTGCTATTAAAAGTATGACATGTTTCATTGACCAATTCTCTGGAAACTCTTCTTGTAGTTTAGATAAAATTTGGTTCTTGGAATCATTGGATTTATTTTTGTATTGTAAGTGGAAAGAACATCTATACATTCGTTCCAATAGATGCCTCAAACTTTTGTAAAAAAATTTCCCCGTTTCATTAATTTCCAGCACCACTCCAGATGAGCTAAGGAGCAATTCATTTTCATTTGCATGTTCTATTTTTTTTCTTTTCTTAGAAGAACATTCCTTTTCTAAGTTGTTGGTCCATGTAGAACATTAAACATATTTGAATTAATAGATTGTTTGACACATGTAATCTAATAATTTTAAGTATATTGTTAATGAAAATTAAAAAAAGAAACTCATATTGGATCGATAGTATTTTTTCATTCACTTGATTCATCCTTTTGCAATTTTTCCATCAAGATTTTATGCTCCTCTGACGCTAGATCAGAAATAATCTTATTGAGCTTCATCATTTTGTGGCTCTGCATGATACACAGTAAACAATACATATTAATTAAACTTACATATAGTTCAAAAATAATATTTTATGTAAAAAAATTACAAAGAACTTGCCTTTTTTTCTTTTCTTGATGTGTTATCAGTATTTTTGTTACTTGATCTCTTGTCATCCATTTCTTTATCAATATACCTGTACCATATCATTCATTAATATATTTTGTAAATAAATTGTCAACTTTTCAGTTAAAAAAATATTCTCAAGAAACTGGTGCGCCATTCATGGTGTACGCATCGACGTCGGTCCGTGGTGGTCTTATAAACACACTGCCAAAACAATATAAAAAACTGTACATTATTCTATGTCAACAAGGAGAACTGATGTGTTACATGTTAACCACTGCACCAATTAACATAGAAAAAATAATAAAAATCGTGCAATGTTAGTTTTTGTAGCATAAACGTCCTATGAAAACAAGGGACCACCATATTGTGCTTTTTGTAAACTAGGAGACCCGATGTGGTGTGTTATATGTTACATGCTGCACCGATTAACACAATATTTTTTTTTTTTGCGAAAAAACAAATGCGTGGTGCATCATAATGAAATAGCGCACTAATGCCCTATTTTTCATATGGCACACTAATTCAAAAAAGCTGTTTTTAAAATTTTTATCACATAGTACTTGCGCAGTGCACTAGGATAATCCAACAAACTGGTGCACTAGGTTATGTCGGGCGCACTGATAAAAAAAATGATGTTTTTTTTAAAATTCACGCAAGGGCCGACATGGATTTGGATACGACTATACAAGTCGTCCCATGGGTTGAATGTCATAGGCCTATATATAGCAATACAAACCCTATAAATCTAAAACGAAAAGCCCTAATTTTGAAATCACATAAACATGGAGAAGAAAGGGCATAAACAAAAAGAATGAAGGGTTTACGGTAAAAATGATTTATTTTTATTTTTATTTTTATTTTTATTTTTCTTTTTCTTTTTCTTTTTTCTGAAAATGAAAAAAAATGAAGTTTTTTCTTACTGCGTAAAAAAAACTACATAAAAAAGAAAAAAACATTAAAATTTAATCACGAGATTATTTGAGATTCTATGCTACAGGGTTTGAATCACCAAAGGTTTGGAATTTTGATTGTTTGAATACTTTTGTTCGAATGTATTTCGCTGCTCCATAGTGCTCTCGTGCTCTCTTGCTCTGGGTATTTCTCCTACAAATCTCTAGCTGAAAGTTTTGCAAAAATAGTGAAATAATGAAAAGTGTGTAGTATTTAAAGAATTGTTTTATGATATTAGATTTTCGAAAATATTTTGCCACCCATTTTTCAATTTACCGTTTTTTTCACTTAAAGAAAATAGAGTTGCACTTTTTTTTATTTGCGGCTATTCGTCACTGGTGCGTCACTTAATAGCACCACACCGGTGCGTCCGTTGATAACATGACACCAGTGCGCAGTAACTAAAACACATCGGTGTGGTTATCTGTACATTAACATCGATAACAAGAAGTCCATTTTTAAGGCACTGAAATTAATTTTAGGTGTGTACACCAAAATTTATTGTTGATTTTTCTCAAATGCAGGGAGAAAATATCATAATTATATTGAATGGAAAATTCTTCAAAATCCAGCTTGTTCCATAATATTTCTCAAAGTACATCGTAGAGTTCTCCCTATCCATCTCGAGACATAATATTTACTTCATATTTTATTTATATTTTCATTATCTAATTGAATTTATGTTTTTTATCCATGTCAATCATGCAAAACTTAATTAAATTTATAATGTATACAAATTTGAAGTTTCATGCAGATTTCGAATCTAGTTTAGATTCACAAAATATTCAAACAACTCCAAAACGTTGGAAGCTCTTATCAGGAGCAACATACCACAAGACTCATTTGGTAGATGAAAATGGACAACCGCTTCACCCTACCAATTGTAATAATATTGCATCTTCTAGCCACAATCCTAGGAAAATGATGGTAATAATCATAATTGTTTGGTATATTGATTAATGTAATTATTGTTGGAAATATGATGCAATATGTTTTCCTTGATGGCAACCTACTTGAGGAATTTTTCCTTGATGGAAACCTAATTGATGAGTTTCCTTTTGATAGCAACCTGTTTGTGTAAGATGTAAAAATGATGTTTCTACAGGTTAGCTTAGATGTGACAGAGAAATCAATTCCGGTAAGTGCTAGAAAAATGAAACATGAAATATTTCTCAATGTATAAGCTACCTGGTATATAGGCAAACCACGTATAAATCCAGAATTAGTATATACACAATTTTTATGAAGAGAAGTCACGTATACACGCAGGTATTAAGAGGCGAAGTTGTGTATGCCTTTTGTGCTCTAAAATTATGATACCAAGGGGCATTACCATGGTATTAGCCCATAGTATTGAGTGTTTTGTTGTCTATTTTGATTCCATCCAAGAATACCATTGGAAATTGTGTGGTTTTGGCTCATGGTATTGGTAAAGCCTAAATCTATATAAGGTGAAGAAAGTTATAGTGCAAGGGTGTGCAATGTGAAAGGGATATCATTGAATACTTCTCTCTGGAGTATATCTTCATGGGATGAACTCTGTTTTATTGGTAGATCTGAATATATGATTCACCCTTGAATACAATGATGCATCAGGATCTCTAGATCTGAAATGATTATGTACTTGCATGATCTAATTATGACATGTCTGGATCAGTGACCTGGAGCATGTTTGCTGAAATGAAGTACATAAATCTGGGAAGTTTATAGATCTTCATATTTTTGCAATAATAACATTTATAGATCTATACGGTGGTTCTTCATAGTGAAAGTGCATATACACACGACTTTATCTGAGCCAAAGCGCGTATGGAAGTCAAGTTTTTCTGAAGTTTACCGAAGAGGTTATATGTTTAATATTGTTGTATTTATGTTTTCTGGCGATGAAGTCTTCATGTATATCTAGGTTTTTTGAATGATGTATATGCTGCCAAGTTGAATATGTAAAAATCTGATCAATGAGTGAATAAATTTGTTTAATGATGACTGACTGATTGAGGGTTTTGCAATACTAAAAATATAACTAACTAAAAGCCTCAGATTTGGTTCTGATACTGATCATATTCTGTAAATTCAGTACTCTCAGATCTATACACAAGTTGGTGTGAAGGAAAGTGAGTATACAAGCGGGTTTAGTAAAGTGAAGTAGCGTGTGCATTTTAAGATAATGAATGATCAGGGTTAAGATTGGTTCTGCATGCAGATTCTGAAATCTGGGTTTATTACTTTTTCTGGCTACAGTGATCTCACTTTTCTGATTGAAGTTTGGGTCAAGTTTATTGGTGTTGATATTTATGCTGAGTTGTTTTGAAGCTATGGGATCCAGTGTGAAATTTGATGAAACATGGTCTAAAGTGGTTCTAAGGAAGTAGAAGCTTCCTACCAGTAAAAGCTCGTGTTCTGATCATGGGGTTGAAGCTCCCTTCCAGTAGTGGCTGGTAAATGATATCAGGGGGTTGGAGCTCCCTTCTAGTAGTAGTTGGAGAACGAGAGAAGATTGTAGCCTTCTACAGGTATATGCTTCCTTACTGATATGATTCTGAATCATTACAATATTTTAAGTAGTTTTCCATATAATAAATATTAAAGACAGAGACAACAGCAATGGTAGTTTTCTCCCGAATTGGATTTCCACCTTAAAATCCCGGTGTTCATGTGTATTTCTTATGTGTGATGATTTACTCTGTTCTTAATGCACATGATTACTTCTTACTAAACATCTGATGAATCAATGATGCACTAATTTTTATCTTCATAATAAGATCTCTGGTCATACACAATTTTTCTTAAGGATATCCACGTGTATACACTAGTTGGGTTCATTAAATTCGCATATAGAAATCAGTAAGGAAAAATTAAAAGTTTTAACTAAGTTATAAATACTAATTCACCACCCCCCCACCCCTCTTAGTATTTTTCCCAACAATTGGTATCAGAGCAGGTCCTTCTCAAGAAGCTTAATCGCTATAAGGAAGATTATATAAGATGAGAAATCAAGATGGGACAACATCTATCAGGTATCCTCTCTTGAACAGAAATAATTTAATCTTCTAGAAGACAAGGACAAGATCCTATCTTCAGTCTCTTGGAGTAGACGTATGGACTATAGTTGAAGCAGGTTATTGATATCCAGCTTCAGTTCCAATAGATCCAGCAGCAAGAAAGAACTATGAAACCAATGCAAAGGCAGTCAATGCATTATTGGGAAGTTTGACTGAATCAGAATTTGTCAAAGTAATGCAGTTGAATACGTCAAAGGAGATATGGGACAAACTCATTTTGAGCTATGAAGGTGACACCAAGGGAAAAAGTGCTAAACTCCAAACTCTCAGAATTCAATATGAAAAACTCAGAATGCATAATGAGGAAAGGCTTGCCAGTTTCTTTTTATGTCTATATGATATTGTAAATCGTATGAGAAATCTAGGTGAAACCATAATTGCCACTACTCTAGTAGAAAAGGTTTTAAGATCTCTAACTCCCAAATTCAAGTCAAAAGTGTCTGTTATTGAAGAGAAGCAGAATTTACAAACTCTTACTATTGTTCAAATTCACGAGATTCTGATTTCATGTGAAATGAGGGAAATAGGTCCATATGAAGTCACAGAAGTTGTATTTAGAGCTATTGAAAAAGGAAAGGAAGTAATAGAACAAGAAGGATCAGGGTATGTTTCAGAAGAAGATGAGATAAATTTTGTAAACAAGCTACAACTTGGCACTGGAAGGTTTAGAGGTAAGCTTCCTTTTAAATGTTTTTCTTGTGGAAGAGTTGGTCATTATGATGTTAAATGTACCCATAAATATAACTATGAAAAGGGAAAGGAAGTGGGAAAAGGAAATAATAAATAGTTTAACAATATAAAAATATATTATACTCATGAAGATAGTGATGGTCTATCAAATACTGAAGAAGGAGAATTTGATCAAGATATTAGACTGCTCATGGCTTTTAAAAAAGACCCTAGTGAGGCTAAAGGTACTTTTATGGATGCATTAGAAGAAAATGATTTTCTTGAAAAAATAAATCATCTCAAAATATGTTTGGAAGAAAACAAAATTTCCATAGATGCTCTAAAGAATCAGCTTATAGAAAAGGAGAAGCACAATGAGAAATTATAATGTGAAATAATAAGTCTAAGGAAGGAAACTGAGAAAGTGAAAAATTTAAATCTTAGATTTGCTAAAGGATATGAAACCTTAGATGAAATTATCAAGGTACAATTCTCTCTGCTTATAAAGACAAGTCTTGGATATATCAGAGAATCCTCTCAGTCTTCAGCATCAAGCTATCTAAATGCAACTAAAGCCAGCCAACAACACTTTATCACTCAACAAAAGAACAAAGAGTCCATCCAAGTAAAGCATGACGAATTCAATTCAAGGAAGAAAAATAACAGAAATATCAATCAAAAGGTAAAGATAAATAGAAGGTTTCATGATCGCAAAAATTGCTTCTTTAATGGACAATGTTTCTCATGTCATAATTTTGGTCATAAAGCTGCTCAATGTGTTGCATATAAAACCATCGTGACTAGAGAAGCAAGAAATCAAAGAAATGGGACTAGAATAAAGAAGAATACTTATAACAACTTTTCTCCTCTTCAAAATGAAACTGAATGTTCTTGTTGCAATAACTTTGGACATGAATAATTTCAATGAAAGAGAAAACTTCAGCCAAAAGAGGATATAGCTTCAAATTCCAAGGTATGGAGAAAGAAGGAATTAGATGTTGAAATATGTCGCATAGATTTATTTCCAGAAGGGGAAGAAAATCAATGGTAGATTGATAACGGATGCTCAAAACACTTGACAGGTGATAAAAATAAACTCCTTTCATACAATGCTCTAGAGAAGGAAAATAATGTTACCTTTGGAAATGACTCTCCTCCTGTCATTAAAGGAAAAGGATCGGTTTTTCTAAAAGAAAAGTTGAAAGCTAACAATATTATGTATGTGGATGGATTAAAGCATAACCTATTGAGTGTGATTCAAATGTGTGATCAAGGAAATGAAGTTTTCTTTAGTTCAAAAGAATGTGTAGTACGTGATCTTGACACAGTGAAAACAGTAATAAAATGAACTAGAACACCAAGCAATCTGTATGTATTGAAATGTAGCCAAGAGCAATGCTAATTAGGTAAATCTTCAGAAAATTGGTTATGGCACAAAATATTGGGACATTTGAGCTTCTCTGAAATAAGAAAATATGGTAGACTCAAAGCTGTTCGTGATCTTCCCAGCATCACTCTACTTGAAAGTACCGTATGCAAATCATGCCAATTTGGTAAGAAAACCAGGGTGCAATTCAATGCCAAAGAAGGATCAACAAGTAAGCCTCTTGAACTTATACATATTGATCTATGTCGTCTTGTAAGGAAAAAGTCACCTCATGGAGAAAAATAATATATTTTATTTATTGATAACTTCTCTAGAATGTGTTGGATCAGTTTACTGAAACATAAATATGAAGCATTTGAAAAATTGAAGATCTTCAATACTTTGGTTGAAAATGAATTAGATATAAAAATCAAATGTCTTAGATCTGACTAAGGAGGAGAATATCTATCAGATGAATTCTTTGATTTCTGTGAACATCATGGCATAAAAATACAGTTTTAGGTAGCTGCAACCCCACAACAAAATGGTGTGGATGAAAGGATGAATAGAAATATTCAATAGATGGCTCCTGCTATGCTTGATGAATCTGGAACTCCCGATACCTTTTGGTGAGAAGAATCACATGCTGCAGTAAATATTCTTCACAAGGCTCATGTTCATGTGAACAGTGATAAAACTCCTTATGAGCTTTGGTATGGTAATATCCCCACTGTAAATCATTTTAGATTTTTCAGAAGAAAATGTTTTATCAAGAACAATGATGAAAAACTTGGTAAGTTTGAACCTAGAGCAGATGAAGGAATATTTCTTGGTTACTCTTCTAGAAGTAAAGCATATAAATGTTACAATAAAATACTTTAGAAGATTGTTGAATGTATTGATGTTGTAATTGATGAGTCTCTCACAACTCCGAAAAGGGAAATAACAACAACAAATGAAGATGATGATGATGTATATTTTCCCTCATAAAATTGCAACAATATAGAAGGAGAACCCAATGAAGCACCAGAAAAAGATATATCTGAAAAGAATCCATCCAGGTATGTTCAAAAGAATCATCCAGAATCTCAAATTCTGGGAGAAAAGGGATCAGGTGTCCAAACAAGAAGAACTCTTATAGGATCCCCTAGCTATATGGCATACTTATCCACTATTGAACCACAGAATGTAAATCAAGCTAGTAAAGATGAATGTTTGATTCAAGCCATGAATGAAGAACTTGATCAGATTGAAAAGAATCATACTTGGGAATTGGTTCGAAGACCTCATGAAAAAAATGTTATTGGAACAAAATGGATATTAAAAAACAAGTTAAATGAAAATGGAGATGTTATTAGAAACAAAGCTAGACTTGTTTGTAAAGGGTATGCTCAGCAAGAAGTTATAGACTTTGAAGAAACAATTGCTCCTGTAGCCAAACTTGAAGGCATAAGAATGATTCTTTCTTTTTCAAGTTTTCAACAATTAAAAGTTTATCAAATGGATGTAAAATTTTCTTTCCTCAATGGTGATCTAGAAGAAGAAGTTTATATAAAACAACCTGAAGGATTCATTATGGAAAATGATGGAAAACTTGTTTGCAAAATTAAAAAGGCTTTATATGGTCTCAAACAAGCTCCTAGAGCATGGTACGATCGTCTGGACAAATATCTTCAAAAAAAAGGTTTCACAAAGGGATCTATTGACATTAATTTATACAAAAAAATTGAGAATGATAAATTATTGATTATTGTTGTGTATGTTGATGACATCATTTTTGTAAGTAATGAAGAGTTCATGAGTCAGAAATTTTCTTCTGTTATGCAGCAAGAATTTGAAATGTCATTACTTTGGGAACTAACGTATTTTCTTGGCTTACAAGTTCAACAAGAAACAGATGGCATATTTCTATCACAAGAAAAATATCTCAAGAAAATTATGAAGAACTATGGGATGGAATATTGCAAACCTGTGAGTACTCCAATGGTAATTGGATGTAACCTCAGTTCTCATGATGATTCTCCCATGGTGAATCAACTAGAGTATAGATCCATGATTGGAAGTCTTATTTATCTAACCAGGAAAATTCCAAATATTATGCATGCAATTGCGATTGTGGGATGATTCCAAGCTAACCCAAAAGAGTCTCACCTTCAGGCTGTAAAAATAAAATTCAAATATATACAAGGGACTCAAGACTTTGGTTTATGGTATCCAAAGAATGCTGATCTCACTCTTCATGCTTACACAAATGTGGGTTGGGCTGGAAATTTTGATGATCAAAAAATCACTAATGGTGGTGCATTCTATATGGGGCTCCGATTAGTATCTTGGTTCAGCAAGAAATAAATTTATATTGCCTTATCTACAATGGAAGAAAAATATGTGGTTGTCGCATTATGTTTCACAGAACTTATTTGGATTATGGAGATAGTACAAGACATTCAAATCAAATCTTCACCTCCCATCTCCATTCAATGTGATAATAAAATTTCCATTAGTATCTCGAAGAATACTGTTATGCATTCTAAGACCAAGCACATTCCTATCAAGTATAACTTCCTGTGTGAACAAGTGCTTGAACACAAGTTTAAATTGGAGTATGTTCCCTCCAAAGAACAAGTTGCAGATATATTTACTAAACCTCTTCCCAGGGAAGCATTCGAATATCTCAGATAGAAGGTGGGAGTTGTCTCTACCTCTCTTATCAAATATGCTTAATTTCAAAATATTAAATTTAGTATGTTGGTTTCATAAAGGTGAATCGCGTATATACGTGAGTTTTTGTACATAAAACCGCGTATGGTTTTTTCTGACAAAAATTCTCTGGGTCAGCTTTCAGAACCATTTGTGGTGCTGTTGGGTAATCTCTGTTGTTGTTCCAATATTTTCTTACTATACCTTTCTTTTATATTTATATCCTTGATGAAGATGCTTTGATGAATTGGTTGTTGAATGTGTCTAGGATGCAAAAGTTTAGGGGGAGCACCTGCCTTCTGGAAAAATGATGCATTGTTGGCATTTTGATTTGCTATTGTGTTATGATCTCTTGCTTGAGATTCTTTGGTCTTGGTTATACACAGTCATATCTGTTATTTTATGAAAATGTCATGTTGAGACCTATGATGTAAATTTTTTATATTCAGTCATGTAAGGACTTGTTCAAATTTGTAAACCCACTTGGTTGGGTATTTGAGTCAAATATGTAATTCCACTTGGTTGGATCATTGATGAAAGTATGAGTCCTTGATGATAGGAATGTTCATACTCGGTTGAGTTATAGAGTCATGTACTTCATTGAAAAATATGTCTGAAGATTCAACATGAACTTAGGGGGAGCATGGTAAATTCAGTGCACTTCAGATCTACAAAGCTCTTCGTTTTACAAGGGAAGAGAAACCTTGGTTTGGTATTGATCCGCCCTTTGCCCTTGATTTCAAAGGGAGATAGTATCTTGGTGTTTGGATAAAGATGTAAAAATTAATGTATCTATCTGCTGTGGTCATAAAACACCATCATGGTTGCCATCAAGTCCAAAGGGGGAGATTGTTGGCAATATGATGTAATATGTTGTCCTTGATGGCAACCTACTTGATGCAGTTGTCCTTGATGAAAACCTACATGATGAGTTTCCTTTTGATAGAAACCTATTTGCTAAAGATGTAAAAATGATGAACTTTCTATAGGTTAGTTCATATGTGATAGAGAAAGGAATTCCAGTAAGTGCCAGAAAAATGAAACCAGAAATATTTCTCAATGTATACTCTACTTGGTATACAGGAAACCCATGTATACATCCATAATTAGTATATACGTAGTTTTTATGAAGAGAAGTCACATATAAACGTGGGCATTAAGAATCCAAGTCGTGTATTCCTTTTGCGCTCTAAAATTATGATACCAAGGGGGATTACCATGGTATTAGCCCACAATATTGAGCGTTGTGTCTTCTATTTTGATTTCGTCCAAGAATACCATTGGTGGTTGTGTGGTTTTGGCTCATGGTATTGGTAAAGACTAAATCTATATAAGGTGAAGAAAATCATAGTGCAAGGGTGTGCAATGTGTAAGGGATATCATTGAATACTTCTCTCTGAAGTATATCTGCATGGGATGAAACCTGTTTTATTGGTAGATCTGAACCTATGATGCACCCTTGAATACAAAGATGGATCAGGATCTCTAGATCTGAAATGACTATGTACCTGCATGATCTAATTATGAGATGTTTGGATCGATGAACTGGCGCATGTTTTTAGAAATGAAGTAAATAAATTTGGGTAAGTTTATATATTTGCATCTTTTTGTAGTAATAACATTTATAGATATATACGCTAGTTTGTCACAGTGAAAGCGCATATACACATGGATTTTTTTCAACCAAAGCGTGTATGGAAGTCAAGGTTTTCTGAAGCTTACTGAAGAGGTTATCTATTTAATATTGTTGTATTTATGTTGTATTTATGTTGTCTGTCAATGAATTATTCATGTAGATTTGGTTGTTTGAATAATGTACATGCTGCAAAGTTGAATATGTAAAAATATGATCAATGAGTGAATAATTTTTTTTAATGATGATTGACTAATTGAGGGTTCTGAAATACTAAAAAGATATCTGACTGAAAGCCTCAAATCTGGTTCCGAGACTGATCATATGTTTTAAATTCAGTATTCTCATATCTATACACAGGTTGGTGTGAAGGAAATCACGTATACATGCGGGTTGAGTAAAGTGAATTAGCATATGCACTTTAAGATAATGAATGATCACAATTAAGATTGGTTCTGCATGTTGATTCTGAATTCTGTGTTTATTACTTTGTTCTAGTTACAATGATCTCATTGTTCTAATTGAAGTTTGGGTGAAATCTATTGGTGTTGATCTTTATGCTGATTTTTGCTGAAGCTGTGGGATCCAGTGTGAAAATTCATGAATTGTGGTTTGCAGTGGTTCTAAGGAAGTAGAAGCTTCCTACCAGTAGAAGCTAATGTTATGATCAGGGGGTTGAAGCTCCCTTCTAGTAGTGGCTGGTAAATGAGATCAAGGGGTTGGAGCTCCCTTCCATTAACAACTGGAGAATGAGATGCCTTCCCAAGTAGTTGCAACCTTCTACAAGTAGATGCCTATGTACTGATATGAGTCTTCATCATTACAATATTGTAAGAAGTTTTCCATATAATAAATATTGAATATAGAGACGACAACAACGACGGTTTTTCTCTCGAATTAGGTTTCCACCTTAAAATCCTAGTGTTCATGTGTATTGCTTATGTGTGATGTTTTACTCTATTCTTACTACACATGCTTACTTCTTACTAAACATTTGATGAATGAATGATGCACTGATTTTTATCTGCATAATAAGATCTTTGGTCATATGCAAGTTTTCTTAAGGATATCCACACGTATACACTAGTAGGGTTCATTAAAGTTGCGTATAGAAATCAGTAAGGAAAAAGTAAAAGTTTTAATTAAGTTATAACAGTGGCCACACTTTTAACTGTCAGTATTTTTCCCAACATTGTTATCAGAGCAGGTCCTTCTGAAGAAGCTTAATCACTAGAAGGAAGATCAACTAAGATGAGTAATCAAGATGGGACAACATCTATCAGGCCTCCTCTCTTCAACAAAAAAAAATTAATATTCTCGAAGACAAGGAAAATATCCTATCTTCAATCTCTTGGAGTAGATGTATGGGCTATAGTTGAAGGAGGTTATCAATATCCAGCTTTAGTTCCAACAAATCCAGCAGCAAGAAAGAACTATGAAACCAATGCAAAGGAAGTCAATGCATTATTGGGAAGTTTGACTGATTCAGAATTTGTCAAAGTAATTAAATTGAATATAGAAAAGGAGATATGGGACAAAATCATTCTGAGCTATGAAGGTGATGCCAAGGTAAAAAGTGCTAAACTCCAAACTCTCAGAATTCAATATGAAAAACTGAAAATGCATAATGAAGAAAGCATTGTTAGTTTCTTTTTATGTTTAGATGATATTGTAAATCATATGAGAAATCTGGGTGAAATCATAACTGACACTACTCTAGTAGAAAACTTTTTAAGATCTCTAACTCCCTAATTCAAGTCAAAAGTGTCTACTATTGAAGAGAAGAAGGATCTACAAACTCTTAATATTGTTCAAATTCACAGGATTCTGACTACATGTGAAATGAGGAAAGGAGGTCCATCTAAAGTCAAAGAAGTTATCTTTAGAGCTGCTACAAAAGGAAAGGAAGTAGAAGAATAAGAAGGATCAGGGTATGTTTGAGAAGAAGATGAGATAAATTTTGTAAAAAAGCTACAACTTGGCACTGGAAGGTTCAGAGATAAGCTTCCTTTTAAATTTTTTTCTTATGGAAGATTTGGTCATTGTGATGCTAAATTTCCCGATAAAGATAACTATGAAAAGGGAAAGGAAGTGAAAAAGGAAATAAGAAATGGTTTATCAATAGAAAAAGCTATTATACTCATGAAGATAGTGATGGTATATCAAATAGTGAAGAAGGAGAATCTGATCAAGATATTAGACTACTCATGGCTTTTGAAAAGGACCCTAGTGAGGCTAAATATAATTTTATAGATGCATTAGAAGAAAATGATTTTATTGAAGAAATAAATAATCTCAAAATATGTTTGGAAGAAAGAAAAATTTCCATAGATACTCTAAATAATCAGCTTATAGAAAAGGAGAAACACAATGAGAAATTAGAATGTGAAATAGTAAGTCTAAGAAAGGAATTTGAGAAAGTGAAAACTTTAAATCTTAGATTTGCTAAAGGATCTTAAAATTTAGATGAAATTATCAAGGTAAAATTCTCTCCTCTTATAAAGACAGGTCTTGGATATATCAGAGAATCCTCTCAGTATTCAGCACCAAGCTATCTGAATGCAGCTAAAGCCAGCCAACAACTCTTTGTCACTCAGCAAAAGAACAAAGAGCCCACCCAGTTAAAGCATGTCCACTTCAATTGAAGGAAGAAAAATAATAGAAATATCAATCAGCAAGTAAAGATAAATAGAAGGTTTCATGATCGCAAAAATTTCTTCTTTAATGGACAATGTTTCTCATGTCATAATTTTGGACATAAAGTTTCTCAATGTGTTGCATACAAAAACATCATGACCAGAGAATCAAGAAAGCAAAGAAATGAGACTGGAATAAAGAAGAATAATTATAAAAAAAATTCTCCTTTTCAAAATGAAATTGAATGTTCTTATTGCAATAACTTTTGACATAACAAATCTGAATGCAAGAGCAAACTTCAGGCAAAAGAGCATATACCTTCAAATTCCAAGGTATGGAGAAAGAAGGACTTAGATGTTAAAAGTTGTGGCATAGCTTTTTTTGCAGAAGGGGAAGAAAATAAATGGTACATTGATAGCGGATGCTCAAAACACATGACATGTGATAAAAATAAAGTCCTTTCATACAATGCTCTAGAGAAGGAAAATAATGTTACCTTTGGAAATGAATCTCCTGTTGTCAAAAGGAAAATGATCATTTTTTCTAAAAGAAAAGCTGAAATATAACAATGTTATGTATGTGTATGTATTAAAGCATAACCCTTTGAGTGTGATTCAAATGTCTGATCAAGAAAATGAAGTTTTCTTTAGTTCAAAAGAATGTGTAGTACGTGAACTTGACACAGGAAAAACGTTAATAAAATGAACTAGAACACCAAGAAATTTGTATGTATTGAAAGGTGGTGAAGAGCAATGCTACTTAGGTAAAACTTCAGAAAATTGGTTATGGCACAAAATATTGGGACATTTGAGCTTCTCTGAAATAATAAAATCTAGCAGACTCAAAGTTGTTCGTGATCTTCCCAGCATCACTCTACCTAAAAGTACCATATGCAAATCATGCCAATTTGGTAAGAAAACCACAGTGAAATTAAATGCCAAAGAAGGATCAACAGGTAAGCCTCTTGAACTTATACATATTGATATATGTGGTCCTGTAAGGGAAAAGTCAGCTCGTGGAGAACAATACTATATTTTATTTATTGATGACTTCTCTAGAATTCGTTGGATCGGTTTAATGAAACATAAATATGAAGCATTTGAAAAATTGAAGATCTTCAATGCTTTGGTTGAAAATGAATTAGATCTAGAAATAAAATGTCTTAGATCTGACCGAGGAGAAGAATATATATAAGATGAATTCTTTGATTTCTGTGAACATCATGGCATAAAAGACAATATTATGTAGCTAGAACCCCACAACAAAATGGCATGGCAGAAAGGATAAATAGAAATGTTCAACAGATGGCTCATATTATTCTTGATGAATCTAGAACTCCCGATACCTTTTGGAGAGAAGCAACACATACTGTAGTAAATATTCTTAACAAGGCTCATGTTCGTGTGAACAGTGATAAAACTCCTTATGAGCTTTAGTATGGTAATCTTCCCAATGCATTTTAGAGTTTTCGGAAGAAAATGTTTTATCAATAACAATGATGAAAAACTTGGTAAGTTTGAACCTAGAGCATATGAAGGAATGTTTCTTGGTTACTCTTCTAGAAGTAAAGCATATAAATATTACAATAAAAGACTTCGGAAGATTGTTGAATGTATTGATGTTGTAAATGATGAGTGTAGAAATTTGAATAATTGATATATTATTTACCAAGATTCTCTTGATCACACACTATTTTATCTTCATGCACAATACAGAAACTCTTCTACCATTGATCATCACATGCGGAAATAAAATCAATTGCATGCACACATTAAATCCATAAAAAATTCACACATATGAACATAGTATGTAATGGGAAAGATTAAAGCTGAAAAACCCCAACTATCTATATATTATATGTCATAGATATCATGTAATGTAATCATTATACAAAGCTCCTCACAAAGCTCTCAGTACAATCTCCAATTGCTACACACTAATCAAGCCCGATCTAGAAAATCACATGCTCCAATCTACATACACGATGCTTACCTTTCTTTAGCAATCAGGAATGATTACAAAGACGATTCAATGTAATCCACTCTCATTGTTATTATTTATTATCATTGGCAAATCAATGTATATATATATATATATATATATATATATATATATATATATATATATATATATATATATATATGCAATTCATGCATCACTAGTAGTCACAACGGATAGTCCATCTTGCAATTTCACCTACCTCTTCACTGGTCTCCACTGAAACTGTCCATGCACTGTAGTTAACTGATGCATTCTTTATTTGATTAATTAGTTATTAGTTGTGGATTAATTAACTAATTAAATCACACCACTCTCGCTAGTGTATCAATCAATTAGACTAGATACAACTAGCTCAACTGAGTCTAACTGAGTTAAACTAAATACAACTCCACCAACTACTTCTCCAACTTCTCCAAACTCTGTCACATGAGTTCTAACTGAAGTCCTCCATGCATTAGCTCCAGTAAACCCTTAGTAATAGCATAATTCCTTCTGTCAGCTGCAGTGCCACATCTGTGCACTGAACTGAAGTGCTCCAAGAGAATAAGTTGATGCTTATAGTCCAAATATTACTAAGAGCTAATAATATTCGACATATCTATTTTTAGACTGGCAATATAAAAATAGATTTCGCCCAATATGTCTAAAAATAGAAGTCCATATTTTTTTCTGACTTGACCAACCATCCACAAATAGCATCCTGCAACTCATAGAATATGATCGACATGTCTAAAAATAGACTTGCGACAAAAATCACCTGTGTGGGCGCCACCTAGTTTAGGTGATCACTTTCCAACTAGGATCAGGAATGATGTTTCATGATGCCTCCTTCACTATTTATTGTTGCAATCTTCAACAATGAGTCTCTCACAACTCTTAAAAGGGAAATAACAACAACAAATGAAGATTATGATGATGTATATTTTCCCTCTTCAAATTAAAATGATATAGAAGGAGAACCCAACGAAGCACCAAAAGAAGATATATTGAAAAGACTCCATCCAAGTATGTTCAAAATAATCATATAGAATCTCAAATTCTGGGATAAAAGGGATTGGGTGTCCAAATAATAAGAACTCTTGTAGGATCCCCTAGCTATATGAAATTCTTATCCACTATTGAACCGCAAAATGTAAATCAAGCTAGTAAAGATGAATGTTGGATTCAATCCATGAATGGAGAACTTGATCAGATTGAAAATAATCATACTTGGGAATTGATTACAAGACCTCATGATAAAAATGTTATTGGAACAAAATGAATATTCAAAAACAAGTTAAATGAAAATGGAGATGTTATTAGAAACAAATATAGATTTGTTTATAAAGGGTATGCTCAATCAGAAGTTATAGAATTTGAAGAAACATTTACTCCTGTAGCCAGACTTGAAGCCATAGGAATTTTTCTTGCTTTTTCAAGTTTTCAACAATTCAAAGTTTATCAAATGGATGTAAAATATACTTTCCTCAATGGTGATCTAGAAGATGAATTTTATATAGAACAACCAGAAGGATTCATTCTGGGAAATGATGAAAAACTTGTCTGCAAACTTAAAAAGGCTTTATATGGTCTCAAACAAGCTCCTCGGGCATGGTACCATCATATGGATAAATATCTTCAAAAACAAGGTTTCACAAAGGGATATTCTGACAATAACTTATACACAAAAATTAAGAATGATAAATTATTGATTATTGTTGTGTATGTTGATGAAATCATTTTTGTAAGTAATGAAGAGTCCATGAGTTAGAAATTTGCTTCTGTTATGCAACAAGAATTTGAAATTTCATTGCTTGGGGAACTAACATATTTTCTTGTGTTACAAGTGCAACAAGCAACATATGGCATATTTCTATCACAAGAAAAATATATCAAGAAAATTCTGAAGAAGTGTGGAATGGAAGATTGCAAACCTGTGAGTACTCCAATGGTAACTAGATGTAACCTCATTTTTCATGGTGACTCTCCCATGGTGAATCAAATAGAGTATAGATCCATGATTGGAAGTCTTCTTTATCTAACTGAGACAAGACCAGATATTATTCATGCAGTTTGGATTGGTGGAAAATTCCAAGCTAACCCAAAAGAGTCTCACCTTTAGGCTGTAAAAAGAATATTAAAATATCTACAAGGGACTCAAGACTTTGGTCTATGGTATCCAAAGAATTCTAATCTCACTCTTCATGCTTACACAGCTGTGGATTGGGCTAGAAATGTTGATGATCGAAAAAGCACTAGTGGTGGTGCATTCTATATGCAACCCCGATTAGTATCTTGGTTCAGCAAGAAAAAAAAATTCTATTTCCTTATGTACAGCGGATGAAAAATATGTGGCTTCCACATCATGTTGCACACAACTTCTTTCGATGATGCAGACACTAAAAGACATTCAAATCAAATGTTCGCCTCCCATGTCCATTCTATGTGATAATACAAGTGCCATTAGTATCTTGAAGAATCATGTTATGCATTCCAAGACCAAGAACATTCCTATCAAGTATCACTTCCTGCATGAACAAGTGCTTGAAAAAAAGGTTAAATTGGAGTATTTTCCCTCCAAAGAACAAGTTGCAGATATATTTAATAAACCTCTTCCCAAGGAAGCATTCGAATATCTCAAACAAAAGTTGGGATTTGTTTCTGCCTCTCTTATCAAATCTGCTAAATTTCAAAAGATTAAATTTGGTACGATAGTTTCATAAAGGCGAAGTGCATATATACCCGAGTTTTTGGACATAAAAACCACATATGGTTTTTGCTGACAGAAATACTCTGGGTCAGCTTTTAGAATAGTTTGTGGTGCTATTGGGTAATCTTTGTTCTTGTTCTAGTATTTATGTTACTATATCTTTCTTTGAGATTTATCTCCTTGATGAAGATTCTTTGATGACTTGGTTGTTTAAGGTGTCCATGATGCACAAGTTTAGGGGGAGCACCCCCCTTGTGGAAAAAGGATGCATTGTTGGCATTCTAATTGGTTCATTTGTTATGATATCCTGTTTGATATTCTTTGGTCTTGGTTATACAGATTCATATCTATTATTTGATGAAAAGGTCATGTCGAGACCTATGATGTAAATTTTTTATATTCATTCATGTAAGGACTTGTTCAAATTTGTAAACCTACTTGGATGGGTAGTTGAGTCAAATATGTAATTCCACTTGGTTGGATCATTGATATAAGTATGAGTCCTTGGTGATAGGAATGGTCATACATGGTTGAGTTATAGAGTCATGTACTTCATTGAAAAATATGTCTAAAGATTCATCATGAACTTAGGGGGAGCATGGTAAATTCAATGCACTTCAGATCTATAGAGTTCTTCCTTTTACAACAGAAGAGAAACTTTGATTTGGTATTGATCCGCCCTTTTCCCTTGATGTCAAAGGGGATATTATCTTGGTGTTTGAATAAATACGTAAAAATTAATGTATCTATCTGTTGTGGTCATCAAACACCATCATGGTTTCCATCAAGTCCAAAGGGGGAGATTGTTGGAAATATGATGCAATATGTTGTCCTTGATGGAAACCTACTTGATGAAGTTTTCCTTGATGGGAACCTACTTGATGATTTTCCTTTTGATAGCAACCTATTTGTTAAAGATGTAAAAGTGATGTTTCTACAAGTCAGTTCAGATGTGACAGAGAAAGGAATTCCAGTAAGTGGTAGAAAAATGAAACGGGAAACATTTCTCAATTTATATGCTACTTGGTATACTTGCAACCCACGTATACATCCAGAATTAGTATATACATATTTTTTATGAAGAGAAGTCACGTATACACGTGGGTATTAAGAAGCCAAGTCGTGTATGCCTTTTGTGCTCTAAAATTATGATACTAAGGGGAATTACCATGGTATTAGCCCACTATATTGAGCATTGTGTCATATATTTTCATTCTGTCCAAGAATACGATCAAAATTTGTGTGGTTTTGGCTCATGGTATTGGTAAACACTAAATCTATATAAGGTGAAGAAGATCATAGTGAAAGGGTGTGCAATGTGTAAGGGTTGTCACTGAATACTTCTCTCTGAAGTATATCTGCATGGGATGAAATTTGTTTTATTGCTAGGTATGAATCTATGATGCACCCTTGAATACAATGATGGATCAAGATCTCTAAATCTGGAATGACTATGTACTTGCATGATCTAATTATGAGATGTCTGAATTGGTGACGTGGCACATGTTTTCAAAAATGAAGTAAATAAATCTAGGTAAGTTTATAGATCTTCACCTTTCTTTAGCAATAACATTTATAGATCTATATGTTAGTTCATCACAGTGAAAGCACATATAGACACGGCTTTGTCTCAGCCAAAGCGTGTATGGAAGTCAAAGTTTTATGAAGCTTGTTGAAGAGGTTATCTGTTTAATACTATTTTATTTCTACTGTCTGTTGTTGAAGTCTCCATGTAGATCTGGGTTGTTTGAATACTATATATGCTGCCAAGTTGAATATGTACAAATATGATCAATGATTGAATAAATTTGTTTAATGATGACTGGCTGATTGAGGGTTCTGCAATACTGAAATATATCTAACTGAAAGCCTCAAATCTGGTTCTCAAACTAATCATATACTATAAATTCAGTATTCTCAGATCTATACACAAGTGGGTGTGAAGGAAAGCATGTATACACGTGGGTTCAGTAAAGTGAAGTAGTGTATGTATTTTAAGATAATGAATGATCAGGGTTAAGATTGGTTCTGCATGATGATTCTGAAATCTTGGTTTATTACTTTGTTCTAGTTACAGTGATATCACTGTTTTGATTGAAGTTTGGGTGAATTGTATTGGTGTTGATATTTATGCTAAGTTGTGTTGAAGCTATGGGATCTAGTGTGAAAATTGATTAAATGTTGTTTGTAGTGTTTCTAAGGAATTAGAATCTTCTTGCTAGTAGAAGCTGGTGTTCTGATCAGGGGGTTGAAGCTACCTTCCAGTAGTGGCTGGTAAACGAGATCAGGGAGTTGGAGCTCCCTTCCAGTAGCAACTGGAGAACGAAAGAAGTTTGCAGCCTTCTACAGGTAGATGCCTGCGTACTGATATGAGTCTGCATATGTACAATATTGTAAGAAATTTTCCATATAATAAATATTAAAGACAGAGACAACAACAACGGTGGTTTTCTCCCAAGTTAGGTTTCCACCTTAAAATCCTGGTGTTCATGTGTATTTCTTATGTGTGATGATTTACTCTGTTCTTACTCCACATGCTTACTGCTTACTAAATATCTGATGAATGAATGATGCCCTGATTTTTATCTGCGTAATAAGATCTCTGGTCATACACAAGTTTTCTTAAGGATATCTGCGTGTATACGCTAGTTGGGTTCATTAAAGTCGCGTATAGAAATCAGCAAGGAAAAATTAAAAGTTTTAAGTTATAAATGTTGATTCACCTCACCCCCCTCTCAGTATTTTTCCCAACAATTATTTCAACGTCAAACCAATTAATCATGCAATATTGTTAACGTGCTTACTAATTGATATCATAGATTTGTACTAATCATGTTCAGATATATATTTTTTAAATTATTAGTTTTATAGTGTTGATGAGAGACCTACCTACCATCTTCCATTGCACCCCAAGAAAATTTCAAATTGAGAGAAGACTGAATTAAGAGAAAAAGTCGGAGAGGAACGATACCAAGAATGGTTGAATCAACCACCGATTCAATTCCCACTATGTCCACATTCACCAATTAGGAATGAATACAACAATAATAGTTCTTCACAAGTTGGAAATGGAGGCAATCAAATAGAGGTTGGTATGGATGATTATTTAAGGGATACTACTGCCATGGAGACAATGTTGTTATATGAATTCTAAAGCGATGATTAGCTAGGGGATGATACTCATATCGCTGACACCTTTTTTGAAAGCCTTAAATTTGCTTCCACCACCCCTCTCTTTGGACTTGGCAGTGAGTCAAATTCTACCCAGTTGGGGACAATGATGTTACTATAAAAATTGAAATAAAAGTTTGGCTTGTTGAATGCATGTTTCTCAGAAATTTTGAGGTAATTTACCATAAATTCCTCCCTTATATAAATTTGAGAAATATAATTGGTACACAATGAACATTACAAATGGTAAATTTTATGAACGTTAATAATTATATTGGAATTAATGTATATTTATTAATATATTTTTCCATGATCACCAACTACAAGTTATTCAAAGAGAAGGTTCTTTTGAGTGATAATGTCTTGCCCGATAGCTGTGAAGAGGAGAAGAAATTGTTCAAAATTTTGGGTGTTGAGTACATATCATATCGTGCATGTCAAAATGATTGTATTCTATATAGAGGAGAATATGTAGAAAAAGAGATATGTCATAAATGTGGGCATGACAGGTATGATAAATAAAAAAAGAAGGGTAAATCATGTACTGGTCCTTCTTTTAAGATATTGAGGCACATGCCTATAGTCCCAAGGATTCAAAGGCTCTTTCGTTGCAAAGAATTATCTATTTGCATGGATGTCATGCTTCACATAGAAGTGAGTTGGGAGTTATGTGATCCCAACTGATTCAATGTCCATGAAGAATATAGAGGATACATGGCCTGAAAAATTCAAGGATGAAGTATGAAGTCAACCCATATTCCCTCCAGAACACCAACTATTCTCTTTGGCCTATAGTAGTGATCAATAACAATATCCCCTCATGGTTTTCCATGAAGAATGAACATCTTATGTTGGCTCTCATAGTCCCTGGTAGAAGACAAGTGAAGAATATGGATATCTACTTACAACCACTCTTAGATGAATTGAAGGAATTATGGGATGGGATAAATGTATATGATGTATCAAGACCCATCGCAGCAGAGAGGAGTTTTACGTTGTATGGAATATGTGCTTACATGACACATGATTATCAAGGCTTAGGATTTTTCTCTGGTAAATTACATGTTTAATTTATTTATTTGTTTATATACGTAACAATATTCTTTCACATATTAGTTATTTAATTCTTTGTAATTGTTCTGATCTTCATGATATTATTTAACGTGCCATACATATTAATTGTATACAATAATATTGCAGTTCTTGTAAAAAAATGGTATTTTGGATGTAAATGTTATGGACCTTCTCTGAAAGCTAGATGGTCCAAGGACCTACGAAAGCCAATGTATGATTTCTCCAGGGTATTCCTCCCAGAAGAACACCCTTACAAAAGAGAAGCATCCGCTTTCAATGGTAAACGAGAGAGAACCCAAAGGCTTCCAATAATGACACTAACTGAATGGCTTAGAGAGTATGAGAGAGAGAAGGAGAAGGAGTTCATAGAAATGTTCGATTCAAATGGGGAGCCTATGTTCGATGATCTAGAATTCTTTGACACCTATGTTGAGAAATTTCCCATTGGGATGAAAAGGAAATCTATCTTTTATAACCTCCCATTTTGGGAGCATCTTAAGATTACCCACTTATTAGATCCCATGCATATATTTAAAAATGTTTCATATTCTTTATGGAGGAACATATCATCGAAAAAAAGTGACACATTGGTTGTTAGGAAAGATCTTATTACTTCAAACATTAAAAAAAAAAATTGTCCAAGACGATTAGAAAGTACAGGATCAGAGGCAGGTGTTGGTCCCTCTAATTCATGGTATTTCAAAGAAGGTGATGTCCCATGGATTTTAAAAAAAGATGATATTTCTTTGGAAAATTAAGTTATAATGGGTGTGAGGGTGCCATCTGTTAGTGCCTAAATCCACCTCAGGCTAAAATAAGGCGGGATTCAGGGTAACACCAAACCACGCTCAGCCTCGTAGCTAGCTCTATGAGGACAGGAGAGGGCTCTCTCCGGGTCAATCTCAATGAAATTATTCAAAGGGGGCTTGAGATGACTAAAAAAGAAACTGATCTTAGGCTAGATAAACAAATAGGAGGGTTTGATTTTGATTTTTTTGGGATTTTGTTGGAAAAAGGGGAAAGACAATTTCGGGCTTGGGGATGAGGCCAAATTCTTGCAGAGTTCAAGTTGGGGCAAGGAAGGCAATGACTTTGATGTCTTAGATTCGATGAATGGATAGAAAGGAATGCTGAGGAGCTGAAGAGGGCAAGAAGGTGCAAGGATCCTCTCCAAACTGACGAAAACATATAAAACTAAAAAAAGGTTTAAGGCAGAGCACCAACAAACTAATGAATTCTACCTTAGTTACTCATTTGTTTAATTCAGAAGCAGAGAGAAGGGAAATGGCATACATAAAATTCAATGAAACTTACATATACATGAAGAAAAACATCATCAAAACTCAGAGCCACAAGGATCCCAACAAGTGCTGCAAAACTCTGGTCTTTCCTTTGCCAAAAATCTGAAATGAATATACAATGGGGTCCAAAATTTTCCCAAGAGTCCCACAAGTCCCACCCTGAAAATGACTCAGAAAATACAATATATAGACCATCCTAACCCCTTCCCATGCCTCTAGGGGTCGATCTCCTCCTTCTAGGAGCTATTTCAACCAATTCTAAACATGGAATTGAAATCTAGGCAGCCAAACAACTTGCCTCTATATGCTAGGAAACTGATCCATTCACTTAATTTTCACTTTTTAGTGAATGAATCCTCTAGAAAAAGTAACACACATCAAATACACTTCATGAGTCACAAAATTATGATCAAGATAGATCAAAATTACATCAAGATGAAATCCACAAATCATTAACTTCAGTCAAAAGAAAAACTGACCAAAATCCTGTGCGCTCGCCGTAAACCCAATGCTGCCTGGAACTTGAGCTCATTTTAAAGAGAATTTCCTGAGTCCAAAATTGAGCTCATGATACCTGCTGGAAAGCTCCTGATTTTCATCCAGTCCAGCTGGAATTTTCAATTTGGGATGTCATTGCCCCTCCAAAACTGTACTCTCCCAATAAGGAGGTTCTCACGGTAAAGGTGGTACATCAGGCCATTTTTCATGGTTGGATCTCTTTAAACCACCATAACTCTGATGAAATCTATCATTATTCCATACTATACACTTATCACAAAACTCAAAAGACTAATTTTTCCTCCAGAAGATGTCCCAATCATAAGCGCGCGTCGGGTGGCGCGACGCGTCGGGCAGAAAAACCTGTTTTGCAACCAAAATTTCAAAAATGACAAATTTTTCTCCAAATTTTCTGAAATTCAGAGTGAAGGTCTCCCATCATGTACCATGCTCAGCCAAAGAATCTTCGGCCAAGATTTGGAGTGGATCGGGCCTTTTTCACCGTTTCAGTGTCCTCCTGGTGCATGCAGTTCAGTGGCGGAATCACTGTCTTGTTCATAGGATGTGTCGGTGTCCGTCATGGTGTTGCAATGTGTATGACAAGAATATGATAACAGTAATGAGAGCACAAATGAAAATGGGGTGGGAGTTTTAAGCACCAATAATCAAATTTCAACACCTCTTTTCAAACCCTAGGGAGCAGATTTTGACATGGATGTAGGGTTTTTTTTTCACCAACCAAATTTTAATGTCTTTTCCTCTAAACCACACCACACATGAATAAACTCACTGAACAAGCATGGTCGAAATTACTTGGGGAAAAATGAGTTGAATCAATTTGATTTTTATCGAGCGGTGATGATTTTGTGCCTTGGAGGCTTTGTGCGCCGCGCGCACTCCCAGTGCGCCGCGCCTGGTGAGTGCACCGTGCCAGTGTTAATTTACAATGCAGAAATATTCCCAATGCGTCGCGCATGCCATGTGCGCCGCGCACCAGCCCAACGCGCCGCGCTCAACATTCCTCCATAATTTCGGCCTTGAAACACTGTTTTGCTTTCTCCATGATTTGTCTTAGGTTCTTTGATGTTTTGGTGTGAAAATGGATTGTCGAATGTGAAAATATCTCATGTATACAAAGGAATTTGATTCTTTCTTTTGACAAACCCATTTCTGCAATATTTTGAACTTCGACACTTTTCACCTTTAATACATACTATGTTCTTTGTTTCCACTGATTTTTGAGCTGATGATGAATCTTGTAAACTTTTGCAGGGATGGTGGCATTGGATTTCAGCAAAGGATGACCAGGACTGCATTTGAAGTATTTCATGATGGAAAACTTTAAAAATACATCTTTATTACAAACAGTTAATTTGGTGATTTCTTCTTCAAAACAGAGTTTTGAAGAAGAAACATCCTTGAGCATTGTTAATGGTGGAAATCTTGAAATGAAAACTTATTGAAGACATCCTCATGGCCTGCGGGCATTATTTGACATTCTGAAGTCGAAACTTGCGAAACCTTAGACCTAAAAAGACCTAAAAACCCTAAAATAACTCTTTGCTGACCAAGAGACGAAACAGGACTATGAATGGCTGTAAAATTGATTTTAATGAACTTCGATAAACATACCTAAGCCAGCAGGATAAGGAATAAGGGGTATGACTGAGAAGGCCCTTCCGTCAGATAATGGCATGCCCCTAACAAAATGCATATGAATAGACTGAATGGGACACCTAAAAATGAAATGCAACAAAGAGTTTTGATCTCTGACGGAGGGATGTCAAGACCGACTCTAACACCATCTTCATACAGGTCTTTACAACGGCGCTGCTTCACCATGGATGACCATTGGTCGGGGTTGAAATTGCATGACCATCTGAATCTTCTAAGAGTATGCATAACATCAAAAGCATGATTTTATTATTTTTTATATTAATAAAATTTATCCCATGCAGGGATCATAAAATATAACTATTTTTGTATATTATTCCACGTGTTTATAACTTTAGAGTGTCATTATCCTTTTTTCGTGCGTGGGTGTGTGAAACATGAATTCCCTCAAGACCTAGGACATGTTATATGTAAATTATATTCATTTTTACGTTGGACCACGTCAAAGGAGATTCATGTGGCTAGCATTCCAAGGTGGCATCAAGAGATAGTTGCGATTGTTTGTATGTTTGAGAAGGAATTTCCGATGAGTTTCATGGACTTGTAGGTTTATCTTCTAATCTACCTAGTAGATGAGGTTGAACTAGTAGGGGTGGTTTATTGTCATTGAATGTTCTTCTTAGAGATGTACATGAAGAAATTGAAAGGTTTTATTTGACAAAGGGAAAAACCCGAGGGGTCTATGGCAGAGGGGTACATATCATATGATTCTTTCTATTATGCGAGTGAGTACATGAAGCAGATTGACAACATACTAGGTGCGGTGATTTGGGATGATGAAAGGGATGAAGACAAAAGATAAGGGGAGTTGCTCCAAACGAGTGGAAAAAAGCTCTTGATAAAGATTAAGTGACTTATAATTTTCAAATTTACACAAACTAAATATTCATGTTGAACTTCAATATAATGTATATTTTGATCTCCATGTACTATATAATTTCATTTTGATTTCATCAGCGAATGTAGAAATTGAAGCAATCAATAAATTCGTTCATTACAATTTTGAAGTGACACAATCGTGGGTCGCATTGTACGAACAAAAGAGGATGAAATGGGATAGTGTCACGAAAGAATTCAGACGGTTGAATGGTAGAAGTGTGCCTTATTCCAATCATTTAAAAGAAAATATGGAAAAAATATGCCCCAACAGTTGGGTTGCTGACCAAGTTAGAGAGAAATATGGTGCAACCGGTCATTACCCGCACGTTGAAGAGGATGTGCTAAACATAGGGATTGGGTGCAACAACTCAGTAATAATCTAGTTAATTTATATGTACAATTGAAACTTAATAATGCACCTTTCAAATGTAATTACATCTATATTTCATATTTTAACTATTGGGTTATTATAAGACACATGACACTGATTTTCTTAATTTTTTTATAATAGCTGCATTTTTTCCCATCTATGTGGGCATATGGACACCATTTTCACACCGAAAATGCCGATGCTGGAAACATCACAGAAGAAAGTGGAGTGGAAGTCGAGTTCGATCAATCTAGTCAATCTAGCCACCGTGATCAAAACCTAGTATGAGGGATGTTAGGTTACGTCGAAAAGATACAAGAGATCATTCAAGTGTATTTCTCTTCTTTTCAATGTGTTATTTTTAGGTGCAAGTGGTGGGACACCTTTGATCAGAATAATGTAAAGGAAGATCATGATAGTAGGCTGATATGTATCAACTCTAGAAAGATGTGGGATGAAGCTAAGGAGCCCTATGTTTTCCCCAAACACTGCAACCAAGTGTTTTTTACCCATATGTGTTGGATAGGGATTGGTAGTTCGTATTGAGACATGACCCTAGATCAAAACTAATTTTTGAGAACAATAGTGTTATCATGCCATGCGAGCTGGAAGATAATGAGGGTGATCATGAGAACCGAGAGTGATATGGTACATGTGTCATTTCATTAGTATCTATAGTTTTTAAGGTGGATTTTTTGAAACATTATAATATGTATTTTGAATTAATTGGTAATTTGCATTGTGTTAATGTTAAAATCAATATTTCACTTGATAATTTGCAATTACGTTGATCTAAAAAACAATGGAGTATTGTATAAAGTTATTTTTTTGTATGTAAGATCATAATAAAGTAATGATAATTCTAAAGTACATGAATTTATTTGCATTATTTTCTAAACTTTATTGTTACAAAAATTCATATTATTCTAGATTTATTATTTTAAAATTATTTAAAATTTTACAAATTTAAAAATTTAAAAATTTTAATAAAATAATTTCACATTAATACAGTTAAAATTTTCACATTAATACAATTAAAATTTTACAAATATTTTACATACAATTAGAATTAGAATTAGAATTAGAATTACAAATACAATTTTACAATTACAATTAAAATTAAAATTAAAATTTTAGAATTTTACATACAATTATAATTACAATTACAATTTTACAATTACAATCATTTCACAGTATTACAATTAAATTTTACAAAAATTTTACATAGAATTAGAATTACAATTACAATTTTACAATTTCATGTACAATTACAATTACAGTTTTAGAATTTTACATATATACAATTACAATTTTACAAATTTACATATATACCATTACAATTACAATTTTATAATATTACATACAATTCGAATTACAATTGCAATTTCACAATTTTACATATATACAATTACAATTACAATTGTTTCACAATAAATTAAATATTACTATTACAATTAAAATTTTACGAATATTTTACATACAATTAGAATTACAAATATTACAATTTTACAATATCATGATCATTTAATATTAAATTAATTAATAAACATCACAATCATGATAACCATCGTACAAACATCATATTTGACTAAAAAACACATTCAAATTTGCTAACATCATCGTGATCATGATCATCTAACAAAAGACAATTAGCATTGTATAACATCATCACAACACAAACATAAAATATACATCTCATGTGAAATAACTGCTATCACATATACATCTATCTACAAGATGCACATTAAATGAACATATCATACATGACCTAACAATATACACATCATGATGATCACCAACATGTAAATTAAGTACAACTACAACATGAATATAAAACACATAGACCATATATATATATACAACTGTAATATAAATTTCATATATCAACTGGTGGTACATCATCAATAGCAGTACTAGTCGAGGCCTGCCAAGTCAATGGTGCAGCCTCGAAAAGATCAGATACATGTTGATCATCACATGTCTACTGATCTCGTACTAGTGCCTCATGTTGATCAGGATCAAATTTCGAATGCTAATTGTGATGAATCAACATGTTCGATGGTCCAGTCTGCTCATGATCATGAGTATTGTTGGATGTTGCAGGCTGCTGACTCGACGTGGTGGATGGTCCAACCTACTCTTCATGATGACTGTTGGTCGATGCTAGTGGAGGCTACTCATCTGGTGTGATACGAGGTGAACGATGATCACTCCCTTGATCGTGATCATTAGATGATGCGTTTCTACTCTCGGACTCTCAATCACATGCTGCGTCTTGACCACACCTATAATGTGGAAGGGTCCTCCTTAGCCACATAACTAAGGTTGTAGCTCCTACGACATGCTGCATCAGGATGTACATGTCACGCGACATGCCTCTCCATGTATATACCAGACTCCCATCATCCTATATGTCTCTCATAGTAGTAGGCCTGACTCCCGCCTAAAAAATCAATGCACAGAGTTGGTCGCCCATCTCCATCCTCAATCTGCTATCAAGCCTACCGCTCCTAGCAAAAGTCAGTATCGACACAACAACATGAGCAGGTCTCTCTACACCGGCCTCATGATCCTTGGCATTTGGCATATCCTGATCGTCATCAAGATCCACACCTAGATCGTTTCGTGGTGCTGGCATGTCCTCGCCATAAAAAGACCCAACGTATGAAAATACAAGTACAAAACAATAATTAGACAATTTCATTATACAATTTAATAAAAATAAGTTAAATAGAATGTTAGAATAAATTTAAATAAAACAATAATATTACCTCTATCATCTGGTGGTTCATCATCTGTGAAGAGGATTTTGGCACACCTTCGCCAATCCAAACTAGAATAAGGACAAGGGACCATAACGAAGGGATGCTCGTCAACACTGGCTAGCAACTCCAGTGCATTATTCGATATCCTCGCGGAAAACTCAGTCTCGCCCCTCTTGGGCATCATCTATCCCCACATGTTCATTTTTGCATCCAACATCAGCCTACGAGGCTACCGAACAAAAGTAGGCCTTGTCTCTCGAAAAATCTCAAAAAATAAAAAAAAATCTCTGAAGAAAAATGGAATTTGACCCTCCCTTGTGCATGAGCACGACATCTATCTAAGGCTGTACAGAACTGCCACAAAAAAATGGTAAGCCACCTGACAAGTCGTGGCTTCTGTACTAAAGAATAAACATAATATAGAAGCAGGAAAATAATGTGTTTCCCATCACTAGTGTTGTGTGAAATGGTCGAAATTATAAGTGAGAGGTAGCTCACCTCCTCACTAGCAAATGCAGCAATACGTAACTGATCTTCAGAGACCTGAAAATTTGAAGGAGACAATATATCTGTGCTAATGTATCTCTAGGAGTACACCAACTGGAACCTCTGGGAATGAGGGAAAATTCACCCCTCTCCTTCATAGCCCTGTAATGAAATATATTTCCTCCTTAGTGGGCGTGTACCACTGGTTAGGACCAACCTGAAAAGCCTGTAGGTGGGTATTCCACCTGTGGATAAGATGTCACAAAAAAAAACCATGGCCCTTTAGGGAAGTAGCCTCCTCATAGAACTTGAGGAGGCCTACCTACCTTAGGAGCCCCTGGGTAGTTTTTGTAATAGGGTGAGGGTACGCATCTCTCTCCCTCTCTTGTGCCTCCCATAAGCGAACCATGTTATACTGGTCCGCCTATTGTTGTTGTTGTTCCCTCTCTTCTCTCCTTTCATATCTATGAATGATTGACATATTAAACAATTTTTTTAGGAATATACATATATAATTTTTTTTTTAGGAATATACATATATAATTTTGTTTTGAAAAAAAAAAACAGTTGATGTGCCACAAAAAACAGGCATGCACTGGTGCCGGTGCATTTTTTTTTGTCGCGCACTGGCGACGGTGCACGAGAAAATTTTCAGCGCACCGGAGGCTGTGCACCTGAAAATTTTCAGCGCATCACCCTCCTGGCATTGTTCATAAGTCAACATTGCAGTGGTATAACAGGCCACACCGTTGACTATGGACCAGTGTCAAGAGGGCGATGTGCTGACTAAACTATATGCCCTGAGGCGTATAGTTTGGTCAGTGCACCGACCTCCTGACATCATTACATAGTCAACAGTGCATTATTTTACCAGGCCACACTGTTGACCATGTCAAAATGCCGAAATGCAGTGCACTGACAACATTACCTGCCCCGGGGCGAATATTTCAATCAGCGCAATGCATTGTCACTATTTTGTAGATTTAACGGTGCAGCCGAGTAACCGATGGCACCACACCTTTTTAAAATTTTAAAATATCATAGTGCACCTTTCAGTACTACCCCAGAACCAGTGTGAATACCATTAGCACCGGATGCGGGGCAGCTTGTAAATTTACAAGTAGCACCGCGAACCGGTGCAAGATTTTTTTTTTTAAATGGTTAATTTTAAGCTAATTTACAATTATAATCTACTAAAAGGACTAATTATGGAAAAACAAGAAAAATACTTATACATTTGGCTGTCAAGGAGGCATATTGGATGTAGAATTTGCAAAAGTAAATTTTCCCGCCATTTTGAAAAATTCAAAAATGGATATTGGTGGGCAATGCACAACAGCAGTGCGTGCAATGGGAGCACTGATTTCAAGGAAGCTTAGACAAAGATAAGTTGCACCGGTGCTTGAGAGCTCTGGAGCACTGAAAAGTGAAAAATGGGGTTTTGTTGTCGTGTTTTTTTATTTATTTAACCCTGTTCCGGTGCATGGGGTTTTATAGGCGCACCGGTGCGGTTTCTTAAGACCGCACCGGGCGGTATTAGTTTTGGCACAGGGTTTTAGGATGCACCGATGCAGAATATTTGTAAAGCGCCTATGTGCTATAGTAATAAGATGCACTGGGCTAGTTTGTATGGAGCTCACGATGTCCATTGTGCCAATGTGTTTTGCACACCGATGCTTTCTCTTATTGAATGCACTGGTGCAGTTTAGGATGATAAGCGCATTGGTCGAAAAATGTCCAAAAAAACCTCCACCTACTAACCTCCTCTAGTAACCTCCACTACAAATGAATGTCTGCGGTATTTTTATAAGGGGTTCCTCAAAAAAATCCGCTAGAGGATCTTTTCCTTGTAGTGTAGTCACATATATGCAAATTTTAGTCATTAATTTCCAGATTTAATGACCAAATATACAACAAAATATATTAATATATGATCACCCGAGAAAATCAATTAATGACCAAAGAAATATGACCAAAAATGTTGGTCATGTTATAAGATATTTTAAATTAGCTATTAATAGTCAAAAATACACAAATTTTAGTCTTTGTTTGAAACCAGTTAATGACCAAACAAATATGACTAAATTTTGGTCGCCTTATAAGATATTATAAATTAGCTACTGATATTCGTATATATGTAAAATTTGGTCATCATTTATAATCACAAATTTATCATTTGTAGTAGTCATTTATCTTTTTTTGGTAGCTTCATATTCATTATATAAATGACTAATTTAGTAGTTTATATTCATTTAATTTAATTTCATTAATAATTATTATAAATGAATAATTTAGTTGTATATTCATTTTATTTTTGTTCATAATTAATAAATTAAACTACTAATTTAGTGGTTTTAGATTGATTTTATGTGTTCATTATTAATCAACATAAATTAATTAGTATGATTTTGCGACAAAATTAAAAAAATTTCATACAATGTGCAAGTTCATCTAATATGAAAATCAAAAGCTACATATTTTAATTATAATACTAAACAATATAAAGTGTAACTATAAATAATTTCAACCACATAAATTTTATTATATGAAATGTGAACTATTACAATACGATTTTCCAACTTAATATTTGTTGGACTACAATTTACACATGAAATGTTGTTTCATCACTTCAAAACATTATCATTGTGTTTTCAAGGCATTGCAAGTGAATTCACCAACTCTGAATACTTGATCACCAATCTATATGTGTGTGTCTCATGTGGGATATTGGATCTAAGGGTATCAATAGAATGATTCTCTTCTCTCTCTTTCTTTTTGTTTTTGTCTCTCTACTGTTATTTTTCTCTTATTTTTTCAATTCTTGCTTATTACCATCAATACTGAGTTACTTTTCTGAAAAAAAAAAAAAGATACAATTTGTTATAGTCCTATGATTTGGCAGATTGGTAGACCAAATGACAGGGTAACATCAGACCAAGCTTTGGAGTCTTAGGACCTAGCCTTCCTGGACGCAAAGAGGGCTCTCTCTGTTATGCGAAGGATGTGAGCTTGTTCGCTTAGTATATTAGATTTTAGGCTAATTGTTAAGTACGTTTGTTTGTTTTTGTGTTTGGAGGTGGAAACTGATTAAGTAGGCATCAATGAAAGATAAGTTATCAAATCAACAGGGCTATGGGGTAACCAAGGATGCCTAGACAACAGACAAGATGTGTGGCAGAGCCGATTTAGTATAGTCAATGGATTCTTTGGGTGAAAGTGAAATGAGATGGACATTAAGTTTGTGAAAGACAAAGAGATTTTAAGCATAAATAGTTAAATAGCAGGCATTTATGTCGTAGGGCTAACCATTAATCACTATGAATGAAACTCAAACTAATAAATGTAGAAAATAAACAATCAGATGATGCATAGAAGTATAAGACCCTCTATCTTTGGAAAATCACCTTCACTAATTGAGAAAAAACATATAAGATAAAATAAAAACTCAAACTATGAAGAGGGAACTTCTAAACATCATATCTTGAGCTATCGGGAACTTTGAAATAAGACTGCAAAGCATGGGCAAAGGGAAAGATTGAAACAAGACCTCTTTGACTTAAATAAACAACCAATAATTCAGAGAGATATTTCAGAATTGGAGTTTTTATTAGCTATGAGTAAGCAGGGCATACCATGAATCATACTATACAGCATACATCATAACCATTAATGAAACTGAAAACAAGTTCTTAGGGTACCAAAGAGAAATTAAGAATTCTTTGACATAACCAAGAAAGATGAAGAACATTTAAGTTGTAATGAGTCAGGAAGTTTGAGGTGCCTCCATGGGCATATCTCAAACTTATTCTTTACTGAACTACAGCAAGCAAGAAGCATGAAAACATATATGAGAAACTAAGAAAACATAACAAATAAGAAAAACAATACCATTCACCAAGCCATGGAATCCTTCACACAAAGCCTCTCCATCATCTAGACAAGTAAGCAAATCATCCACTTCATAAACAAGTTTCTTCTTCAAAGCTCATATCCATGTATTGCTTTTAAAAATGTCAAGTTCTGCTTCTAAAACCTCAAACAATTTACAATGAGTCTTGATAAGTTATATAGGAAATGAGTAGATAAGCTCACAAGAGCATCTAGAAGCTCATTGGCCTAATACAAATATCTTATTTTGTCCTTGAGGCTTTGCAAAGCCCAAGGCACAAAATATCTTCAAAAATATCTATATAAGCTAAAAATTGTAATAAAACTGACTTTTAATCCCTGATATGGAGTGAAAAATAGCTTAACGCACATTTGGATGGCCACCTTTAGAAAACTTCCTTTTTAGCAAAATCCTACAGGAGCGTAGCAACAGAAACAATATGTATTGCAGAGGATTTTTGAGGGACTTCCTGATGTCGAAACGAAGCCCGTGATGGCTCGTTGGAAAGATCTTGATGTATAGTTTCTGGAACTACTTTATTTTTCTCAAATTTATCCCTATAAGTCTATAAAAAAGTGGACTGAGTGAAAAAATATAGGAGGGTCTCACCTGCTAATATTTGAGGCAAAAAGGTAAAATTTGACTGTTTTTTGCCTCTTTGGGGGACCAAAACACCTTCTTTTGATCTGAAAATTTGTGAGTAGATGCCCCTAAAATAAATACATCCAAAAAAATAACTTTCATGAGTTGAGGATGCTCCTAGCAAACATGGAAGCACCTAGAAAAATGTGCAATTAGGCTTAAAAATCATAAAAAACAAGATCATGTAAAAAATTGCTCAATTTTGGTGAGCAAACCCCTTATGGGTTTATGGAAGCATGAAAGGAAGATGAAGCCAAGATTCCAAGCCTAGATATGTCTTTTTTCCCTTTTTTCATTGGGTGCCTCCTTTGGGCATTTTTTAGCTTGGCTTGGGCAATTCGCCTCTACTCCTGAGCGCTCTAGTGACATTACTAGTCACATCTTGAATGGTTTTCTTCTTTGAAGATTTAGTGGTTTTTGTCTTTGTCATATTTGAGGAAAGAATCATGGCCCCTTGCATAGAAGAGGTAGTAAACATATGTCCTTGAGGGCTATGTTGAGGAGAAGAGAGAGGAAGCTTCAGAATTTGTTTAGCTTGATCTTTCATATTGCTACCTCCTTGATTACCTAATTTGCTGCATTGTTCACTGTTTTCATGTTCTTCTTTAGGGCTGCCTTATTTACTGCATCTGCTTTTATCATGACTGTCTTTAGGAATGTCTTTTTTTACCCTCCTCACTATTTTGAGCTTGCCTGCCACTGTCTTCATTGTTCTGCTGATTGCCACTTTCACTGTTTTTCAGTTGAGTGAGGCTTGTCTTCATTAGCTTCACTGTTTTGAACTTCTTTATGTGTGCTGCTCTCACCATGATTATTTCTTTTATGTCCTCTATGTGAGTTACTTATAACTTGAATGTCTTCATTTTCCTCTTGCATATTTCCAACTTCTTCATCACTGTTGTTTGCTGACATTTCTTTGCTTATCATCTTGTGAGCTGTCTTGATTAGTTTTGGTGTCACTGTTGGTCTCATGGATGCCACTTTCATCATGTTTGATGTATCTCTGAGGACTGCTATGGAAGTAAGCACAAGTTCAAGACATGCAATGTGAACCTTCTCTCCATCTAATATTAGGGCAAATATCTTAGTTAGGAGAGGGTAGTTAGTGACCTCTTGGATTTTGTTGCAAAATTAAAAGCAGCCCACTTCTTGAAAATAGGACAAGATTGAAGGGGATGCAATGATCTCCTTAAGAGTAGTGGGTTCAAACCTATTGTGATAGCCTTTCATTTTTTGGGTGAAGGAGTTGGCATTTGCAACCATGGAGATGAATATAGTTGAAAAAACAAAAGTATTTTACATTCAATTTCCAGCGTTAAGAGAAGGGAAGTGGAGTTTTGAGAAGACCAAGACTAGTTAATTTACAAATGTTAGCTTCCTCTTGTCTTCTGTAGCCCAGATTAAGGAACTATAAAGACTGGTTGCACAACACAGTTTAAACCAAATGATTTGTTTCTTTTGTTGGTGATTTCTTATTTTCACTCCCAATTTTATCCCACTAACATACTTTCCTCTGATAAGTTGTGCTGTAAAATCCAGTTCTCCTTTGTCCTGTCTTCTATGGTTCTTGATCTGCACAATTGCAGTAATTTCGAGCTCTTGTCTAGTGATGATGTGTAAATGTATATGTTGCTGTTAGGCTTCCCAATTACTCATCCAAACGTAAAGTGTAGTACACTGACTTTGGCAGTGGCCTATTTGCTATGGCACTTGTTCTAAATTGGCGAAATGCAATGTTTTTATATATTTGAATAGTGAATGACCACCACAATGTACATATCCTCCTAGGATGAGGATATCTCTATGCTCTTTGGATGTCTTCCATTTATACAAGAAATAAATCATGTGACATTGTTCATGTGGGTGTACAGACCAATGTCCTTTGAAGTCTTCTAAGCGATTTACACTATTTGTTGCTTTCGTTCTAGGCTGCCATGATTTAATATCACCCTCTTCTCTTTTACGAAGGGCCGGTGCAAATGGTGGGCAATGGGCTGGGAAAATGGGCTGAGGGCCAGGAACCTAGTGCAAGGGCATTGGGTGGATGTGGCATGAAAATTGTGGGCGTCGGGCAAAAAGCCAGGCGTGTCGCGACCAGAGATAGGTGCGTCGCGCCGCTTGTTAATTCCTTCTTCGGGCAGCTACAGGCACATAACGCCTCCTCACAGGTGTGTCACGTCTTCGAAAACCCGCATGAAAGCTTGCCCTCTTCTCATCTTTTGGAGGAGGTGATTTTTGTCAACAAACTTCTTAAGCTCTGTACTTTTCCTGCAAAAACTTATCCTTCATCTTTGTTATATCATTTGAGGATTGAAAACCTTCTTGAAACATAAAACTTGTGTCCTGAGTATCTTCAACACCAAGGATAAAAAGCAAGTAGAGATGTGTATAACCTTGGATTAGCCATTTAAGGGAACATGTCACAACAATTTTTTTAGCCTTTGTTTATCATTAAATACACAAATTAAACACATTGTCTCTGATCTTTATTTATTACTGAAAGCCTTTTGAACAGAATTTTAACACTTGGTGACTTTCCTTGATTCTGTCCATCTCACTTGGGATCTAAATATTCAACAGCATGTCTCAAAATATTCCCTATCACAGGAAATTTCACTTTGTCCTACAAGGCCACAATAATCAAACTATTGGAACTCTACCCACTGAACCTCCTTACTATGTTACTTTTTCCCTGCAAATGAAGTAGAAACCGTGTATTGGGAACAATACAATTTCACAGTTTCAAAATCTATTAAAGGTAGTGTTTCAAAGGTGTTAACAATGCTACTGCCTTACACTCCATGAACTTGACCTTCTATGATTACTTCTATATCCTTCCTACTCTTAACCAAGGTCCTTTGCTTAGTATCAAAATCAACTTTCTCCAAATCTCCAGCAATTCCAATATAACCATAAAATTGCTTCTTGTTATCCTTTACATTTCCAATGGTTGTCTTCACAATATTTATGCAATCTTTCAACCTCTTGTAACCCAGAAAATGTTGGAGAGAATTTGACGAGTAGTGTGCCTTGAATAGTACTACTTCCATTTACTACCTTCATTTTGCCATTTTTGAACCCAAGTCCTTGAATAATCTCATCCATATCTAGATTTCCAACAACATGCTCAGACCCATGTTTCTTCATTTCACTTTTTCTTCCTTTAAGTTTTGATTTCAAAAGACTTTTATGACCAAAAGACTGAGATGAAGGAAGTGATTAATACCTCTCAAAAAACTCCTTGTTGTGTTGCAAAACCCAAAATTGTGCAAAAACTGGATTTTGGGCACCTTTGAGGGATCTTTTCACTCTTGCACATAGGTGTGTCGTGTCCTTTTCCAGGTGCGTCGTGTCCATTAGAAAATTACACTGGGAGTTCTTACAGGCGTGTCGAATCCTTTTCCAGGCGCGTCACGTCTTTTTGCAGCAAGTTTTAGAAGCCTTCCCGGTGTCATAATTGGGCCTGGGATGGCTCATTGGAAAGATAGAGAAGTATACTTTCCAAATATTCTTTATTTTTGTCATTTGGTATTCATTTGGTTGTTAAAAACTTGAATGTCCCAACACTGGTAAAAAATGGTGAATCCTAGTGCAGAAATGTATAGTGTTGTTTGCAGGCCACTTTTGGATGCCTTCCTCAATTCCAAGTTAAGCTCATGATAGCTCATTATAAATCTATGTAAGTATAATTTCCAAATATACTTTATTTTTTTCATTTCGTGTCCATTTGGTTTTTCAAAAATTTATTGTCCCAACACTGGTCAAAAATGGTGTATGCTGGTGCAGAAATTGCATAGTGTCGTTGCAGGCCATTTTGGGATGCCTTCCTCAAATCCAAATTGAGCTCGTGAAAGCTCATTTGAAATATATTCAATTATAGTTGTCTTTTTACTCTTTAAGCAAGTCATTTGGATACTCCATCTTTGAGAAAACTAGATTTTCCCAAGGTCACTCCAGTTGTGCAAAAAATCTCCCGTGACACCTGTAGTTTTGAAATTTCTCCCAAACCATGGTACCTGTGTAAAAACTGAAGGATTTTTCTTTTTTGGCCTATTATGGACAAAAACCTCTCTCACTTTTGTCAATTTCACCTCTGTTTGGTCAGAAACACCATTTGAAGCAAAACTAGCCCTGGGCGTGACACATGGTTTGTCTTGCCTATGTGCTTAAAATTGGGTATCTTGTGCACAGTGGTCTCTTTAAGTTTTTGGTAAAAGGAAATTTCTCCTTTTTTAAAGACAAAAACCTCCTCTTTACCAATCATGAAATGTGTTCTTTATCTCTCAAAAGGTACTTTTTAAGCCAACTGTTAGTGTTGTGCTTATTATTTAATGAGGCTTGTCAAACAAACTATGTTGAGCTCTATTGATCATTGAAATTCTCAACACTTTATCAAAGTTTTAACTCACTCTCTATCTTTCAATGGAAGGTTTTAGCCCTGTAAACCAAGTGTTTCCCTCTACTTGTCATGAAGGAGGTCTTATGCAACTGTAACCACTCAGTTCACTTAAAATCATTGTTGGGACCTCTGCTTATGATGAAGGAGGCCTTCAAAATGTTTTGACTCTCTGCTTGTTATGAAGGAGGTCATCCTAAAACATAAAAAATATTCTTTCATCTAAAACTGTGCCTTCTCTCTATTTATTGAAAAGTATTAATGGAAACAAACTATGAGCCTCTCCACTTATCACTGATTGAGGCTTTTAAACAAACTGTCCATTTCTTTTATGAAACCCTGCTTATGATATATGTCCTTTTGCACAAAATCACTATGAAACCTAGGGGTAAGTAATGCAATTGGTAAATGATAAATGCTCACTGTGTCCATCTTTGAAGCAACTCCTTTTTGCATTATCTGTAGCTTTATTTGGTGCAACAGATTGTTCTTGAATGTTTTTAGAGCCTAGGTTTAAAGTAAGATACAAAAGGTAGTTGTTCCTCTTATACCTTCATTGGATGCCTATTTGCTAGAGGCTCTTTTTTGCCAAAATAATGTCACTTTTGATTGTATAAGATTGATTTGTAAGGCTTGCTCACATGTTTGAGAACTAATGAAAAAATGCCATCTTGAATTATCCTGGAGCACTGGAGGTAGACATTACCCAACCTGTGTACTCATTTTCCATAATGGAATACCTTTGACCTTGGGTGTTTTTAATTTCGAATCCTCTAGTTATTCTTTCTTCACAATCTGCACTTTTTCTGACTTCCATAGTAAACTGCCACAACATTAAACCTTCTCCTGAGGTGCTCTTTTTTCTCACACTTTTCTTAGTGTCATCAATCTGTACACCCCTGTAGAGATGCATTGATAGATGTCTTTTGATCCTCGGAGAGCCTTCTTGGTGTATCATGAAATAATGCTTGAAATAATCCTTTTTCTTTAGTCATGGAACTTCTTTCACTATTTCTTCTTGAATTGAAATTTTGTGATCTTTGCTTGAAACCAAACAAGAAACCTCTTTGATGGTGTATGACCTAGGGATAGACAAGGGTTTTGTTTTGAAAAATAATAAGACATGATGGCTGACTGATATTGAAGACAGGTTTTTTGACTAGAGAAAGTTTTTATCAAGGTATTTTCCCTAAACAACACCACTTAGACCTAGGCATTTTATCATAATTTCTGAAGAGTTTCTCAGGCATAATCAGGTCATCATATGATAAAATAATCAGTAAGAGAGGGACAGGTGCTTTGCAAAATGTTTGGACAATGAGATTTATGGAAACAAGGAATTTTGATAGCAGAGAGACAAAACCTATGACAGCTTATAGACAGGGGGACTTTTCTAAAATGAGATATGATTTGAAAACTAAAGACTTTTCTCATCATAGGCTGAAAAGGAAATGTAGGGAGACAAAATTTGTTTGAGGTTTTTTCTAGATGAAAAATCGACAGATTGAGATTAGCTTCTAGAAAACTCAACCAAGGAATCTAGTCATCAAAACATGAAAAAATACTGATGACTAACAGTGGCTCCATTTGGGGAGGGCAGCTCCTTTTTACGAGGTGTCCAGAATTGTAGATCTTTGGATTTTGATGACCAGTGCCTTATCCATTGGCACAAATTTCTCTCTTTATTGATGTTATTTCTGAAAATTTATAGCATGCTTAGCATCAAAGTCATCTCTACCTACCCAGCTATATTTCCTAGCATTTTTTCTTCTTTGGGTGCACTTGGACTGGCAAACCCTTTGACATGATATTTTTGAAAAAAGAAAAACTATCTAATTCTACACCTATATCCTCCGGGAGTTCAGATTAAACTGATGAACTCATTTGATTTTCTACCTACGCTAGATCGACTGTCAAGATTAAGCTATTTGACAAGATTTCATTCACTAATCTAAAACATGAAATTGAAAAATGACCAAATCAGGATTAGATGGTCTGATTTGTCATGTGTTTGTGGCATAAAAGACAAGCTGCACACAAATATTATTTTCACACAAAATGAGATTTTAGAAAAATCAGGGCTAGGATACATAGTTTGTTTTTCATCCCTGGTTTCTTCTTTGGTTCTATTTTGAGCATGTGGAACCAGTATATTTTCCTAATATACTTTCATTGATAAGTCAAGCTTACAAAATTTGACTATCACTTCTTTCACAAACTTACCAGCAATCAATTTAAAAGATGTCCAGTTACGATTAGGTTAGATAACTGAACAAGATATCTTTTGAGCACTAGTAGTGGAATTTAGATTTGTGCACCTTCAGCATGACTATTTTTTGAACATGGGGATTTTCTTCTATTTTTAAAACTGCCCTCTTTTCTATTTTTCTATTGTTTTGTGTTTTCTATTTTTTACTTTTTCTTCGAATAATCTAGAACTGAAAAGATGTTCACAAGGTTGAGCTTATTTTTCATACCTATCTATATATCCTAATCTAAACTATAAATAATATACATTCATTTAGTGAAATCACTTTTCCAGAAAATCCAATCAAGCAGATGATTCCATGAGGGATTTTTTTTAGCTTTTTAAGGGTGCTGAAGAAATTAAAAGTCCACTTCCACCTTACTTGTTTTCGAACAGTAGTGCCTAAAATTTTTCTCGCACTCTGCAACAGACTGTTCTAGGTGGAACACACTACTCCTTTAGATTTCTCAAGGAAAACAAAAAATGGATCTTGGAATAATACCTGATCTAGAGGATTTGATATATAAGCTTCATTCAGGACTACTCTTTCTTCTACTTGACTATGTTTGGGACTCTCTTGGGAAAGAAACTCTTCCCCTTTCTCATGATCACTTGAAATGTCAGAATCATCATATATTTCAGTGTAGTCTTCTTTCCAAGCTAATGTGTTTTAATTAAGTGGACTGAAAATTGTGTGAAGGTCATCATGTTGATGAGCAAGGATACACTTTGGCAGTAAATCCTCTTGAGAAGATAGTGTGACAACTCTCATGTGACTATCAACTTCTATTTCTTCATCTTCAATTTGTAACTCAATGGAACTTGGTGGCTGCAAATCTAGAGTTAAGGAGGATTCCATGTCCAAAATTATTTCCTCAACCATTTCAGGAGAAGGCTTCTCATTGACAACTTGCTCAAGAATTTCATCATCCTCCTCAACCTTATCATCAAAGCTAAAAGACTGCTGATTTCCAATTATGTGAACGTTATTTCTAATGGACTGAAGTGAAGTAGAGCAAAGAGTGAGAGACTCTTCACTTACTTCTAAACTCTCAAGGCTTTCCTCCTCAGTGTCATAGGTGACCTGTCTTAGCGGATTACTGCTTTCAATCTGATGATAGTGAACTTCATCCCACAAATCAACTGCTAATGGCTCTGCAAGGTTAGCTTCTACTTGAATATCATAATCATCAATATATTGACCAAACCTTGGAGAATCATTAATATAAGTAATGTCACCAGCCATACATATTGGACTATTAGATTGATTCTCTTTAGATTGATTTACAAATCTATTTTTTGATTTATGGTATGCAAGATCAGAGGCTGACTATATGTTTATGAGTTGATCTATCTCTTCTTCAGTTAAAACGAGAGGCATTTTTATCTCTCTTTGGATATAACTACAATAATCCTCTTTCTCTTGGGAAAGCTAATTTAGAGGATGAATATATTTTTGGGCCTTACCTAGGAGAGATGATGAATCATTACTTGTTCCTTTAGATAAATCTTGTGGGTTCTCTTTCATTTCTTGATTGTTTTCATCTTCAACCAACTCTTCGTGATGTTCGGGATAGTTAGCATGTGATTCATGAGTTGCTTCTAATAGATTTTCAGGAGGCCAATTTTCTTTTATGAACTAAAATGACTCAAAGCATAAAGGTAGAGATCCTACAGGTTTTGATTTTTCTTCCATTTCAGATTTGAATTCACCCTAAATCAACCCTTCTTGATGTTTGGGATAATAAGCATGAGATTCATGAGTTGCCTCTGATAGATTCTTAGGAGGCCAATTTGCTTGTATGAACTAAAATGACTCAAAGCATAAAGGTAGAGATCTTATAGGTTTTGATTTTTCTTCCATTTCAGATTTGATTTCATCTTCAACCATCTTTTCTTGATTTATGTGAGAATTAACTTGAGCAGGGGTTTCCTAAATGACTGCTAAGGGATCTTTAGGATGCAAATTTCCTTTTAAAATATGGAATGAATTCAAGCATAAGAGTAGAGATCCTAAAGGTTTTGATTCTTCTTCCATTTCAGATTTGATTTCATCCTCAATCAACTCTTCTTGGCTACCAATATGGTTATCTTGAGTATGAAAAGCATGAATCTCCTCTAATAGATCCTTAGGATTCCAATTTCTTAAGTCTTCATCGATGTTCACAAGGTGTTGTATGAGGTCTTCAGATTGATCACAACAATTTTCATCCAATGATAGAGATGGACAATGCCTTATATAGTGTTTATAAAATACTTTGTGGAAATCTTTCAAAGAAAACAAGATGCCAGGTTCTAGCCATTCATACCAATTTCTTGCCTTATCTTCTAATGTTGCCATAAACATTTTCATGAGGCAGTCCTCATGCCATTCAACCTTCAACCTCCATATGTGTATATGAAATTTGATAAGGTGTAACAAGGGGTCATCAACCTTTTCATCTCAAAATATAGGTAGGTTTTTCATCCAATCTATTTCAGGTATTTTGTGTGGGAATCCAGGGATATTATCTATGTTCATCGGAGCATATCTCCTTTGTATCCTTGGATCCATCTTTGTTAATCAGAAAGTGTCACTGTGTCTTTTCAACCAGTCTAAAGTTCTCTACCAGTGGATTCTTTTGGTCTAATGAGGGTTGTGGAGTCGCCAGGTGGAAAACTTGAACTTTGCTATCCACCATCAGCATGATTGGGATTTCTCAAGGCATTCCAGGAGATTTTATAAGGACTAGTGGAGTAATAGGCCTACTAGAGGCTATTGGAGTCGCCAGGTGGACGTTTTTAGTTGTTTTTAGGGTATATGTGTATGGTCCACCACAAATACTGACAAAAAACCAATCTAAGGATGTTTTGGAGTTTTTCTAAGTTCCTTTATGTAGCCCTAAGCTTTTTAAGAGTGTTCTATAGTTGAATCATCATTTTGCTAATATGGTGAAAAAGATAGTTTCTACTCTTCAAACAACACTTAAGTTTTCTAAGTTTGACTGAGATCTTGAGAGGTCCTAAGGGATACCTAGGATGTTTTGACTCAAAGTCCCACCGTGATCACCATTATTTTGTAGTGGCGATGAGGTGGCTGATTCACTACATATTCTTTAATTGAGGGATTCTGAAGTCCTAAGGTATACTTATATTGTCACTAAATCAGAGTCCCACCGTGATCGCCATTATGTTATAGTCCCATGATTTGACAAATTGGTAGACCAAATGACACAGTAACATCAAAACAAGCTTTGGATTCATAGGACCTATCCTTCCTGGACTTAGAAAGGGCTCTCTCTATTATGCGAAGGATGTGAGCTTGTTCGCTTAGTATATTTAATTTTAGGCTAGTTGTTAAGTAAATTTGTTTGTTTTTGTGTTTGGAGGTGGAAACCAAATAAGTAGGCATCAATGAAAGATAATTTATCAAATAAATAGGGCTATGGGGTCAAATGAAAACCAAGGATGCCTAGACAATAGACAAGGCGTGTGGCAGGGCCGATTTAGTATAGTCAATGGATTCTTTGGGTGAAAGTGAAATGAGATAGACATTAAGTTTGTGAAAGACAAAGAGATTTTAAAAATAAATAGTTAAATAGAAAGCATTCATGTGGTAGGGCTAACCATTAATCACTATGAATGAAACTCAAACTAATAAATGCAGAAAATAAAAAATCAGGCGATGCATAGAAGTATAAGATCCTCTAACTTTGGAAAATCACCTTCACTGGTTGAGAAAAAACATATAAGATAAACTAAAAACTCAAAATATGAAGAGGGAACTTCTAATCATCATATCTTGAGCTATCAAGAACTTTGAAATAAGACTGCAAAGCATGGGAAAAGGGCAAGATCGAAACAAGACCTCTTTGACTTATCTAAACAGCCAATAATTCAAAGAGAGATTTTAGAAATGGAGTTTTGATTAGCTATGAGTAAGCAGGGTGTACCGCGAATCATACTAGACAGCATACATAATAACCATTAATGAAACTGAAAACAAGTTCTTTGGGTACCAAAGAGCAATTAAGAATTCTTTGACATAACCAAGAAAGATGAAGAACATTTAAGCTGTAATGAATCAGGAAGTTTGAGGTGCCTCCATGGGCATATCTCAAACTTATTCTTTACTGAACTACAGCAAGCAAGAAGCATGAAAACGTATATGAGAAACTAAGAAAACATAACAAATAAGAAAAACAATACCATTCACCAAGCCATGGAATCCTTCACACAAAGCCTCTCCATCATCTAGACAAGTAAGAAAATCATCCACTTCATAAACAAGTTTCTTCTTCAAATCTCATATCCATGTATTGCTTTCAAAACGTCAAGTTTTTCTTCTAAAACCTCCAAAAATTTACAATGAGTCTTCATAATTTATATAGGAAATGAGTAGATAAGCTCACAAGAGCATCTAGAAGCTCATTGGCCTAATACAAATATCTGATTTTGTCCTTGAGGCTTTGCAAAGCCCAAGGCACAAAATATCTTCAAAAATATCTATTTAAGCTAAAAATAGTAATAAAATAGAATTTTAATCCCTGACATGGAGTTAAAAATAGCTTAACGCACATTTGGATGGCCACCTTCAGAAAATTGCCTTTTTAGCAAAATCCTATAGGAGCTTAGCAACAGAAAAAGTCTGTTTTGCAGAGGATTTTTTAGGGACTTCCCGATGTCAAAACGAAGCCTGTGATGGCTCGTTGGAAAGACCACGATGTATAGTTTCTTGAACTACTTGATTTTTCTCAAACTAATCCCTAGAATTCTGTCAAAAGGTGGACTGAGTGAAAAAACCCAGGAGGGTCTCACCTGTTGATATTTGAGGCAGAAAGGTAAAATTTGACTATCTTTTGCCTCTTTGGGGGACCAAAACACCTTATTTTGCTCTGAAAATTTGTGAGTAGATGCCCCAAAATTAAATAAATCCAAAAAAATTACTTTCATGAGCTGAGGATGCTCCGAGAAAACATGGCAACGCCTAGAAAAATGTGCAATTAGGCCCAAAAATCATTAAAAACAAGATCATGTCAAAAATTGCTCAATTTTGGTGAGCAAACCCCTTATGGGTTTCTAGAAGCATGTAAGGAAGCTGAAGCCAAGATTCCAAACCTAGATATGTATTTTTTCCCTTTTTTCACCGAGCACCTCCATTGGGGAGTTTTGAGCTTAGCTTGGGCAATTCGCCTCTACTCCTGAGCACTCTAGTGACATTACTGGTCATAGCTTGAATGGTTTTCTTCTTTGCAGATTTAGTGGTTTTTTTCTTTGTCATATTTGAGGAAATAATCATGGCCCCTTGCTTAGGAGAGGCAGTAAACATATGTCCTTGAGAGCTATGCTGAGGAGAAGAGAGAGGAAGCTTCATCATTTGTTTAGCTTGATCTTTCATACTGCTACCTCCTTGATTACCTAATTTGCTGCACTATTCACTGTTTTCATGTTCTTCTTTAGGGTTTCCTTGTATATTGCATCTACTTTTATCATGACTGTCTTTATGACTCTATTTTTTTACCCTCATCATTGTTTTGAGCTTGCCTGCCACTGTCTTCATTGTTTTGCTGATTGCCACTTTCACTATTTTTCAGTTGAGTGAGGGTTGTCTTCATTAGCTTCACTGTTTTGAACTTCTTTATGTGTGTTTCTCTCACCATGCTTATTTATTTTATTTCCTTTATGTGAGCTACTTCTAACTTGAATTTCTTCATTTTCCTCTTGCATATTTCCAACTTCTTCATCACTGTTGTTTGTTGACATTTCTTTGCTTATCATCCTGTGAGTTGTCTTGATTATTTTTAGTATCACTGCTGGTCTCATGGATGCCACTTTCATCATGTTTGTTGTATCTTTGAGGACTGTTGTGGGAGTAAGCACAAGGTCAAGACCTGTAATGTGAACCTGCTCTCCATCTAATCTCAGGGAAAATAACTTAGTTAGGAGAGGGTAGTTAGTGACCTCTTGGATTTTGTTGCAAAAATAAAGGCAGCCCACTTCTTGAAAATAGGACGAGATTGAAGGGGATGCAATGATATCCTTAAGAGTAGTGGGCTCAAACCTATTGTGATAGCATTGCATTGTTTGGGTGAAGGAGTTGGCATTTGCAACCATGGAGATGAATATAGTTGAAAAAACAAAAGTACTTTACATTCAGTTTCTAGCGTTAAGAGAAGGGAAGTGGAGTTTTGAGAAGACCGAGACTAGTTAATTTACAAATGTTAGCTTCCTCTTCTCTTTTGTAGCACAGATTAAGGAACTATAAATATTGGTTGCACAACATAGTTTAAACCAAATGATTTGTTTATTCTGTTGGTGATTGCTTATTTTCACTTTGTTGGAAATACTGAGAGGGGGGGGGGTGAATCAGTATTCCTTTCAATTAGAGCATTAGTTAATCTTCAATTATTATCAGTGTTTGTACAATGATAGCAGTAAACAAGAGGAACACAAATGCACATATTTTTTAAGGTGGAAACCCACTCCGGGACAAAAACCACCTAATGCTTTTCTAATAATTCTTTAATATTCAACTCCAATTGAAAATAAAGCTCCAACTTCCTAGAATCTAGAAAAGCATTCTTCTCCAGCTTCCACTGATGGACGCTCCAACGCCTGAGATTCTTCAGTAGTCAACTGAATGGATGCCCCAACACCCAACGAGCTACAACTCACCCTAGCACCACCCTACCACCCTGTTGTGGGGGTAAATCCCCTCTGTGGACAGAGGCGATCCCTACTAGCCCAGACTAGGTCTAGCAACAATCGTTCACACTATAGTGTAGGTTCCTAATTGCAGATAAACCAACTAGTGATGAAGGCTTGCCTGGAATCCAACGATGTCGCTCGTAGAGAAGGTAGCGCTCCCGTTCCTTAGCTCTGGCAGATCAAAATCCCCACGATCTCCGTGATCGGACACCTGCACACGCAAGAAACAAAACAAACGCAAGCATAAAATCCAGTGCATACAACTATATGTCAGTCATAGAAGACATAACTCATGATCATTATCAAGAACAAGAGTGGAACCATAACCAATAGTCGCTTATCATTAATCAATCAAAAGAAGAATACAACCATAGCTCTGACGCTGAATTCTCCTTTGGAGGGTCGTCATCAGAACGCGTCTCGATAAAGCCTGTCAGGGATGGGACAAACCTCTCTCTTCGGATGTCTCGACAAGGATCTCCTTGCTTGGATTTGGCCTTAAGGGAATGGATCAACGCTCTTGCAGCATTAGGCTCTTGGGAACTTGGAGACTAGGTTGCAAATGAGATGAGCAAGCTTTTATAGATGGAGGAAGGGGAGTTGGGATCCCTATAATCATGGAATTGGCCCTATCCTCAAGGAAGCTTCCATGAGAGGTGGCAAAACCACTTCCTCTACATGGAGATCCGGAACCAAACCTCCCAACTCAAATTAGATACCAGTTCGTGGAACAGTTAGGACGAAACTTCCACCATTTATTTTTTAAAAACACTCCTTAAAATGGCTAGAGCGAGTGCGACTCTGGGACAGAGTGCCAATTGGCATGCCCTCTTTGAAGTATTTCCCCCATTGGCGCGGGTAATGAACTGGCTACCCGTGCCAATGCAAAAAGGGGTGTTTTTAGGGTTTTTCACAAGGAGTTGTCTTCAGGGCAATGAGAGTACATGTTTAGAGGAATGCCATGAAAGTGTTTTCAAGTTATGTCACTACTCACAGGTCACGGAATAATCCCTCCAATTGTGTGGGATGGGGAATTGCAGGGACGGTGACAAATTGATGTGTAACAGATGCCCCCTAAAGCATGAGGCCCGAGAGAGAGAGAGGGGTGAAATGATTTACGAGAACGTGTCCAACTGAAAACACCGTCGTCAGAAAACCTGCGTAGAGAAATACAACTGATGTCTCAAATACATGATATATACGTGGTATGGGTGCAACCATCCATAACAAAGTATGTAATAACCTAGATCCGAGGCATGGACGCAGCCATCCAGTGAGGATCGGTAAATAGACTCAGGTATGGTCGCAGCCATCGAATCAGTGAGTCATGTAACTAATCATGATAATCCACAAAATCGCAGCCTGGATCGTAACAAATAGGAATCCAAGGTCTTGTGCTCCATCTCGACCCGAACAAAGTACAAGTTCAAGCATGCGAAGAAGTGAGCTGAAGTCGAACGTGCAAGAACACCGTCTGATTACTAGCCAATGATGAAAGCTATTAACAGACGCGAGAGGTACCACCATTAATGCCAATGGTCCTCAAGGTACTACAGGTACAATCTATGGCATGTGAAAAATGAGCTGACGTCGAACACCCGCAGAATCACTCGATCGGAGGCCAATGATGAAAACCTCACGTCTAATGCGAAGAACTCGCCATTGAGGCATGCAGGCTCCAAGGTACCAAAAGAGAGTCTCTAGACCAGCTTCTTGGATAATGAGCTGAAGTCGACAGGAAGTGACCTTGATCGAAGGTGGGCCATAGTGTTTCCCACATCATCGACACGAGACAGAGGAACATAATGTTTTTTTGAATCACGATCAGATGAGGATCAGAGGAAGGTTGATACTTATAGAGGTTAGCTTCTCTTGAACACATGGTGGCACGACAGTGAGTTTGGTAGTATTTTACATCAACGGATCAGGGGTCATGGCGACGAGGAAAAGAGCAGATGAGAGGTCAAAAGGATTACTCAAACCCACGGAGGCAAGTGGAAAACGAGATGAGATATCCCCAACCCGAAACAAATGCAGACAAGTGCCATGTTCAAGAGCGACATACTGCTGACACGACAATGATTATGGTTCCATTTTTCCCCGCCATTTCTGGTGAGTACCCCAATTATTTTCTATAACAAGCTTGAAGGGGATAACATATGCTTGTAATATAAGCTCGTCCTTCAGACGAATCCATCCTATTACATTTAACGATCCCTAGGAAGGAGCGACTAGAATAACGTCATTGCGACTGAATCCGATGTTATCAGGGTTTAACGAGTCTGACAAAGGAAGAACTCAGTGTCTTTTCATGTTTAGAGAGTTTTAAAAAATAGTAGAAAAGAAAACTCCAAAGGTCCCTTTTCGTAAATAGTTCCTCAGATCCGAAAAGGTAGAAAAATTTGTCTGAGAAAACCTCCTAGTCGCGAGAGGATAGGGTATTCCTTTTTCATAAATAATCTATCCCAGCCCGAAAAAGGGGTAAATGTATACTGGGTAGATGTCGTTTCGTGGCCACTTTAACGAGATCGAAACGACAAGGGCCTCGGCGATCTTTTCATGTTTAGAGAGTCAGAAAAGAGCTGAAAGATGACTCCAAAATGACTTTTTTGTGTATTTACCGAGTCCAAAAAAGTATAAAATACAACTCGTGTCACCATTCAAGCCGCATAAAGACATGTTTCTGCACAGAAAGGAAAGTGTAAAACCCATTTTCGACGAAATATATTAAAATATTAATAAAAAATAACTTTTAAAACCTATTTAGATTTCAAAAATTTATTAATAAGTCTCAAATGGTAAAAAAAAAATTACTTTTACTATTTACCACATTGGAGAGAAACAGTGGTCCATTTGGTGTGCAAACTTCTGACGGTGACTGCGACCGATCCGGGCTACCATTCAGATCCTCATTTGTTCTAGGTAAGAGCTGCTTCCCTGAACGCTATTTTGATCCATTTTATAGAGATTTCCATTACGGATTGGGCTTCTGTGGAAGATTTTTAAAATTTTAGGGCTCCGCCCATTGGCGCGGGTATTGGGCACGGAACCGTGCCAATGGAATTTTTCATACAAAGGGGTCGTGCCAATGGCGCAACGCAGTTTTTCCGTTTTAAATGTCCAAACAGAGAACAATCCAATGGATTTTTCCATGTAACAGAGGTCTAATCAAGGGTTTTTTATCATGTTGATGCAGGCAACCAAACACAATGGTCATCGAATGGAAGGAAAGGGAGCATGGGGAAGAGGATGAAATGGCCATGGAGAATGAGGCCTGTATGAATGCACTTAAGAACTGTGGACTCAAGAAGCTCTTTCCTGACACCCTGCTTATGAGCTCAGCCTAAGCTCCTACAGTACTTGGTGAGTATTTGGGATGAAAATGAAGGAGTATTCAAACTTTGGGACCAAGTGCTGGAACTGGAGGTTTATGATGTATACTTCATAACCAGACTATCGCGCAAAGGTCCAGTTCCCATCTTGACAGGCAGCAGACCATCTGGTGAAAATATGGAGCAAGTAATGGCGAGGGTGTGCCCAAGGGCACGGACCAGATCAGGAAGCGGGAAGGTGGATATCCACACTATCGAGGATCTAGCACTGAGAGTAGTTCTACACACCATCACATGAGCTGCGGGATCGCAAGCTACACACGAGGCCACCAAGGCCCAACTCCTATTAGCCTCTGAGTGTATGAATCCTACATTATTTGATTGGGCTACAACAGTGACAACCAATATCAAGAGGCAGCTTACAAAGTGCAAGAAAGCCAAGCTGAAACAGTTTGGCTATGGTTCCATTTTGGTATCATTCATCCTGGAACGATTACCAATATTTCAGGGTCAAGGGGCCATAGTTGCTGAGCCAATACCAAGAGAGCCAAGGATGGCTCGCTGGGCAACACTTATGCCCAGATCGGGAGGAGGCCAACATATGTCCTGGAGGCCGGAGTTTTTTGGATGGTTACGGAGGTAGCTGATCGTGGTCGAGGATTGGCCCTATGCCAGGACCGATTTCACTGGAGACCCAGACCTTTCACTCCCGGAGGGGGATGACTGGGACGAAGAGTTGGGTATGACCTTTCTTTTTTATTTTTATGTTTTATGATTTTTTCTTGGTAATACATGTCCGTTCTAATAACAGTTGTTATGTGTATGCATATGTCGGCCCAGAGAGACCCGCGGGCATGTCGCCCATTGCGCGGAGAACCCATGCTAATCATGACCCTCAGGTTGAGGGTGGCGAGGGAGGTGAACTGATTCAGAACCTGGAGGGCATTTCCCGGGGGATCCCGGACTATGCACGACTAGCAGACGTTCCGCTAGCATACCAGCGACACACTGTGGGGGTGCCCAGTCGCCTCCACTGACTACTGAGATGCTTAGTGTGCGTGGTAGCATGTTACCATGAGCACCATGCGGATTAGACTCCTAGGGCTTCCTTCTTGCATATTTTTTGAGATACATGTCGTCTCCGGATGTATTAAGACGAACATGTATATTTTTGATTTTATGTGATGCACACTATGTAAAAATTTCGACACATATATATATACATACCTATTTCTGGATGGATCTTCTCACATGTGATGATTTTTTGTAAATTACACAAATGTCTATCTAAAACCAAATTAGCTACTGCATCTATTAATGTATTCATATGTTTGGGTATGTGTTGATATGTAATATAGTCAAAATTTCTTTCCAGCAAACGAATACGCAAATACATACGTAAAATGGATGGATTTCTTACTGAATAATGCCCGTTAAGTTGTAATACTACAAGTTGTGAGTCTAGATACACAAGTAATTCATGAATACCGAGGTCCACAGCCTTGGTTAATAATTCCAATACAACACTATATTCTGCGATATTATTTGTAGTAGGATCCAGACACACACCTTGCAGGTTAACCAACTCACCAACAGGATCATAGATTACCCAGGCTGCCGAAGACAGATTCCTGGTACTGTGGGAGGAACCATCCGCGAAACCCACAAATGAAGTAATGGACATCTGCACAATCAGGAAGACTCGATCAGCAGAAAGATGCTTACATCTCACACCACACCACACATGCACACAAATTAATATACACACCTATGTACACACACCACACTAAAAATAACTTCAAGCGTATTATTTCTTAAGGTACAACCCATTTCTAGGCTGCGCCAGCGGAACTCCTTCATAATCAATGAGCTCATAGGCCCCATTTTTCAATACTCGTTTTACTATATAGGGCCCATGCCACATGGGTTGGAGCTTTCCTGCCCCGAGCTTGTCGTGCGCTTGGTCGTACAGGAGGACAAGGTCCCCTTCGACAAAGGAACGTGGAGAGACAGATTAATCAAAGTGTGCTTTGACCCACTTTTTCTGTGCTTCAAGAACTAAAGCAGCCAAGCGGTGGGTTTCATCCAACCGTTCCAAATACAAGAGACGCTCTTCTTCAGGAGAAGTATCGGGCAAAAGTTCCACAGCTAGCTTTAAGGAAGGAATTTCGCACTCAACCGGAAGAGCCGCTTCCAGACCATACATCAATTGGAATGGTGTGAATCCGGTTGCACTCTTTGCTGACGTCCGGTATGCCCATAGAGCTGAGAAAAATTGGAGGTGCCAATTGGACTTATGAATTCCAACTGTTCGTTGAAGCATTGTGACCAAAACCTTGTTCACAGCCTCAACCTGGCCATTTGCCTGAGGGTAAAATGGCGTTGAGCTATCGTGTTGTAAGCCCAACCTTGATGTCAGCTCGACCATCATGTAATCTCGAAAGTGAGTACCATGATCGGTAAAAATGGCCTGAGGGACCTCGAAACGTGCAATGATATGGTTGAAGATAAATTGGGCAGCTGTGTTACCATCGGCGGCTAGTGTAGGCATCACTTCGGCCCACTTAGTGAAGTAGTCGACAACAACGATTATATATGCATGCCCCCCGACCGAATTAGGGTTACAAGTCATAAAATCTACGCCCCATTTTGTGAAAGGGCCGATGGTAATGATAGGATGTAGAGGGAGGGGTGGCGCGTGCATCTTGCACTGAAAAACCTGGCACGCGTGACATTTGCGGACTTCAACAATACAGTCTTTGAAGATTGATGGCCAAAAGTAGCTCGCACGCAGAATCTTCTGGGCGGTGGCATATCCAGACATGTGACCGCCACAGGCGCCACTGTGACAGTCATTTAAGACTCGTTCAGCCTCTTCCAAAGTCAGACACCGACGGAGCACCGAATCTACTCCAACTCAGTATAATGTATCTCCTATAATGCGGTAGGGTTGAGACTGATGCCGAATCCGACGTCGGGCATCTTTGGTCAACTCAGAGCAAAAGGATGACGTCTGAAGATACACTATAATATCGCCATACCATGGGTCACGGGTGCTGATAAGGAAGATGGTTTCGTCTGGTATATGTTCTTCAGAATGAGATGGTGGGTAGTCTGTTGGGAGAGAGAAAATAGGATCCGCGAAAACGAGTGATTTGGTCGACTTAGCAGTAGTGAACTCTAGGTCGAACTCCTAAAGGATAATGATCCATTTGGAGTATTTGACCCCCAGTAATTTTCGAGAAAGAATATATGTCATGGGGTTGCAATCTGAAACCACAGTTACGGTACACAGCAGGATGTAGTGGCGGAAACATTGCACGACTTGTACAGCTGCTAAAGGTAGCTTCTCGACGTGAGCGTAATGCGTTTCCGTGTCAAGAAGATTTCACGATAGATAGTAAACAACGTGTTCGTTGCCATCATCATCATCCTGTACCATAACCATAGCTATGGTGCTAAATGCGGCAGCCAAGTATAAAGTGAAATCACGGTGATAGTTTGGAGGCCGAAGCAACGGAGCATTAACAAGTAACGTCTTCAACTTCTCAAAGGATTGTTGAGCAATGTCATCCCAATGAAAGAGAAGGTTCTGCTTTAAAAGACGTGTGAATCCTTTGGCCACTTCCGCGTAGTTCGGTATAAAGCGTCGTAGGAAGTTAGCTTTTCCCTGCAGACTCTGCAATTGATATAACGAAGAGGGTGATGGGAGATTGAAAATGGCCTCGACCTTTAGGGGGTCGAGGCGAATCCTGTCCTTGGAGACTATGAACCCCAAAAGACGGCCATAATCCACGCAAAAGATGCATTTATGAGGATTGAGCCGGATATTCTAGCGTCGGCAGCGAAGGAAAAATCTGGCGGAGGTGTTCTGGGTGGTCCTCTCGCCGAGCTGAATGATCTGGAAAATCGTCCAGATAAGGATGAACGATATGGCATATGTCATGGAATGCGTAAGACATAGCATGCTGGAAAGTAGCTACAGCGTTCTTCAAGCCGAACGGGAGCTTTTTATAGGAAAAAGTACCCCACGGACAGATGAATGCAGTCTTGTGTTGATCAGCAGGTAGAATGTTTATCTGATTGTACCCGGAAAAACCATCCATCAGGGAATAAATCTCACTCCCAGCACATTCGTCAATGATTTGATCTATGAAAGGAGTGGGGCAATTGTCCTTTGGATAGGCCCGATTAATATCTCGGTAATAAACACAAACTCTAATAGTGCCTTGTTTCTTATCTACAGGGACAATGTTGGAGACCCATTCTGTGACTGGAATCGGGTAAATGAAGCCCACGTTCAGAAGTTTTTCAACTTCTTATTTAATAGCAACGGCTTTGTGAGGATTCACCGGGCGCAGGCGTTGGCGCACGGGTTTTGCACCAAGATAGGTAGGAATCTCGTGACTACTATGCTAGGATCAATCCCGGGCATTTCCTCATAGGACCAGGTGAGCACGTCTCTGAATTCTCGAAAAAGATCAGTATAAACTCATATCTCATCAGGAGAAAAATTCACTCCCACATGTATGTTCTCAACTATCCCCGGTTTAACGGAGATGTCGATTGGAATGGTTTGAGTAATGTTGCTCAGGTTTCCCTCTGAAAGCACCTCATGTGTCAATATGGGCGTATGGAGAGGTGTAGTGGGAACCTAAGATGAAAAACGCTCTAGACAATCTGACATTTCCCCCAAGCTAGGCATGAATGAGGAACGATGATGTCCATCACTCTAAGGAAGCTCCTCAAGAGACATTGTTTCGACAATGGCTTCATCAGAAGGGAAAATCTCTTTAAGAGGATTAGGCGAGTCAGCCTCGCCGAGCCAGGGGGATTGAGAATAGATGTCTAAATCCATGCTCAAAGGATTATGCTGAGGAGGGGGAGGATCAGATGTGGCGAGGATTTCACAGTAATTAATCTCTACCAGAGTTAAGGGCATCGATTCTCCAAACTAAGCCACCTGCTCAGGCGTAGGGATGAGCCATGGGTCGTCAGACCTAGAGATCATATTAACTTGAGCGGTATGTGGTGGTGGTGCGGGAAAAATACCCATGAGGATGGGGTCCTTGAAGAGACCGGATCCTACACTATCAGGGGGATTTGGGATCTGATTCACTTATGGAACGTTGTTCTCGGAGGTGGAGGTGAAGAAAGACAACTGATCCACAGTAACGATTTTTCCCTCGTGAGGGAACTTAATAAGTCGAAAGAGGGTGGACGACACACATAACATGGCGTGAGTCCAACTACGGCCGAGAATTATATTGTAGTTAAGCTTGGTGTCAACTACTTCTACTTCTACGTTGATTTTCTTCCCCTATAAGGTAATCGCTAAACTCTCGAGAACACCCAGGGGTTTCGATTCCCGACCATCAAATTCCTCTAGGGCATTAGGAGATGATGAAAGGGCCGGAGAGAAAATGGCCTTCTAGCAAGTGGACGACATGACAAAGGTAGAAGCACCTTCATCTACAACGGCCCTATGGATGTTAAGACCGTTGATCCTGACTTGAATAACAAGAGCGATCTGATGTGGAAGTCGGGGGGTAAAGTTCTCTAAGTCGAAGGTGAGAAGATTAGAATCAGTGGGATCGATCCCACCAATTGCAGGCAACAAAGCTTTCCGTTGTGACAGGCAACTCTGAAGAACTTCCAATGCATACATGGCAGAAGGCGCATTCAGATTGTAGGAATATCTTCTTAGAACACCTTTATAAGGTGGCCTCACAACAGGTTCGGCAGTAGGCTTCTCAATCTCCAACGAACCAGAGACAGGTCGGGGAGGTGGACCATCCACAACTGCCTTCCCAGGTGCCTGACGCGATTTGTTGTAGTCCTTCGAACGTGTAGCAATAGAGATAGCTGCAACACCATTCATCATAAAGACCTGAGACCCAAATGGTGCAGATGGTGAAGGTTGTTCAACCATCTGGGTCTGTTGAGACAGGAACGGTTCTTTAAGAACTTCCGGAGTCCCTTTGGAGCCTTTTAGAAGTTGACTAACTTTAGATCATTGTGGAAAATATTTTGTATAATGATCTCCTTCACAAATAAGGTAGGGGTACTTCGGTTTGCGTTGGGAACCATCCTCGGTACGAGGTTTGGACTCTAGCTTTGGGGTGTCGGATTTGGATTTACCTTTTCCCTTCTTTTTCCCGTAGGATTCTGACTGTAGGGGGTATAGGTCGTATATCCAGCCTGATTCGGTTGCTGGTAACCAGCGTATGGGGCTTGATAACCAGAGTATGGACCCTGATTGTAAGTCGGCCCTGTGTAAGTAGCATTTGGATTTGGTTGCTGAGTATAGGTGTAGCCGGGTTGCTGAGAGTAATAGTTAAAACCTTGGGGATGGATATAATTCAGTTGATATTGACCATGAGAATAGTAACCGCCTTGAGGTTGAGTGGGCTACTGATAGGTGGGACCCTGCTGAGCCTGATAATTAGGGCGTGGTGGTTGATTTGGCCGCGGCATTGAATAAGTCGGCTGTTGGGTAGGGTTGACAGGATGTGCAGGCTGGCCTGGCTGAATAGGCTGACCTAGCTAAGCAGGCTGCCCTAGATAAACAGGTTTACTTGGATAAACAGGTTGTGCCATTTGTGCAGGTTTTCCTGGCTATTGAGCAGCACCAGGTTGTGCCGGATTGGCCGGTTGGCCCGGCGGCGGGATACCAGGTTGTGCTGGATGGGCCGGTTGGCCTGGTAGCGGAATGGAGCCAGGTGGTTGCTGATAACCGGTTTGACCCGCAGCAGGACCATAAGATGGTCTTGGCTGATGTGCAACGTTGGGACCAAGAGGATGCTGCAGTTGCAAAGGTTGAGAAGGTTGGACTTGCACCCGAGGACCGTATACCGGCCCGGGTTGGTACCCCGGCTGACCTGTGAGTCCTTGAGGTTGCCCAGTTGGGACTCCAGGGAGAGGTTGCATGAGTTGACTGGAAGGGTTGTAATACTGTCCTTGCAGACCATATAATGGCCCTTGCTGGCCCGAAGGGTAGCCTTGTATGGGTTGTCCCTGCGGGTCATAAGGATGGCCAGGTTGGCCCGAAGGTTGGCCTTGAAAAGGTTGTCCTTGCGGGTTTAAAGGTTGTCCAGCCTGGTTATAAGGTAAACCCTGAGCATGAAGTTGAGCCTCAGGAGCAGGTAAACGTAAAGGGTTCCCATGCTCATCGTACTGATATGGAAAAACGTACACGAGTGTACCATCCTGTGCATAATGTGAAAAGTACGAGAGGTTGGGATCTTGAGAGGACTGTCCGACCTCGGGGTTCAACTGTTGCAGAGAAAATCGATACTCCTCCGGAGAGATGTTCTCTGGCATAGCAGATGCTATGTAGATATCTTCAGGAAGAGATGTGGTCCTTACAGACTGGGTAGTAACGACGAGTGCAAATGCGACCACACAAACAGTGGGCATGGAGGGTACAAAAGTAACCTGAGGGGATGATGTAACGGGCGTCCGTGGAGACATCCCCAACAAAGGAACAACCGGCCTCGTAGAAGGAGCTGATACCCCCATAGAGGCAGCGGCGACAATGATCTGACCCAAGGATCTATACCCCGCGGGTAATGAGGGACCAGGTAATGACATAACAGATGGTTTAGGGTTGTCTCCTAGAAATAACCTTCGAGGAAACAACTGGTAATATTCACCAGACGTGGGGATTTCCTCGCTATATTCACTCATGCCTGAGCCTGCCGCTAGATCTCGTAATAGACGGCGAGGACTAGGAGGAATAACATCAGCTATAAAAGGCGAACCCGATGTAAGAGGAGGGAAATCTTCTCCTACTCCCAATCCAAACCAAGGGTCGGAAAAGGGCCAATTGAACTCAACTGGTCCTCCAAAGGGCTGCTCATACAGAACCGGGCCTCCTTTGGGAAACTTGGAAACGATGGGCTGTTGAGGTTTAGCAGAGGACTGAGAAGCCTCTGATGAATCGTCCGTATATGGACTACCAGTAGACGAAACAGGAGGTTCCGCCACTGTGACAACAATGAAAAAAGAGCAAGCACAACACACACGGGTTGAAAAAGATTCAAGACACATAATCAAATAGCCAACAAGCAAAATCTAACAGGGCGTGTGATCACGGGTGATTGATTTTACCACATTGAAACTTAGAGACTTCACCGTTTCATGTTTTAAGAGTCAAGAAACAGATAAAAGGTGACTCTATCTCTTTCAGTTTTGGAACAAGCGTGAAAGGACAAGCGCTTGGTGATCCTTTCAAATTTAAAGAGTCAGAAAAGATCAAATTACTACTCAGGAATACTAGGCAAAGGGTGTACCAAATAACCGTGAACTGCAATATACACCTTGGTTTCAAAAATGAAAGAGAAATCAACCAAGGACTTAACATACATGCAGGAAATCTCCCCGAATGCTGTGTCTAGTGTATCACAGATATAGGGTGGCAGAATCAACTTCCTATGGATAAAGGATAGAAACCTAGTGGGGTATCCCTTTATATACTCGACGGTACAGGGAGCACAAGTCCATACTAGCGCTGTCTAAAGCCAAGAGGTGAACGACGGCTACTAGGTTTAAAGACGCCGGAACACATCTCTAGCCTAGACCACTAAATGTTGCGTTAATGTTTCAATGCTGCCTTAGTGTAAATTGAGTAAATTTTAATGTTTATCTTCAATTACATTTCAGTTTTTAGGCCCTAGCTAGTGTGATGTCACAAAATCTCCTAAATGCACACTATATGCCATAATATATCATTTCATTCGATGAAAGCTAAATACGAGAGAGTTGAGAGCTTTTCACACAAAAAAAATGATCAAAAAACAATCAACAAAGCCTCTAATGCAGCTAATGTAACCAAAACAATTTCTCTCAAAGTCACTAATCACTAATAACACCGAAAATATTTTAATTTGCACTAACTGATCAAAAGCAAAATATATTTTTTTAATATTTTCAATGTTTAATAGCAATAAGCACTAAACAAAATGAAAACTAATGAAGAGAAATTTGAGATGCGATAGTAAGGGAGAAAAAATGAGCAAATCACTCAATGAAAAACACGCAATTAGATCTCAAATTGACAAAAATTTCCCTTAAAACCAAAAGAATCCCAAAGACTCAAATGGACCATGTAATCTAGGCCCAAACGAGGCAAAGCGAAATCCGAATGAAGAAGAGAACAAACACTCAAATAACAAAATAAAGTGATAATAAATCACTAAACGAATGTAAAGAAGCAATCACAAGTTCGACTGAACCGATAGAAACCCAAAACTCCCAAGGGAGGATCGACACACAAGAGGACCTAGATGCCCTAGGGCCAAAAAATGAAATCGATGGAAACGGGCAAACAACCAAAGGACGAAGGTCACAGCCAGTCAAACAAGGCTCCATAACACTCAAACAAGCGAAAAAATAAGGCCAAAGTCACAGATCAGTCTCAAAAGGCTCAAAACACAGAAGACCCTAATACCTCACAGGATTGGCGCGACTGTGAGGCTGAAATTAGCACCAGAATCGAATTGGCGCGGGTGATACACAAGCAACCTGCGCCAATGGGCGCGACTGTCAAGATGAAAAGCGCGCCAGGCGAGTTAACTATGGGAAAAAATAAAAAAGAGTAGTCCAGACACAGACCAGTGATGACAAGGCCAAACAAAATCCAAACAAACAGAAAAACAAACCCAAAGGGCTAACCAAGCAAGCAAGGTCAAGAATCAACCGAAAAGACAAGATGACACTCCAAGCATTCAGTTCATAAACTAAACCGGAGATTGACTGAAGCAGCGTTGATCTACTTCGCTTAATGCAGAGCAAAAGCGTTTCGAAGGCTATCTAGCTAACTTCAGGCTCCATTCGTAGCTTACAAATCAGAACAACAACAAGCCAACAATCCCCAGTGGAGTCACCAATTTGTTTTGGAGGTAAATCTCCTCTGTGGACAGAGGCGATCCCTACTAGCCCAGACCGGGTCTAGCAACAATCATTCATGCTATAATGCAGGTTCCTAATTGCAGATAAACCAACTAGCGATGAAGGCTTACCTGGAATCCAACACTGTTGCTCGTAGAGAAGGTAGCGCTCCCGTTCCTTAGCACTGGCAGATCACAATCCTCACGATCTCCGTGATCGGACACCTGCACACACAAGAAACAAAACAAACGCAATCGTAAAATCCAGTGCATACAACTATATGTCAGTCAGAGAAGACATAACTCATGATCATTATCAATAACAAGAGTGGAACCATAACCAATAGTCGCTTATTATTAATCAATCAAAATAAGAATACAACCATAGCTCTAACGTTGAATTCTCCTTTGGAGGGTCATCAGCAGAACGCGTCTTGATAAATCCTGTCAGGGATGGGACAAACCTCTCTCTTCGGATGTCTCGAAAAGGATCTCCTTGCTTGGATTTGGCCTTAAGGGAATGGATCAAAGCTCTTGGGAACTTGGACACTAGCTTGCAAATGAGATGAGCAAGCTTTTATAGATGGAGGAAGGGGAGTTGGGATCCCTATAATCATGGGATTGGCCCTATCCTCAAGGAAGCTTCCATGAGAGGTGGAAAAACCACTTCCTCTACATGGAGATCCGGAGCCAAACCTCCCAAATCAAATTAGATAACAGTTTCTGGATCAGTTAGGACGAAACTTCCGCCATTTATTTTTAAAAAACACTCCTTAAAATGGCTAGCGCGAGTGCGACTCTGGGACAGAGCACCAATTGGCACACCCTCTTTGAAGGATTTCCCCCATTGGTGCGGGTAATGAACTGGCTACCCGCGCTAATGAAAAAAGGGGTGTTTTTAGGGTTTTTCACAAGGAGTTGTCAAATGCCATGAAAGTGTTTTCAAGTTATGTCACTGCTCACAGGTCATGGAATAAGCCCTCCAATTTTGTGAGATGGGGAATTGCAGGGACGGTGACAAATTGATGTGTAACACACCCTATAGAAGAATTAAAGAAGAATGGACTCCCATACCAAGGAAAATGGTCCACTTTACAATGATATAGAATGAAGCAGAAGAAGAAGATATAATAGACCATAACCCGAAATTTGATACAACCACCTAATGATGATCCTAGACCTCCCAACACTGCCTCTTCAACCCTTGGCAAATAGACACTAGTACAATTTTTACAATAATGTATTTACAATGACTAAGTACAATGATACCTTTACAATGATTGTATGCAGTGCTACCCACTTGAAGACTTCATATGATGAACTTCTTGCTGCTGTTATGCACATTGGTTGCTGTTGTTATCATGCTACCATCTACTGCACCTTGCTTTTCTTTTCTGCCATAGAAAGTATGGTCCTTTGCAACCCTTGACAACACATGATCTAGCTTTTTCTAGCCTTCTAGGAGCTCGATGTTGAATCTGGTTCATATCTATCATTTCAGATCCTCAATATCTGATTTTTAGTCCCATAGTAGCCCTCTGAGTCATCTTTCCAATGCCCCAGGTCTGACCCAATTTGGATTCTTGAAGAGAGAGTTATACCCAATCTCTCACAATGCCCTAATTATGGACTATTTCAGTATAGCACACTTGTACGGTGTGCCCATTGTCATTTTTTCTTCATTTGTTTCTGATATTGATAGAGTGAAAATTAAATACTATTCACTATCCATCACTTTTTACAGAATTCCAATCTGATACTCAGAGAGAGAGTTATGATGAATTTACCAAGGTCACTTCTTTGAGATTACTTTAAGGAGCCTGCAAAAACCCTGACTGACACAAATAATATCTCCAAAAATATTGTGCACCTTGATCTGAAATTTTTACTGCAGCTTCCTCAGGATTTTTTCTTTTCCTCATAAAAATTTCAGCTTTTGAAGCTTCGTAGAAAAAAAGTTAGAGCGAAAATTCCAATATGACCTGTTTCAGATGGCCGAATCCCTTGCATAAGGAGGAAATGAAGATAAAAATTTATATGAACACTTAAGTTGAGAGGGGCTTCAAAAAGTGAGTGTAGTAGGGATTTTAGGAGCATAAAAAATATTAATTATGACTTTTCAATGACCCATGTCCCAACCCCATGGGGTTTTATCCCACTAACTGGGGGTACAAAACTTCAAACATGAATATCTCTCAAACTATGAAGAATTACATGGCGTTCCATATATCAATGGAAACATATTGACAAGTAGAAACCATCAAAAGCATTATTGACCCAGAATATATTAATTTGGTAAGTCAAAATTCCCATGCAATATTGGTTTAGCCCCTGGTGTTGCTTGGGTTGACATCAATGACAACCGCTGATCAACAATATCCCCCTTTGGCATTGATGGCAACACAAGTACTCCCCCTACGATCATGGAACCTCTTCCTACAACATTCTCTCCCCCCTTGACATCAATGGAAAAGGGTAACTCCCCCTGAAACACAACCATCCTATGGACCTGTACACACTTCCACTCCTGCTGACACACAATTGTCCTGCAGACCTGTACACACTTCCACTCCCGCTTTATATTCTTGAAAAAGGAAAATCTAATGAGAACTTGGGAGAATCCCAGGCTTTTGATGAAGATATTCAAATGATTCATGAGGTAAAGTTTTAGTGAAGATATCAGCAATTTTTTCTTTTGTACAAACATACTCAAGTTTGATATTATTTTCAGCGACTTTTTCTCTAACAAAATGATATTTGATCGGAATGTGTTTTGTTTTTGAATGCATGACAGAATTCTTGGAGATGCTAATTGCACTAGTGTTGTCGCAGAATATGGGAATAGGCTCACTGAATTGTACTTGAATATCTTGCAAAATTTGTTTCATCCAAAGGACTTGAGTACAACATGATGCTGCTGCAATGTATTATTCTTCCGCTGTAGATAACGAGATTGAAGTTTTCTTTTTTCTCAACCATGATACGAGAAAACCACCTAGATAGAATGATGCTCCACTAGTACTCTTATGATCATCAACGCTTCCTGCCCAATCTGCATATGTAAAGGCTTGAATAATGAGATTGTTACCCTTGGGATACCACAATCCATATTCTTCTCTGCCCTTTAGATATCGAAGAATTCTTTTGACGGAAATAATATGTGATTCTTTTGGTGCTGCTTGGAATATTGCTACTTGTCCAACTGCTTGCATAACATCTGGCTGAGAGGCTGTTACATATAGAAGAATAACAATCATAGATCTGTACAACTTTTGATCCATATCCATATATGAGTCGTCTATGCTCAATTTGCAACCTGTTACCATTGGAGTAAGGACGGGTTTGCAATCTTCCATTTTGAATTTCTTGAGAATTTCCTTGATGTACTTGGCTTGAAATATAAATATTCCTTTCTCTTGCTGAGATATTTGAAGCCCTAAGAAGTATGTCAGCTCACCAAGTAAAGACATCTCGAACTCACTTTGCATCTTTGTAGAAAAGTTCTTACTTAGTCGATCATCATTACTACCAAATATTATATCATCCACATATACCTCAACGATTGTTAAATTATCTTTATCTATTTGTACATAAATATTGCTATCAACAGTACCTTTCTTGAACCCTTGTTGACGTAGATATCCATCAAGATGAAATTACCATGCTCTAGGAGCCTGCTTGAGACCATATAGAGCTTTCTTTAACCTGCAAACATAGTCTTCTTTTTCTGATAGTAGAAAACCTTCAGGTTGTTCGATGTAAACTTCTTCTTCTAATTCTCCATTCAGAAATGCTGACTTAACATCCATTTGGTAGACTTTGATTTTTATTGAACATGCATAGGTGAGAAACATTCAGATGGCTTCCATTCTGGAAACTGGTGCAAATGTTTCGTCGAAATCAATTCCTTCCACTTGTGCATAGCCTTTGCAAACCAATCTTGCTTTGTTTCTGGTAACCTGCCCATCTTCATTCAATTTGTTCTTGAACACCCATTTAGTCCCAATGACATTTTTATCTTTTGGTCGTGGAACTAATTCCCAGGTGTTATTCTTCTCAATTTGATCCAATTCTTCATTCATAGCTGCTACCCAATGTTCATTTTGGCTGGCTTCCTCAAAACTACTAGGCTCAAAGGTTGCTAGAAAAGCAAGATGAGCTTGTTGTGATGAAAGAAGTTGTAAACCTTCATTTATGTCACCAATGATTTGATTTGATGGATGATTCTTTTGAATCCACTCTTTTTTTCTCCTTGGAGGAGCTTCTTGTTGTTGTTCTGGTATATCTTGATGATCATTGTTTACTTCTTCCTCGTTGATAGTTTCTTCTTGTTCTACAATTTTATCTGTGTCTTTTTCAGCCTATGTCTCAAGTTTCAAAGATTCTAGATCCTCATCATTACTCACTAGAACACCATCTTCGTCAAATGTAACATTTATTCTCTCCACTATCTGTTTTCGTCTTAGATTATAGCATTTATAGGCCTTTCTTTTGCGTGAGTAACCAACAAAGATACCTTCATCAACACGTGATTCAAACTTACCCAAATTTTGATCTTCTATTTTGATATAACATTTGCTTCCGAAGATTCTGAAATATTTTACATCAGCTGGTTTTCCTTTCCATACTTCATATGGAGTCTTGTTGCAATTATTTCTGAGAAGACTTCGGTTGATAATGAAGACTGTTGTATCAATTTCTTGAACCCATAATTTTTCATCCAATTTTGAGTCCTTCAACATTGTTCTACCCATTTCATGTACAGTTCTATTCTTTCTTTCAGTAACTCCATTTTGCTGTTGAAAATTTCCTTTTTATTCCATTTTCGTCACAGTATTGTTGAAATAATTTGGAAGTGAATTCTCCACCATTATCTTATCTTAAACACTTTATTTTCAAATTAGTTTCATTTTCAACCAACTCCTTGTAGATCTTAAAGCACTCAAATGCTTCAATTTTTTTCTGGAGGAAACTGACGACTGTCATCCTGGTATAGTCATCTATCATTAACATGAAATATAATTCTCCGTCTAAGCCTTTTGTTCTCACAAGACCACATAGATCAGTATGTATCAATTCCAATGGATGTGATGAAAAGTGTTCTTTTGTTTTAAATTGGAATTTTGTCTGCTTGCCATGTCGACATGCCTCACATAGTGTGTTGGAAGGTTTTGAGATTTTTGGCATTTCTCGTACTGCTTCCTTTTTGCTTATCCTGACAAGATTGTCAAAGTTTATGTGACCCATTCGTTTGTGCCATAACCAACTTTCATCTTCTTTAGCTAGTAGACATGCTTTAGTTGCTTCATCCAGAACATATATGTCGTTTGGAGCTCGACTTGCTGTAGCCACAATTTTACCATACTTGCCTTTCCTGATTTCACATTTTGTGGAGTTGAATAGCATTGTGTGTCCTTGATCACACATTTGTCCAACACTGAGCAGATTGTGATTCATGTTTTCGACCAATAGAACATTCTTGGCTATAACATCTTTGCTTCTGAGAGTGACGGTAACTGATCCTATAAAATTTGAAGATCCATCATTTCCAAAGGATATGGTTCCATCCTTCTTCTCTTTCAGAGATACAAATTTCTTTCTATCTCCAGTCATATGTGTTGAGAAATCACTGTCAACATACCACACATATTTATTTTTTTGAGCCTTGAGAGTGAGAGCACAATTATCAATCTTCTTCTTCTTCCATGTTTGTTCATTCTGTGGCTTCGAAGATTCTTCTGGAGGATTTTCAAGTCTGCAGTCTCTGGCTATGTGTCCAAAGTTCTGACATTTGTAACATTCCATATTATTTCTTAAATTTTCAAATCTATTGATGTTTCATTGAGCCCTGGGAGGTTCATATTTGAAGAATCTCTTGGAATTGTATTGGTTCATAGGGTACGTGCGACATTCTACAACTTTATGACCAAATTTTCTACATGAATAACAATAGCCATGAAAAATATGTTGGTACCTCGATGAAAATCTTCGTCGAGGAATCGTCTTCCAAGGATGTGCTTGCGAATCTTGTCCAATGAAGTCTTCATGTATGTTAGATCTCATAGGTTCATTGTATTTTGTTGTAGAAGGTCCTGCTTCTTCTTCTTTGTAACCGAGGCCAGTTTTGTCGTTGTAAGATCGTTGATTGTTGATGAGTTCTTCCAATGCCCTTGAGCTGTTGGCATAGTTTTGGACAGTTTTTCCCTTCTTCACTTCCTTACGCAGCGAGACTACTTCGACTTCTAATGCTTCCCTTTCTTGGTTGCTTTCTTCCAACTTCTTTTGAAGTGACTCTTCAATACATTTGTGTTCTTCAACCTCAATTTTGAGACCTTGAAATTGTTCTTCAAGAGTGTTGGAATGGATCTTCTCAGCATTGAGCTCTTTTATAAGCTTGATTTCCTCCTCATAAAATTCTTCTATGGTCAACCCTTCTTCTTCATTGTTTGATACTTCTTATTTATTGTGCTTGGCCATAAAAAATACTCTCTCATTAGCTTCTTCTTTGCTGTCACTTTCTTCATCGGATGAGGAGCTATCTTCTTTAGAGAGAAAGTTCCTTTTGGATCCTTTATTTTTTCCTTGCTTGTTGAATTTCTTAAAGCATTTCTTTCCTTTTAAGTTTCCATCACTTTTGTTTGGACATTTTGCTACAAATTCCCAACCTCACCACAACCGAAACATATCAATGGAAGTTTACCTTTGAATTTTCCCTTACCAGGTTTTAGTTTTCTCGTAAAGTAAGCATATTATTCATTTGAAAGACCTTCTCCATCACCTCCCTTTTCTTCACACTTGCAGGTGCATACCATTTCAATTGAAGGTTGTTTGTCCTTATTGGTTTGCTTAGATGCAACGAATGCAGTTTATAGATTTGAAGTACCCTTTTCTTCATCAAGTCTTATTTCTTATGCTATGAGAACTCCCTGTAATTCTTCCTTGCTAAGTTTGTCCAGATTTTCACTGTATTCTAACTGTATTCTAAGACTGACACCTTTGGGTTGAATCTCCCTGGTAACGTTCTAAGAATCTTCCGTATAATAGTCTTCTCATCAACTGGCTCTCCCAGTCCTTCCAGAGTATTGGTTATTTCATCAAAGTATTGGAAGTATGTAGCAATGTTGCAATCTTCTTTCATTCTGAGTTGCTCAAATTTTTCTCTATAGATTTGAAGCTTTGCTTCTTTGACATTTGAGTCAGCTGCATATATATTCTCAAACTTGTCCCATACATTTTTTGTTTTTTTAAAACCAAACACCTTATGATAAGAAGATTCAATAAGTCCACTGATAATAATATTATTTTCTTTTGCATCATTTACCAAATTCTTCTTACCTTGTTCATCCGTAGTTGATGTAAATCCATTTTGAACAGTGTCCCATACTTTGTAACCTTGCGCCAAGAGATAGACCTCCATTCTTCCTTTCCAGAGTGCATAATTATTTTCATTGAATAGAGGTACACCATTCTTGGTATGCTCCATTACCTCCTTCCAGCTGTTAAACTGCTATTGAAGGAACCAAGCTCTAATTCCAATTGTTGGAAATACTGAGAGGGGGGGGGGGGGGGGTGAATCAATATTCCTTTCAATTAGAGCATTAGTTAATATTCAATTATTATCATTGTTTATACAATGATAGTAGTAAACAAGAGGAAAAAGAATGCACATAGTTTTTAAGGTGGAAACCCACTCCGGGACAAAAACCACCTAATGCTTTTCTAATAATTCTTTAATATTCAACTCCAATTGAAAATAAAGCTCCAACTTCCTAGAATCTAGAAAAGCAATCTTCTCCAGCTCCCACTGGATGGACGCTCCAATACCCGAGATTCTTCAGTAGTCAACTGAACGGATGCCCCAACACCCAATGAGCTACAACTCACCCTAGCACCACCCTACCACCCTATAGAAGAATAAAATAATAATGGACTCCCATACCAGGGAAAATGGTCCACTTTACAATGATATAGAATGATGCAGAAGAAGAAGATATACTAGAACATAACCCCAACTTTGATACAACCACCTAATGATGATCCTAGAACTCCCAACACTGCCTCTTCAATCCTTGGCAGATAGACACTAGTACAATTTGTACAATAATGTATTTACAATGACTAAGTACAATGGTACCTTTACAATGATTGTATGCAGTGCTGCCCACTTGAAGACTTCATATGATGAAATTCTTGCTACTGTTATGCACCTTGGTTGCTGCTCTTGTCATGCTACCATCTACTGCACCTTTCTTTGCTTTTCTATCGTATAGAGTCTGGTCCTTTGCAACCCTTGACAACACATGAACTAGCTTTTTCTTGCCTTCTAGGAGCTCGATATTGAGTCTGGTGTATCTCTGTCATTTCAGATCCTCAATATTTGATTTTTGGTCCTGTAGTGGTTCTCTGAGTCATATTTCCAATGCCACAAGTCTGACTTAATTTGGATTCTTTAAGAGAGATTTATACCCAATCTCTCACAATGCCCTAATTATGGACTGTTTCAGCAGAGCGCAACTGTATAGTGTTCCACGTGTCACTGGTTCTTCATTTGTTTTTGAAATTGATAGAGAGGAAATTAAAGACTGTTCACTATTTTTCACTTTTTATGGAATTCCAATCTGATACTCAAAGAGAGAGTTATGACGAATTTACCAAGGTCACTTATTTGAGATGAATTTCAGGAGCCTGCAAAAAACCTGATTTACACAGATCATATCTCCACAAATATTGTGCACCTTGATCTGAAATTTTTACTGCAGCTTCCTCAGGATTTCTGATTTTCCTCATAAAAATTTCAGCTTCTGAATCTTCGTAGAAAACAAGTTAGAGCGAAAATTCCAAGATGACCTGTTTCAGATGGTTGAATCCCTTGCATAAGGAGGAAATGAAGATCACAATTTATATGAATTCTTAAGTTGAGAGGGGCTTCAAAAAGTGAACGTGGGAGGGATTTTAGGAGCATAAAAAATATTAATTATTACTTTTCAATGACCCATGCCCCAACCCCATGGGATTTTAGCCCACTAGCTATGGGTACAAAACTTCAAACATGCATATCTCTCAAACCGTGAAGAATTACATGGCATGCCATATATCAATGGAAACATCTCGACAAGTAGAAACCATAAAAAGCATTATTGACCTATAATATATTAATTTGGTAAGTCAAAATTCCCATGCAATATTGGGTTAGCCCCTGGTGCTACTTGGGTTGACATCAATGAGAACCGCTGATCAACACACTCCCAATTTTATCCCACTAGCATACTTTCCTCTGATAAGTTGTGCTGTAAAACCCGATTCTCCTTTGTCCTGTATTCTATGGTTCTTGATCTGCACAATTGCCATAATTTCAAGCTCTTGTCCAGTGATGATGTGTAAATGTATATGTTGTTGTTAGGCTTCCCAATTGCTCAGCCAAACATAAAGTTTAGTACACTGACTTTGGCAGTGGCCTATTTTCTATGGCACTTGTTGTCAATTGGCGAAATGCAATGCTTTTAGATATTTGAAAAGTTGAATTACCACCACAATGTACATCTCCTCTTGGATGAGGATATATCTATGCTCTTTGGATGTCTTCCATTTATACAAGCAATCAATCATGTGGCATTGTTCATGTGGGTGTACAGACCAGTGTCCTTTGAAGTCTTCTAAGCGATTTACATTGTTTTCTTGTTTTTTTCTAGGCTGCCAGGCTTTACTATCACCCTCTTCTCTTTCACGAAGGGTCGGTGCAAATGGTGGGCAATGGGTCGGGCAAATGGGCCGAGGGCCAGGCACAAAGTGCAAGGGCATTGTGCGGATGTGGCATGAAAACTGTGGGAGCCGGGTGTTGGTGTTCCGTGTTTTAACAGTTTGGAAAATCAAAAGACAAGGAAACATCAGAACCAATATTTAGAGTTACAGGATCTAGTCCTCCTGTTCTCAGAGAGGGATCTCTCAAATTTATTTGTTTGCAAAGGTTTATCTTGTTTGCTTTGGGTATTGGTTTTAGACTAGTTATTAAGTGCAAGTGTTTGTTTGTTTGATTGGTTGAAGGACATAGCAGAACATGAAAAGTCTAGGAAAGATAGATAGAAAGGGGAAATGTCTGATTCATTGGGCAATGGATTCAAGAAGAGGTCATTACAAACTAATCAATGGATATGGGATATCAAAGGGAAAATCTAACTTGGCCGTAGGATCCTTTGGTTTTGGAATGAGATGGACATCAATGATTTGGAAAGAGAAGTTTAATTCTTAACAAAGGGAATTTGAAAACACAATTTTAATAGTTAAGAGCTATTTGATAGATAGGGCTAACCATGAATTCTAAAAATCACACCTTTAAGAAAATAATGACTTCAAAACAACTTTTAAAATTAAATATAAGATTCGGGGAACACCCTATTTCCTCAAATATTTTATTTCAAATGACTTAGAAAACATAAAAGATTCACTGATAATTGTAGTCATAGAAGAGGGAACACCTAACACATCTATGATTACAACTATAAAGACATTTAAGACAACTGTTCAAGAAAGGACAAAGGGAAAGATCATAACATACCTCCTTGGCTCACTATAAAAAAAGATGCTTCAAAGGGAGACTTCAATAACAACCTTTAAGTGGCAACAGACAAGCAGGGACAACCATAGATCATGTTGAAACCAACTATTCGAACTATTATAGAAATAAACGAGCATGAGGACCAAAGAGAGAGATTAAAGACTCTAAAATACCTCATCAGAAGAAAACATAAAACAATGAAGGATAAACAGGTCTAAGGTGCTTCCAGGAGTCATTTCTTAGCCTAAAAGTTTCATCCTACTGTAGTAAGAAATTATGGAACAAAATGAAAACAGGAGAAAACATTAAATAATTCAGAATACTTCACTGATAGCCAAGCTCATGGATCCAATGATAGAGCCTTCTCAAGAACAAGCATGCAACAACATCATCAGGCTTCCAAGACTTCAATTTCTTCCTTAACTTCAAACAGACTATGTATTGTTTCAGACATTTTCAGTACTACAACTAGTGAACAATCAACCAACCAACATTTACAATGGATTCCTCATCAATTTTATATAGAGGAATGAGGAGGTGGGATCTGATGAAAGATCTCCTGGGTCAATTAATATAGTCTAAATAGCTTCTCAGTCTTTGAGGGGCTCGATGAAGAAGCCTACATATGTGTCCTCTGTATTAAATGCTTTATAATTAAGATTAAAGCTCAGTGGGAGCTTTTATTGACTTTTAGGCTCTATTTCAAGATGTAATAACTCTGCTGATATTTTTTGCATTAAGTTCCCTTAGAAGAATTAAATCTTTGGTTGCGCTAAGGCAAATATCTTCTTTTGATCAATGACTTCGACCTCTGTTTGAAAGCTTTGAGGCACAGGTGGCTTTGTGGTAGCTGAGAGGAATCAATTTGCCTCAGATGAGGCAGTGGAGGAATCCTCTGTCTGATAAATATCTTGGATTTACCTTTAATTGTGTTTAATTCAATGGATTATGTTTTTGATAATCGACTTTTAGCCATAATCCATTAAATTAATGTTTAATCCTTCAATTCTGCTGTGTTTGGACCTTTGACACTGATGATATTCATTTTTAATTCACCGTGTCTTGTTGATGTGCAGTGTTGTGCAAGGCTCACAAGGCATCAATGCTCATGGAGCATTGACGAGATGTGGAGTTTGAACTCTGCAATTGGTTTCCTTTTATGAATCAAAGGCACAGGAATTGTCATTCCTGGCCCTCAGCCTTTCTTTAACATAATGGATAAACCATTACAACCTGAAAAATAAAACAAACATGTTATAAAATCCTACGTTTATTAGGTAAGCTACTTTGGAGGGTGTGGGGAGAAGTGTGGCCATTGGATGGCATCATCCAATGGTGTATATCCGTTCACGGAGGTTAAAAGAAGAGCAGAGGGAAAAATAATTCAAAACCATTGATCACGCAGAGATCAATGGTGGGGAGTACACGTTTAAAAATCCTCTTGGTGGAAGGCATAGGGCGATGAAATAATGTGGGAATGATCTGGGACCGTCCGATCCGAACACGTGGATGGCCTAGATACAATTGGAGGACTCATGATTGGAGGAAGAAAGAGGGAGGGTGTTACGAAAATCTCTGATGCGATTATATGCGGACCGTTGATCTGAGGGCCAGATCAATGGTGGGGAATGAATCAGGAATCGATGATTGGAGGTGGGCTGATGTGATTGTGCGATCGGGGAAGGCCGATGTGATTGTGCGATCAGGGAATGGCTGATGCAATTATGCAATCGGGCCATCGCAATCGGAGGTGGGGGAAAAACATTACAAATGCACCCAAAGGAAAACTCCGATGCGATTAGCGCCTTGGGACCCTTAATGCTTGGTCCTGGGCATAAGTCATATGAATAAAGTGGAGGAGGCGGAGTTTAATATAATGGGCTAATCGCATCGAAATTTTTAACATGGTAAAACAAACTTGCGCGTTATATTTTGCCGATGTGATAAGCGCTTTAAATGGTTCAGTGCTTGGTTCTAGCAATAAGGCATATGTGGGGAATTGGTTTAGGGGGCTTAGCAAAAGGGGGCTATAGCCTGTAATAAAAAAGTGTGTTTTTATGGATTTTCAATGATTTTCAAAGGGATTTTGAGGATTTCGGTAGAGTTAAAAAGGAGTTTTAAACTTTGTAGAGAGGATTTTATGAAGGGAAAAAAAGGAAACAAATGGAAAATAGAATAATTCCATGGGAATGAAAATGGTAAAAATAAAGGTTAGTTTTGAAGTGGAAAAAGGGAAAAGGGTGTTTTGCAGCAGTCTTTCCTCTATGGAATCAGAAAAATTTCTGAGTTTTAAAAATGGAAACAATAGTGAATTTTTAGAAAAAGGGTATGAGACCTTTAAGAGTCTTCAAGAGATAACATTTTTTAGCAATAAGACTTGTTTCTTGAAGGCTCCAAAAATGATTTAGCCAACATTTGATATGACAAATTTTATAGCTGACTCATAGTGGCTCCACATGGGGATGATGCCTTCTTGAGGTATCAAGAATTTCAGACTTGCATTCTTTGGGGGCTGATTAGTGCCTTATCCATTGGGCTGCTTGCTTAATTTTTAATGGTCTTCTTTTGCTCTGAAAGTATTAGTAGCTATGAAAAATATATGGACTTTCATCAATACCAACTTCTACCTACCCAATCCTACCGATCTAACATTTTTTCTTCCTTAGAGTGCACTTGGATTGGAAAACTCTCTTACAACATTTCATTCTTTTGAAAGCAATAAACTGATCTATTTCTATCCTTATTTCTCCATGAACTCAGATTAAACAGTTGAGTTCATATACTTCTCTACCTAATCTACTAATCTGTTAGGATTAAACAGTCTAACATATTTTTCATTCTCTAAATTCTACAACAAAAATTTAAGAACATACAAGTCAGGATTGAACAGTCTAATTTGATGCTGATCTATGGCATAAAAAACAAGTTGCAAATAGACATTATTTTACAGAAAATTAAATCAAAATGGAAGGCTTAAGATCTAAAATTTTCTCATCATGGCCTTCTCTTTTCTTTACAACTCTGTTTTTACTTTTTTTTGAGCTATTCTTTCCTTGTCTTCTGGTTTAGATTTTGAGCTTGTTTGAACCTTTAATTTCTAGCCTAATCTATCTACTGATAAGCCAAGATTAAAAAATTTGGCAAATCAAAGTCATTATCCTATCAGCAGAAAATTTACAGCTAATTAGTCAAGATTAGGTTGTATGACTAATTAGAAGTGTTTTTTTTTCAGGAGTGGCATTTAATCTTGCACACTTTCAGATTTGTTTCTCTTTTTTGGTATGGGGCTGTACCTTTATTTTTTTTACAATCTGCCCTCTTTTATTTATTTTATTGTTTTTTGGTATTTTTCTTTTTCTTTCAAGACAAAAATCAACAACTAACTAGATGCTAAAAGTTGAGCTTTATTGATATTCCTATATAACCTAATCTAACTTGGAATATTTATATGTTTAGCTAATGGATTCTCTTTTCCAGTACAACCAATCCACAAAATGATTCCATGATTGGTCCTTCTTCATCTCTTTGGGCAGGCTGGACAAACAGGGCCACTCCCATTCTTTTTGTTTCTTAGCAGCAGCGCTAAATAATCTTCTTGCTTTCGGTAATACACTACTCCTAATAACCTTTATCCCTTCTTCAAATGCCTCCAAGAGGTGAGCATAGGGATATTGAAATAATTCCTGGTGAAGAGTATTTGGAAGACATGTTTCAACCGGGATCATCTCTTGTTTCTCCACTAGATCAAGGCAAAGATTCTCTTGAGAAAGAAAAACTTCCTCATCTTCATTGTCATCTAAACTGGAGGACTCATCATATATTGCAGCGTTGTCCTCCTGTAATCCTGGTATGTTATGATTCAGTGGACTGTGCTCTGTGAAGAGATTATCATTTTCTTGAGCAGGGGTATCTCTTATTACCTCAACCTTTTCAGGAGAAAGCTCCTTATCTTCATCCTGCTCAAGAAATTTATCTTTCTTTTCAACCTTACAACTAATAGATTACTGATTCCCAATTATGTGAAAACTATTTCTGATGGATTGGATTGGTTGATTTCTTCTCTCAAGCTGATGATAATGAAATTCATGAAACGAATCCACTGTTGGTTGCCTTGCATGATTAGTTATGTTTGAAGCTCATCATCATCATCATATTGATCAGAAGTTGAAAAATCATTAGTATACACAATTTCACCAATCAAACATATTGGGTTATCAGTTTGTTCCTCTTTGATATTTTCTATAACTATGTTTTATGATTCAAGACAACAACGTTTAGTAAGTAGATGAGCAGAATTGTTTTGTTCAAATGGAGGTTTGGAGGTTGGCTGTTTGTTTAATATTATATCAATATCTTCTTCTGTTAAGAGAGAAGGAATTGTCTTTTTTCTTAGGAAAAATGTACATCGGTCTTCTTGAGCCTATTCTAATGGATCTCCATTTGAGTTTGTAGGGGAACTTTGAGGTTTCTCTTGTTTTTCCTGGTCTATCTTAGTTTTGAACAACTCCTCATGATTTTTTTGATAGTTATTTAAAATATGGGATTGGGGAGTTGTTTCTAATAGATTATCTGGATGCCATTCTTCTTTAATCATCTGAAATGAGTCATGACATAAAGGCAGAGACTCTAGTTGTGTTGTCTCTTCTCCTATTTCAGATTTTGTGGGTTCAAAATGGCTCATGTTTTCCTCAAGGCACTGCTCACTATTAGTTTTTGCAATCTGGTCATGAATTTCTCTTAATAGCATGGTACAAGATATAGGTAGATAATCAGGAATTTCCCGACAACCTTCTTCATTGATTTCTTTGTAATCTTGTTCAACACACATATCTTGTAATGTTTGGGTTTGTTCTTGATTTGAAAGGAGCATGGCCTGCTCTAGATCATCAATATTCAAATTAGCCTCATTCCATTCAATTCTTTTCCCAAGAATATGAACCATCTTTTCCATCATGACCAACAATTTTTCTTTATTGTTTTCTCTATAGTTTTGCTCACCTTCTTCTATAAAGTCTTGATCATCATCTATATATTTCTCATTGTCTAGGTCTTGTAATGGTTGAGTTTGTGTTTGATCTGGGAAAAACATAGATTTCTTTGGATAATCAACATCTATATCATCCTCATGCTTTCCCAATATTTTATCAAGTATGTACACTATTTTCCCAATTAGGTCCAATAAGGTGTTTATTTTAGCTTCTATGTCCATACTTGGATCCATGTTTGTAATAAGAGGTCACTGTATCTTTCTAACTAGTTTAGAGTCCTTCACTAGTGGAGTTATTAGGTCTTTTGGGATTGTGGAGTCGCCAGGTGGAATATTTTGAAATTTTATGTCCACCAACAATATGATTGGGTTTTCTCAATGCATTCCCAAGGGATTCTACATAACGTAATATTTAATAGGCTCAGAGGCCGGGCGTGAGTCACTGTGGGCACTTTTAGTTTTTTTTAAAAGGTAAATATTTACAACCCACCACTTATTATGAAGACAACCAAATTATTGGATTTTTTCTGAAGTTTTCAAGGGGTTTTTGAAAGACTCCCCAGTTATAAGAGTTTAGAAACTATGAACCTTGTCCTACAACATCGTCAATATGTTATGTCCCGTGTTTTGATAGTTTGAAAACTTCAAAGATTACAACATCGAAACTGAATGCCCTGTTGATCTGTGTCCTCCTGTTTCTCACATATGGACCAAATTTATTGTTTTGTAAAGGTTTATCTTGTTTGCTTTGGGGTATTGGTTGTAGACTAGAAGTATTAAGTGAAAGTGTTTGTTTGTTCGACCGTTGAATATTATAGCAAACATGAAAGGTATAGGAAAGATAGATAGAAAGGGGAAATTTCAGTTTCATTGGGCAATGGAGTCAAAAAGAGGTCATGAAAAACTTATCAATGGATATGGGATATCAAAGGGAAAATCTAACTTGGCCGCAGGATCCTTTGGTTTTGGAATGAGATGGACATCAATGATTTGGAAAGAGAAGTTTAATTCTCAACAAAGGGAATTTGAAAACACAATTTTAACAATAAAGAGCTATTTGATAGACAGGGCTAACCATGAATTCTACAAATCACACCTTTAAGAAAATAATGACTTCAAAACAACTTTTAAAATTAAATCTAAGATTCGGGGAACACCCTATTTCCTCAAATATTTTATTTCAAATGACTTAGAGAACATAAAAGATTCACTGATAATTGCAGTCATAGAAGAGGGAACACCTAACACATCTATGATTACAACTATAAAGACCTTTAAGACAACTATTCAAGCAAGGACAAAGGGTAAGATCAGAACAGACCTCCTTGGCCCACTATAAACAAATATGCTTCAAAGGGAGACTTCAATAACATCCTTTAAGTGGCAGCAGACAAGCAGGGAGAACCATAAATCATGCTGAAACCAACTATTCAAACTATTATAGAAATAAATGAGCATGAGGACCAAAGAGAGAGATTAAAGACTCTAAAATACCTCAGCAGAAGAAAACATAAAACAATGAAGGATAAACAGGTCTAAGGTGCTTCCAGGAGTCATTTCTTGGCCTAAAATTTTCATCCTATTGTAGTAGGAAATTATGGAACAAAATGAAAACAGGAGAAAACATTAAACAGTTCAGAATACTTCACCGACAACCAAGCTCATGGATCCAATGATAGAGCCCTCTCAAGAACAAGCATGCAACAACATCATCAGGCTTCCAAGACTTCAATTTCTTCCTCAACTTCAAATAGACTATGTATTGTTTCAGAGAGTTTAAGTATTACAACTAGTGAACAATCAACCAACCAACATTTACAATGGATTCCTCATCAAGTTTATATAGAGGAATGAGGAGGTGGGATCTGATAAAAGATCTCCTGGGTCAATTAATACAGTCTAAATAGCTTCTCAGCCTTTTAGGGGCTCGATGAAGAAGCCTACATATGTGTCCTCTGTATTAAATGCTTCATAATTAAGATTAAAGCTCGGTGGGAGATTTTATTGAATTTTAGGCTCTATTTTAGGATGTAATAACTTTGCTGATATTTTTTGCATTAAGTTCCCTTAGTAGAATTAAATATTTGGCTGCGCTGAGGCAAATATCTTCTTTTGATCAATGACTTCGGCCTCTGTTTGAAAGCTTTTGAGGCTTTGTGGTAGCTGAGAGGAATCAATTTTCCTTTGACGAGGCAATGGAGGCATCCTCTATCTGATAAATATCCTGGATTTACCTTTAACTATGTTTAATTAAATGGATTAGGTTTTTGATAATCGACTTTTAGCCATAATCCGTTAAATTAATGTTTAATCCTTCGATTCTGTTGTGTTTGGACCTTTGACACTAATGCTCTTCGTTTTTAATTCACTATGTCTTGTTGATGTGCAGTGTTGCACAAGGCTCACAGGGCATCAATGCTCATGGAGAATTGACGAGACGTGGAGTTTGAACTCTGTAATTGGTTTCCTTTTATGAATCAAAGGCATGGGAATCATCATTCCCGGCCTTCAACCTTTATTTAACACAATGGATAACCCATTAAAACCTGCAAAATACAAAAAACATGTTATAAAATCCTACGTTTATTAGGTAAACTACTTTGGAGGGTGTGGGGAGAAGTGTGGTCGTTGGATGGCATCATCCAATGGTGTAGATCCGTTCGCAGAGGTTAAAAGAAGAGCAGAGGGAAATATAAGTCAGAATCGTTGATCTCACAGAGATCAATGGTGGGGATTACACGTTTAAAAATCCTCTTGGTGGAAGGCGTAGGGTGATGAAATAATGTGGGAATGATCAAGGACCGTCTGATCCGAACACGTGGATGGCCCAGATACAATTGGAGGACTCATGATCGGAGGAGGAAAGAGGGAGGGTTTTATGAAAATATCTGATGCGATTAGATGTGGACCATTGATCTGAGGGCTAGATCAACGGTGGGGAATGAATCGGGAATCAGCGATTGGAGGTGGGCTAATGCGATTGCGCGATCGGGGAAGTCTGATGCAATTGCGTGATTGGGGAATGGTCGATGCGATTATGCAATCGGGCCATCGCAATCGGAGGTGGTGGAAAAATATTACAAATGCACCCAAATGAAAACTCCGATTCAATTAGCACCTTGGGACCCTTAACGCTTGGTCCTAGGCATTATTCATATGAATAAAGTGGAGGAAGCATAGTTTAATATAATGGGCTAATCGCATCGGAATTTTTAACGTGGTAAAACAAACTTGCGCGTTATATTTTGCCGATGCGATAAGTGCTTTAAATGGTTCAGTGCTTGGTTCTAGCACTAAGGCATATGTGGGGAAGTGGTTTATGGGGCTTAGCCAAAGGGAGCTAAATCCTGTAATAAAAAAGTGTGTTTTTATGGATTTTCAATGGTTTTCAAAAGGATTTTGAGGATTTCGGAAGAGTTAAAAAGGAGTTTTAAGCTCTGTAGAGAGGATTTTATGAAGGGAAAAAAAAGGAAACAAATGGAAAATAGAAGAATTCCATGGGAATGAAAGGGGTAAAAATGAAGGTTAGTTTTGAAGTGGAAAAAGGGAAAAGGGTGTTTTGCAGCAGTCTTTCCTCTATGGAATCAACAGAATTTATGAGTTTTAAAAATGGAAACAGCAGTGAAGTTTTAGACAAAGGGTATGAGACCTTTAAGAGTCTTCAAGAGATAACATTTTTTAGAAATAAGACTTGTTTCTTGAAGGCTCCAAAAAATTATTTAGCCAGCATTTGATATGACAAATTTTATAGCTGACTAACACCGGGAAAAAAGCCAAGCGCGTCGCGACCAGCCACAGGCGTGTCGCACCCTTGTTAATTCCTTCTTTGTGTAGCTACAGGCTCGTAGTGCCTCTTCACAGGTGCGTTGCGTCTTTGAAAACCCACATGAAAGCTTGCCCTCTGCTCATCTTTTGGAGGAGGTGATTTTTGTCAACAAACTTCTTAAGCTTTCTACTTGTCCTGCAAAAAATTATCCTTCATCTTTTTTATATCATTTGAGGATTGAAAACCTTCTTGAAACATAAAACTTGTGTCCTGAGTATCTTCAACACCAAGGATGAAAAGCAGGCAGAGATGTGTATGCCCTTCGATTAGCCATTTAAGGGAACATGTCACAACAATTGTTTTAGCCTTTTTTTATCATTAAATAAACAAATTAAATACATTGTCTCTGATCTTTGTTTATTATTGAAATCCTTTTGAACAGAATGTTAACACTTAGTGACATGCCCTGATTCTGTCCATCTCACTTGGGATCTAAATATTCAACAACACGTCTCAAAATATTCCCTGTCACAGGAACTTTCACTTTATCCTACAAGGCCACAATAACCAAACTATTGGAATGCTACCCACTGAACCTCCTTACTATGTTACTTTTTCCTTGCAAATGAAGTAGAAACTTCGTATTAGGAACAATACAATTTCATAGTTTCAAAAGCTATTAAAGGCATTGTTTCAAAGGTGTTAACTATGTTTCTAGCCTACACTCCATGAACTGGAATTTCTTTGATTTCTTCTATATCCTTCCTACTCTTAACCAAGCTTCTTTTCTTAGTATCAAAATCAACTTTCACCAAATCTCCAGCAATTCCAATATAACCATAAAATTGCTTCTTGTTATCCTTTACATTTCCATCAGCCTGTAAAATATCTGAATCTTCGAAAAGATTTTTTTGGCTTTCATGTTGGGACAGAACCTGAAGCCAATCCTTCCTTCCACAATGGTTTTCTTCACAATATTTATGCAATCGCTCAGCCTCTTGTAACCCAGAAAACGTTGGAGAGAAGGAAGTGATTAATACCTCTCAAAAAACTGCTTGGTATGTTGAAAAACCCAAAATAGTGCAAAAACTAGATTTTGGGCACCTTTGAGGGATCTTTGCACTATTTTACATAGGCGTGTCATGTCCTTTTCCAGGCGCGTCGCGTCCCTTTCTAGGCGCGTCGCGTATTTTTGCAACAACTTTTAGAAGCCTTCCCGGTGTCGGAACTGGGCTTGGGATGGCTCGTTGGAAATCTAGAGAAGTATAATTTCCAAATATGCTTGATTGTTTTCATTTGGCGTTCATTTGGTTGTTCAAAAATTTACTGTCCCAACACTGGTAAAAAATGGTGAATCCTGGTGTAGAAATGTATAGTGTTTTTTGCAGGCCACTTTTGGATGCCTTCCTCAATTCCAATTTGTGCTCATGATAGCTCATGGGAAAGCTATGTAAGTCTACTTTCCAAATATACTTGATTTTTTTTATTTGGTGTCCATTTGGTTTTTGAAATATTGACTGTCCCAACACTGGTAAAAAATGGTGTATGATGGTGCAGAAACTGCATAGTGCTGTTGCAGGCCATTTTTGGATGCCTTCCTCAAATCCAAATTGAGATCATGATAGATCATTGGAACTATATTCAAGTCTAGTTGTCTTTTGACTCATGAATCAAGTCATTTGGATACTCAATCTTTGAGAAAACTGGATTTTCCCAAGGTCACTCCAGCTGTGTAGAAAATCTCCCGTGACACCTGTAGTTTTGACATTTCTCCCAAACCATGATATCGGTGTAAAAACTGAAGGAATTTTTTCTTTTTTAGCCTATTATGGACAAAAATTTCTCTCACTTTTGTCAATTTCACCTCTGTTTGGTCAGAAACACCATTTGAAGCAAAAATGGCCCTGGGCGTGACACATGGTTTGTCTTGCCTATGTGCTTATGAAAATGTGGGTATCTTATACACAGTGGTCTCTTTAAGTTTTTGGTAAAATGAAATTTCTCCTTTTTTAAAGACAAAAACCTCCTCTTTACCAATCATGAAATGTGTTCTTTATCTCTCAAAAGGCACTTTGTAAACCAACTGTTAGTGCTATGCTTATTATTTAATGAGGCTTGTCAAACAAACTATGTTGAGCTCTATTGATCATTGAAATTATCAACCCTCTATCAAAGTTTTAACTCACTCTCTGTCTTTAAATGGAAGGTTATAGCCCTGTAAACCAAGTGTTGCCCTCTACTTTTCATGAAGGATGTATTATGAAACTTTAACCACTCAATTCAGTTAAAATCATTGTTGGGCCCTTTGCTTATGATGAAGGAGGCCTTCAAAATGTTTTGAATCTCTACTTTTTATGAAGGAGGTCATCCTAAAACACAAAAAATCTTCTTTCATCTAAAACTGTGCCTTCTCTCTGTTTATTGAAAAAGATTAATGGAAAAAAACTGTGAGCCTCTCCACTTATCACTGATTTAGGCTTTTAAACAAGCTATCCATTTATTTTATGAAACCCTGCTTATGATATATGTCCTTTTGCAGAAAATCACTGTGAAACCTAGGGGTAAGTAATGCAATTGGTAAATGATAAATGTTCACTGTGTCCATCTTTGAAGCAACTCCTTTTTGCATTATCTATAGATTTATTTGGCGTAGCAGATTGTCCTTGAAAGTTTTTAGAGCCTAGGTTTAAAGTAAGATACAAAAGGCAACTGTTCCTCTTATACCTTCATTGGATGCCTATTTTATAGAGGCTCTTTTTTGCTAAAATATTGTCACTTTTGATTGTATAAGACTGATTTGTAAGGCTTGCTCACATGTTTGAGAACTAATGCAGAAATGCCATCTTGAATTATCTTGGAGCGCTGGAGGCAAACATTACCCAACCTATGTATTCATTTTCCATAATGGAAGACGTTTGAACTTTGGGTTTTTTTAAGTTTGAATCATGTATTTCTTCTTTCTTCACAATCTGCACTTTCTTCGACTTCCATAGTAAACTGCCACATCATGAAACCTTCTCCTGAGGTGCTATTTTTTCTCACACTTTGCTTAGTGTCATCAATCTGTACACCCCTGTAGAGATGCATTGATAGATGTCTTTTGATCCTCGGAGAGCCTTCTTTATGTATCAGGAAGTAATGCTTGAAATAATCCTTTTTCTTTAGTCATGGAACTTGTTTCACTATTTCTTCTTGAATTGAAATTTTGTGAGTTTTTCTTGAAACAAAACAAAGTGACCTCTTTGATGGTGTATGACCTAGGGATAGACAATGGTTTTTTTTTGACAAATAATAAGACATGATGGCTGAATGATATTGAAGACAAGGCTTTTGACTAGAGAAAGCTTTTCACAAGGTATTTTCCCTAAATACCACCACTTAGACCTAAGAATTTTATCATAATTTATGAAGAGTTTTTTAGGCATAATCAGGTCATCATATGACAAAATAATCAGTGAGAGAGGGACAGGTGCTTTGCCAAATGTTTGGACAATGAGATTTATGGAAACAGGGAATTTTGATAATAGAGAGACAAAACCTATGACAGCTTATAGACAGGGAGACTTTGCTAAAATGAGATATGATTTGAAAACTGAGGACTTTTCTGATCATAGGTTGAAAAGGAAAGGTAGGGAGACAAAATTTGTTTGAGGTGTTTTCTAGATGAAAAATCGATAGATTGAGATTAGCTTCTAGAAAACTCACCTAAGGAATATAGTCATCAAAACATGCAAAAATATTGATGACTAACACAATGCAAAGTGTAATACATGAAATATGATGAGCACTAGAATATAAAATAAGGTATATTATAAAGAATTTATATATTAAAAAATAAAAAATACATTAAACTTCAAACTTCACAAGAAATGAATGCGTTGAACTCCCTATATGGCATGATAAAGAAAGTAAATTAGATGAGGTGAACTTTTAAGGAAATATCTCTATTAAAATCATGGCTAGAAGAGGGTAATAGTGGCTATGTGATCATTTTTCATGAAATGCAAACGTTTAGATAAGATTAGTCCGTTCTTAACTTCACAATAGTTGAAAAAACAAAAGTCCTTTATTTTTTTTGGAACCAAGAATGTGTTTCAAACCTAATATAAATAAATTATCATGATCGATATTTTATAAGAAATTAAGAATAGACCCACAATTCATGGCCATATTTTCATGAAATTATGAAAATAACTGTAAAGGTTGTAAATTTGTAGATATCTAATATTATAACCTCACCTCAAAAGTTATATTTTGATACACATCAACACGTGTTAAGCCAAAAGGATTAGTTCGTCTGAATTGTAGCTCTACCACGATCTCTGAAGGATTCTTGCAATCAAGTATAATAGAAATTAAATTTTCTCTCACAAAAAAACCTATTGTTAAACATCCCATAGTCTCCTTGGGTCTGTAGAGTCAAAAGCCAGGTTTTCAAATTTCTACATGCCACACTCTCAATATAAACCAATCTCTTGTTTAATTTATCCTAGAAACCAATACTACTTTAGTGGCATTTGACGTGGATACTTGAATGAGAGTCGTTATTGTGGAGAATATTTTTGCATGAAAATTTTCATAACATTTTCCCACTAAGATTTGAGGCCTCCCTTTACCCTTCATAGCCAACACCACTGATATCCCCAACTTCAAATGCTTTAAAAAGACCACAACTTATCCAAGTGGTGCTTGATCAATGCCTATTTATTCTATTCTTGGAGTCAATGTTAGACCTTATGAATTAGATATGAAATCTAAGGCTTCAATAAAAAATTTAAAATATTATTTCATGCATTCCGCACAACTCTTAAACAACACTTTTAAGTTAGACATAATAGTTCCACTAAAATTTTATTGTTTATATTCCTCAGAAATGACAAAAATAAAACCCCAAAGCAACAAAATTATGAAACCCAACCATCCTACAAAGTCTGTTAGGCCTAGACAAGGACAAACATGTAATATTCGACCTTTTTGATTTTACATAATTTAAGGTATTATTAAATCTTCCAATAGTTCTTTTATGTAGGAGAGAGGCAAAGAGATATTTATATGCCAAGAAATATCCATTGATAAGATAATACCTTAATGCTTGAAAATTCATTTTTTATTCATAGATATCGACTCAAAAATAATTCTTATTGTACCTAGGAGCATATTACTTTAACTTTTCTAAACATGAAAAAACACTATCTTATATATTCCATTGAAGAGTAAGGTTGAATTGTACATTATTATGTAAATTTAAATGGGCATTCAATTGATATTAATTTTAGTTTTAGAATGAAATTAATACAATGCTAAGAATTATTGGAGTGAAGGCGATTCTAGTAATTTTCACATGGTATGATAGATAAATGCAAAACCAAGTGAAGGTCAAAAACAAATACTTTGTGTATTTAACATAATAATGAAAAAACCATTTTGAAATGTGATTTTTTGATATTATACCTGTCAATGCCAATCTCTAAATTTCTCGAGGATATTTTTATGTTTTTACATCATGTTCATACAATCCCTGCCATAATTAAATACATGCTTACATATTTAGTGAGGCAAGAGCTGAGTACCAAAGGGTTATGAAGTACAAAATAAACACCTTAGTCATATGAAAAATCAATATGACATAGTAGTCACAGTCCACTACTATGAAAAGTGAGTTGTTTTTCTTACCCAAAAACTATCATCAATGCAAGGTCTTGGATGGCTAATATGATGATTGAATTTACCTCAAAAAATTTCCTTAGTGCCACCTAATAAAGGTTTTGAGATAGCAGTAACTGGATAAATTTGATTTATTCTTCAATACAATATTTTCAAAGACAAAACGAGAGGAACCAAGGGCACATGAAAACTCAGTCAAATAATATGAGGGAGATTCAATTTCATTAGTGAACTAAAACTATGAATGATGAAAAGGAAACCAAAATGCACGTTAAATGAATGTAGAATATAAAAAGGCATTACATGCACCCAAAGAACTATAAAAGAGCACAATTATTCAACAACGAGACTAAAAGATTTATAAATACATGGCGTAATCAAACCTTATTTGTATATCAATCAAAATATTTTTTTCATCATAGTGATGAATATGTCATTGAATGCATAACTGAAAATGCATGTAGTGAGGGCAACAACAAAAATGGATGGAAAAAGATGAATAATAATTATGTGCACCCAAAGAACTGTAACAAGACACAAATATTCAACCACGAGACTCAAAGAGATATAAATACTACTTTCATCTCACTATTTTGACCTCAATCTAGCGGAAATAATTCTTATTATTATTTCCTTAACTCCAACATAGTTGTTTTTTAGATGGTACACCTTCTATATAAGATGAAAATAGGTTGTTCCAACACTTGATCACTAAAAATTTTTGTTGATCATTGATAATTATGTACATAAGCTCTTAATTAAAAGCCATTATAACACTTCTCCTCTCACCAGTTCAAGAATACACCCAAGGATATGCAATAACATGCTCTAACAGACCTACATTTAGTTGTTGATTAGACTCCATGGAACTCACATCCAAGGGATGCCAATAAACCAAGTTGACTTTTTGAGGTTAGAAAATTTGCATGCATATTTAAAATGCTAGTTTCACTCTTTGAATTCATGGTTGCAAGAACAAAACAACCCATTGAACTCCCTTGAATGATTGTGCCTCATGTAAACTTTCAACAAAAAATTTATATACAAATATTGCCAACCTAATTTTTTTAAAGATAGTACATGTCAAACATGGGTTTTAGTTAGCTAAAGATAGCAAGTCAATTTATAGTTTTAGTTGGAAAAAATAGCACAAATACCAATGCAAAATTTCCTTTCCAAAATCAGTAAAGGATCATCTACTAGTAAAATTAGAACTTAAACCATGATAAGAAGATAAATATTAAGTTGTAAAAACAAACCAAACTACAAAATATACCAAAGGAGGTCAAATTAGGGTTTGGAGGTTGAGATCTTTAGCATGCCTCAAGTGACAACCCTCTCAATTGTTAACATATGTAACACAAATAATACATCCACTTCCAGAATTATTGCACACTAGAACCATGAGACTAGAACCCATACCTACCACAACAAGAAATGTTAAATAGAACCATGACTAAAATTTTAGCATGAATCCTAAGAGATAGGAAATATGGAAAATCAAGGTAAATCCTACCGTGCTAGGGGACCGATGCCAACTAGAGCATGCCTATAAATGGTATCAACTTGGATGTTAAAAAAAATATCCTCATCAGACTCACTGCAACAAACCAAAATATATTCCCAAGATCACGATATATTTTTGGTTTTCATGTACATAGTCATACATTATGTAACAATATATCACCTGTACTCTATGGTAAATCACCTCTCGATGCAACCAATACTACCAGAATTGTGACTAAAACCCATGACAATATGAGTGTGAAGCAGTTTTCCAAGTCAATGATTTTTTCCTAATCATGTGACACAAAGATGCCCATTGGTAGTTTAACTCAATCAACATGACTTTGACTAGCAATAGTATGACTTGGTTGACTGATTCAAACTTCACTTAACCAAGTTAAACTTGTTGGAAAACCTACATAGACCCTTCATTACCTCAAATTTGGTCAGTGTTTGGTCATTTTTATCTCTATTAAGAACTTTTCTACTATGAAAATTCAACAAACCAAGATAAAAGTATTCTCAAGACATTTTCTTTTTGTTAAAATATATGTATATATTTATTTTTACATCTTCGTAATTTTTCCTTACTTTTTACTAAATTGAGCTAAACTCGACTCTTATGCATCACCAAGTTTTTCCCAATTCCATGTCTAGTAACCTTATTGATACATCAAAAATATGACACATAGAAAACAAAACATAGAGTTATCCACATAGAACAAATAAGACAGAGTTATTGACATAGAACACAAACACTCTATTTGTCATCAGCAAGCACTTCCACTTCCTCACTATATTTTTTATCCAAGTTGTTTACACAAGGGAGAAAGTAGGAACAACCTCGGATGTTGACACCTCTGTTACACTAACACATTACTTAGCACTCACAAAACATTTATGAGACAATGAATGTGGTGCTCTTTGCTTACAACTCTTAGATATAGTTTCATTTCGAGGCACATGCCAATCCGTGTGATTGTTGTGCTCTTCTTGAAACTTGAAGAAAAAACCACATGTTGTGCACTATCTTGGAATATCCTCATACAATGCACTAAGAAACAATTAATGAATAAATTAAGTATATTTTAATTGAATTGAGTTCCAATTATACCTTGAGTAGCAACGAATGCTTCAACTAGAACAAACTTTGTTCGAGTTTCATTCAAATGTGGGGTTGGAAATAATGATGTCGTAGTAGAAAATGAAAGTATAGTTAAATTTTTATCTGGAAATTGATTTGGTAATACATCCAAAGAAACATCTATAGATGGATTAGAAGAAGAGGTGACTGATGTATCTAGAAATATTACATTGTGTGCCATTAGCGACCTTAAAAGAGATGAAACATTTCCCATTGAAGATGTTAATGTGGTGTTTGAAGTTGTCAACTATGATGCCAATGATGTTGATGCTACCAATAATTAAGTTGGTGGTGGGATAAGAGGAAGAGGAGGTTGCACTCCTAAAACTTAGGAAGACAAGTTATTGGGCACTACAGGAAGTAAAGCAAGGCTTGATGCTAAGCCTAAATTAGGATTCATCATGCTACTACTAAAACAAATCCCATTGTTTGGGATGCCCATAACTTAACTATTATTTTTGTGGAGGTTGGGATTATGTCAATTATTGAGACAAAGTAATAGGTTGAAATGGAGTACAGAGAATTGGTTTTACTTACTAAGGTATTGGTAATTTTTATGGAATTTGAATACCTTGTGAAAGGCTATGTGGTACATGATTCAAAAACTCTGGAGAATTTCAAATTGTGACACTTTTAACTCTAGTAGATATTGAGGAATTTCTTGAACATGTTGTGATTGAAGTGGATATTGTTGAAAGGACAATGAAGAATGACCTTGGAAATGAATGCAGATAAGGAATTTAAACTTGTGATTGACCAAGGTTCATGAAATTAGTCTGATGGTGATGATTTAGTGGTTTAAATTTTTGATGTTGAAGGGGTGGTGCAGATGGAGGTATAGGTGGCAACATTTGCATAAAAGGTAGAACAAATTGTGTGATAGAAGACGAAGAAACAAATATTTGTGGTTGTTTCCTTTGTGAGAAAGGAATGCTGCTTAAATATGGTGCCACAAGTGACAAGAATTCAAATCTCGGTGGATCAAATCCAAGGGAAGATCCAAAATTTATCTTCCCCTATACTTTCTCTTGTGAATAGTATCTTTTTTCTCTTAAGGCAATGTTTTTTATCTTAATTTTGTTCCTTGATTTTTAAAAAATTCTATAGTCTGCTAGTATTTAATCCATAGTGGTAGTTCCCTAGTGAAGAGTTGGTTTGGATTTCTTTAATTTAAAGTTCACTTTTTTGCCAGATGTTTGTGGAATATATGGCATCCTTTAGCATGCATGATAAACTGGATCAAATGTTATTCATCTGTCATACATGAAAGATTTTTGGTGTGGGTTGTGACCTCTTATTTCCTTTGACACCGACTCCAGATTCTACTCTTGAAGGGGATTTTACATATGCATTGCCAATATTTGTAGTTGCATTGCCTTCTTTTCTAAAAATCTAGAAAATAGAAAAATTATTCAGGGAACAATTTTTTATATTTCCTAGACTATGGTTACTTCGGGTAATGCATTTCTGGATCAAAGTTTGTATTAATTTTTGAAGCACATCCTAAACTATATATTTGAGACTTGACACTAACTATAGGTTACAATATCTTATATTATATAAAAAATTTACTGGTGAATGTTATGGTTGATCTCTCTAGACATGGATGATAAATTGTTAATTTTTTTTCCCTTCTATCTAGCGATATTGTGTTTTTCCTTATTGTATAGTTCATAGCTATTTTTAGGAAACAAAAATTGTTGTTTTTAGACCCACATTATACTCATAACTTATAGTAGATGCATCTTTCTGAAATGGAAAGTTTCCAACTTCATGTGTTATATACATGATATTATTCTAGTTGGTGATGATGCAAGGCCACATGTAGAGTATTTTCAAAGTTACTTGTTTAGAGATAGTGGGATAGAAGGTAGGTGTGTGTGATCGGGTATGTTATGTGAAATTATGAATTACGGATAAAACACATTCCATAAATGCGGCGCTATGCATTTAGAACACTAGATCAAAGACTTTTCAAACACTTTTCCAAAGAGTAAATAGACACACAAAAAGATGGAGAAACTTACTTGGGGTCCAAGCGCTTCCTATTCTGCTTCTTTCGCTCTTTCTATAGCTTCCAATCCAACTTATGAACACTAAAAAAAAAGAGATTGAAATATACAGATGGCTATTTACCTTAATCAGTTAACTAAATGAAACATGAAATATATACATCAACTAAGAATCCATGATATGAAAGATAGAAACATATACAGATACATATGTGGGAAAATGAGCAACAATATTTATTAATGGATAGAAGGGGGAAGTTATAACCAATGATTGATTCGATGTCACCAACTCCAGCATCATCGCAACCTCGTCACAATGAACATCTCTCCACCACAATATCACTCAAATCAAATACTCAATTAAGAATTCAACAACATTTATTTACCAAATTTTTTCCTTCTCAAGCACTAGGATCTGTGCTCAATTTATGGAGCAACTGAAGGTAGTTTCTCAATCAATGAATTTTTAATAATAGGCAAGACATGTTCCCAAGCTCAGAGGTGTTATATGGACAAATGGATTTGAATTTTGACACATATGGAATCTTCTAGAAGGCACTAGCCATGTGGATATTCCGGAACAATGAGAATTTCGCTCCCAATTGACCAACACACTCTTGAATGTCGGGAAGTGCTTTACATAGCACCCTTGAATGGAGGTAATTGCATATGAAAATCAGTTAGTCCCTTGAGAGGATGTGTTGGTGATCTCATAGGTGATATAAAATTTACTTCAAATCTTGGAAACCTTGCAATGGAAGTCATGGATGATTTGTTCTTTTTCTTTGTCTTAGGGCATGTAGCAACTGAAATTATAGGGGATTATAGAACCTCTTTCATTGGTTTTGGGGATGATTTCCAGTTTAACCAGGTAATTGGGAATGGTGCCCAAATTAACCTATAACAGTTGTCCCCTAAAGAATGAAGTCAGAATAATAATCCCAATATGTTTTGAATGAGATGATTTATACTGTGATGGGCTGTAACTGAAGCAGAGTGGCGACCTACATCAATATTATAATACATTGCATCATGATATATGCTCTTGATCACAAACTGTTGAGGGAAGGCATTCCCATGCTCAGCACATAAACTATCTAATAACATGTACATTGTGCAGAAAGTTGTTTACATTGGAATGTTGCCCAATACAAACATGCCTACAGATATAGGCCCATGTTCAGATGATGATTTGTATGTAAGGTCAATGTATAGATGATGTGTACAACAATCCTGAAATGGCAGCCCAGATGGCTGAAACTAGATCCAAGGTCTTCTTATCTCGTTCACTCATTCGTTTGGGTACAATTCTAACAATGCCAATATATTATTTGTAGTAGAACATGGTAAGACATTGTTTGATTACCAGCCAATGATGTGAGTTGTTAACAAACACGAGAGAACCACCATTGATGTTAATGGTCCTCAAGGTACTGCAGTAGATTTTGTAAGGCATGAATAGATGATTTGATGTCGAACGAAAAATAAAATATTTCGGTCAAAAGTCCGGAAGCGAGGATCTTGTCGATGTTGTAACAAGCCTCATGGTACTGGAAAATGATGTTTCTAAGTGAAATTCTTGGATTATGATTTAACGTCGAAAGGAAGTCACTTTATTGTGAAACAGGAGTTACTGATTTCAGGGACAAAATGTGAATTTATATAGAAATATTTACGGATGACTGTCATGAGAATGAAGGTTTATGAGTATTGTAGAAGGATGAGTATTTACTGGATGACTTCTCTTGAACATATAAGCGACACCGAGATAAGTTGGAAGTATTGACCCAAAACCGAAGTGAAGGTATGATGAACCATAGGTATGAACAAACCGTCAAGAATATTACCCAACCCAAACAGTCACGACGATGGAGTGAAGTGTCATGTTCAAGAGAAACCTACTACCGTAAAAAGCTCTATTCACTTTCCCAAATTTTCCCCGATCATTTGTCGACTAGTACCTCTTTATTTTTTAATAATCTTGAGGAGGATAACATATTCTTGATCTATAATTCAACCCTTTGGGTGAATAATTTATCGATATTTAATAATTTAACGAGTCTAGTGATGAATGAAACTCGATTCTTGCCATGATCGACAAGCTCGTCGCTATTTTATGTTTTAACGAGCCTAACAACAGTGACAGCCCGATTCTTTTTCATATTTAGAGAGTTTGAAAAAGAGGACAAAAGAAAACTCCATAAGTAATTTTTCGTAAAGTTGTCACTCAGATCCAAAAAAGTGTAAAATAATATCTAAGAGAACCTCCTAGCCATGTTCGACTAAGGCATTCCTTTTTTGTAAATAATCTATCTCAGTCCATGGGATCCGGCTATTGAGGCAGTTCACATTAGGAACAAAGTGGTTCCTATTACAATGGAGGATGTATATTTTCTGATAGGCTTGTTGAGTAAAGGCTTGCCTATTTCCCTCTCAGGGTCTACTCTCGGAGGAGAGACAGTGAGAGACTATGTTTTGAAATATTTTTATCCAGGGGCATAGCTAAGAAAGGATTGGAAAATAAACATCTGTGATGTTTGTGATTTGCCTTTGAGAACAATTATTTTCACAATTTCGAAGCTTTCCGGCACCGTTACACTACATGTAGCGAATAGATCATATATGTAGTATGCGTTAGAGTGTATGGAGCCAACAGTCTTCAACTGGTCTAAAGTTTTAATTTCTCAGACAAAAGAAAAACTGAACAAGCAAAAGGGAGGAAGGAAGAAAAACTTCATTTATGGTCCGGTCGTCATTTCATTTTCCTTAAAGTGGATTCCACTGATGCAACCTCAGCATGTGACGCTGGGTGTGTCTAACACTAGAGATCTGAGGATGTAGAGATGGGTAGAAATAATGGCTAGACAGGTAGGTGTTATGAAACCAGCTCCAAAAATAGAAGAGAAGAGAGATCAACGCCTTAGAAATAAAACACTTCGAGGGTGAAACCTCCAATATATTACATAAATTAACAATGCTTGGATGATACAAATGACAAAACCTCCTTCTAAATATAGGGGTCCATGGGATCACAATATAATCCTAGCCGACCTAACAATAATAATGTAAGGGAAAAATAATAACAATATGGGGGTTACAAGGGCACAACAATAAGAATAAGGGGGCTACAATAATAAAAATAAGGGACTACACTAGTAATATGGGGACCTAACATGCCCCTCTCCTTTAAAAAGTTGTTGTCCTCAACACTTGAGAAGCTCTAGATGCTTCTGTATAAAATTATCATCTTTCCATGTAGAATCTTCAGTGGGTAATTTCTTCCACTTGATGAGATACTCTGAAATTGATCGATTTCGTAGCTGTTGAGTTATTGTTTCTGTGACTGTTTCAGGTTCTAGTATGATTTTTCCTTCCTCATCAAGTTTTGGCAATATTGTTTGAACTCAAAGTTTGTCACCTATAAGCTTATTTAAGAATGAAACATGGAAAATTGGATGCACTCGCGAATAATAAGGAAGCTCCAATTTGTATGCCATAGTAACAATCTTTTGCAACACCTTGTAAGGACCATAGTATTTTGGCGATAATTTATTATCCTTCTTATCTTGCTTGAGGGAAATTTCTTTGTATGGTTGTAGTCGTAAAAATACCAAGTCTCCTACATCAAAAATTCTCTCGCTACGATGTTGATCTTCCTATTGTTTCATTCGATTTTGTGCCAAATCGAGGTTATCCTTTAAGAGTTGGAGAACTTGTTGTTGATGCTCGATGTTATCTTCCAATGCTTGCACCTTATAATTTTCTCTTAAATATGATGTGATGGACGATGGATGATATCCATAGGAGTGCATAAATGGGGTTATTTTTGCTAAAATATGGAAGGAAGTGTTATACCACCATTATGACGGAGGTAACCACTTGACCCATTGTGTTTGTTTATCAGATACAAAACAATGAATATATCCTTCCAAAAATTTGTTCACTATCTTAGTTTGATCGTAAAATTGAGGATGATAAGATGAGCTATGAGCTAGTTGAGTACCCAAACAAGAAAATAATTCCATCCAAAAATTTCCAGTAAAAATGGGATCTCTTTCGCTTACCATAATCTTTGGGTTTCCATGTAGATTTTGAATTGTTTCCATAAATTCAGTAGCAACTGTACTTGCTTTAAATGGATGAGATAATGCACAAAAGTGTGCATAGTAGGTAAGTCTATCAACTACCACCCTGATGACACTCTTTCCTTCAGAATTAGGTAAAACTGTGATAAAATCCATTGAAATCTCCTCCCAACGTTGACTTGGAATGGATAAAGGTTGTAGAAGACCCAGGGTCTTAATTGCCTCAACTTTATTTTGCTAGAAAACCAAACATTTTCCACAAAATTTTGAATATTAGAGTTAAGGCCATTCCAAAAAAATTATTTCTTCAACCTGTGGTAAGTTTTTAAAAATCCTGAGTGTCCTCGTAAAGGAGAAGTGTGCAATTCCAAAAGAATATTTTGTTTTATTTAGGAATTCTTACAAAGATATAGGTGTTCTTTGTACCCTAAGGAATCATTTTTCCAACTAAATGTATCAGATATACTACGATCTTGCTTCAACTTTTGAATAAGTTTCCACACTTCTTCGTCCTTCCATTCATCTCTTGCTTCAGTTATCCAATCTGGATGGATAATACAAATTGCACAAAGAAATGCTTCCACCTCTTCATCCTTTCTTGAGAGTGCATCTGCAACAACATTTAGCTTCCCTTTTTTGTAGATGATTTCAAAGTCATAACCCAAAATCTTTGTGACCCATTTTTGATGCTCTTCTAAAGATAGTCTTTGTTCAAAAAAGTGTTTAAGACTATCATGATCAATTTTTACCTTGAATTGCCTTCCCATTAGGCAAGGTCTCCATTTCTTTAGTGCATGTAGTATTGCCAACATTTCCTTCTCATAAATAGCTTTCTGTAAATAATTTCCTTTGATTGGACGACTTTCAAAAGAAATGGGTCTTCCTTCTTGCATTAACACAATACCAATTCCACTTCCTGAGGCATCACATTCCACAATAAAGGTTTTTGTGAAGTCTGGCATAGCTAAGACCGATGCTAGGGACATTGCCTCTTTAAGATGTTCAAAGGCCTTAGTTGCTTTAGGAGTCCATGAAAATGAATCTTTCTTCAATAATTTTGTTAGAGGTGCTGATATTCTCCCATAATTCTTAACAAACATGTGATAATACCTCGTTAACCCGATAAATTCTCGCAACTGCTTTATGGTTGTGGGGAATTTCCATTCCTTAATGGATTTCATTTTGTTAGGGTCTACCTTAACACCCTCGTGACATACAATATGACCCAGATATTCCTCCTCTTGTACTCCAAAGAAACATTTGGATGTTTTTGCATATAATTGTTTCTCCTCCAATAGTTTGAGCACCCTATCAACATGTTGAACATGATCCTTCCAAGACCTGTTGCAGATTAGTATGTCATCAAAAAAATACTAGAAAAAATTTTGTAAGGAAGGGTTTAAAAATCGAATTCATCAACCCTTGAAATGTATAAGGTGCATTGGTAAGGCCAAAAGGCATGGCCCAAAATTTATAATGACCCTCATGGGTTCGAAATGTTTTTTTTTGCAATATCTTTAGTCTTCATTCTAATTTGATGATATCCTGAACAAAGATCCAACTTGGTAAAATAAATAGCGCCTTGTAATTCATCAAATAATTCATCAATCGCAGGAATGGGAAATTTATCGTTAATAGTGAGCTTATTTAGCTCCCTATAATCCAGAAACATACGCCATGATACATCCTTCTTGTGCACCAATACTATTGGAGCAGAGAAAGAACTTTGACTAGGCTGAATTATACCATCTTCTAACATTTCTGCAATCATACGTTCAATTTCTCTCTTTTGGACATAAGGATATCCGTAAGGCCTGATGTTTGGAGGAACACTTCCTGGAATTAAATGAATATCATGATCATGATCATGAATAGGTGGGAGTCCTTTGGGAGTATCAAACACCTTGGAATGATTGTGCAAGACTTTTTGGAGATCTGGAGAAATAGATGATTTTGATGTTGGAACATCTAGTGAGCATAATTGTGCAATTACACCTCGTTGTTCTTTCTTCATAAGCCTTGTCATGAAATTAGATATTATTATCCTTCTCGACTTCCTTGCGATACCCCATCATTTGATTTCCTTTCCTTACGAAAAAAAATTCAAGAAAATTCTTGAAAATTAAAAGCTACCGTCCCCAAAGATTGTAACCAATGTACTCCTAATACAACTTCAGCACCTCCCATTGGAATAGAAAGAATTGGACTATTAAATACATATTCTCCCATGGTTAGCTTGATATTTTGGAATTTCCAAGAGAAATTTATAGTTCCTCCATTTTCAACCACGACTTGATATTCTGGTGTTGGGTATAGGAAACAATTCAATTCCTTGGCTACCTTACAATGAATAAAATTATGGGTGCTACCTGAATCAATCAACACTATTACCTTTTTCTCCTTGATAATCCCTTCTATCTTGAGAGTTTGAGGAGTGGTAATTCCTACCAATGCATTACACGATATGTTTGAACTCATTTATTCTTCTTCTAGGGTTGGTTCCTGGTGTATATCCTCTTCTTTTGAATTTTTTTGTTCATTTTATCCCTCCTCTTCACAAAATAATTTCCTTTCGGAACACTTATGACCTTTAGTGTATTTTCTATCACAACTATAGAAAATCCCTTTTTCTCTTTTTCCTTCCAATTTTTGTGGTATCAACCTTCTAGGTTGTGGAAGTCTAGGAGTAGCAATACTTCCATCCTTATAGATGTGAGCGGTAGGCTTCCTTGTCGCCATAATTTTACATGTAATTTTTCTTGCCAACCTGAATGCATCCTCCAATGAATCAAGTTCCCAAATGTGAACTTCATGTTGGATGTTATCCTATAAAGTTCCTATGAAGACATCAATCTTGTGTTCCTCTAGAATATCAGTTACCCTTATATTCAGTTTTTGGAAGTCCTCAATGTGCTACACCACTGAACCCTTTTATTTTATATTTATTAATTGGCTAAAGAAGGTTTTTCTCTTTGTATCCTCATAATGTGTTATCATTTCCTCCATAAAAATTTACCAAGTGACAATTTTTTTATGGGAGCAAAGCCATCAATACCATACAAATGTATTTTGTTCTAAATGTAAAGTTGCAATGTGTACCTTTTGTGTGTTTTGCACATTATTGAGATCAAAATAATGCTCCATCTGTAGTATCCATGATACAGGATCCTTTCCATAAAACTTCCTCATATCCATCTTTGGAATATGTTGGTTCTTCCATCCAACATTAGAGTTTATTAAATCACGATTAACATTTATTTTTTTCTCATCATGAGTTTCCTCTACTATCTTTTCGGCATTAGGAAACATTTATTGTATCAACTTTGTCAAACCTGCCATGTGTGCATTTAGATCATTCTTCATGTTTTCCATGTTGTCTTTCATGTCATCAAGATTAGCTTCCATGTCAGCTTCCATGCCATCCATCTTGGCTTCCACGCCTTTCTTCAAAGCTTCCCTTTCATTTTTTTGTTGCTCTTTGCGAGAGCGAAATTTGGTGCACTTGCTCTTGTGATTTTGATATGTCATGTTGCAATTACTTGTCTTCATGAGTCATAGTAGAGCCTTCTAAAGGCTTAATGGGTGTTGAATTATTTTTAGGAGGCATTTTTATAACCTAATAACTATATCTATTCTACAATATGCCCTTGGAATCAATTCAAACTGATTTCTCACACAAGATTTATGCAATTTGAAAAAACAAATACACACCTTTTTATTGATTTTAAGGAGATTGATATTGAAACTAAATTATCTCTATAATTTTGGATCTTCAATATCTGAAATTTGGCCCTATAGTATCTCTCTGAATCTTTTTTCAATTTCCATAGGTCTCACTTGATTTGGATTTTTCAAGCCTAAGTTATGCCCAGTCTCCCACAATGACCTAATTATGGAATATTTCAGTAGAGCGAACTTGTACAGCATGTCATGTGTCACTGTTTCCTCCTTTGGTTCTGAAATTGATGTCAAAGAAACTACAATCCGTGTACTTAAACCCACTTTTTATAGAATTCCAATCCGATTCTCAGAGTGAGAGTTGTGACGATTTTCCCAAGGTCACCTCTTTGAGATGAAATTCAGAAGCCTGAAACAACACTAAATTCCACAGATCATATCTCTTCAAATATTGCGAATCAAGATTTGAAATGTTTCCATGACATTTCTCGAGATTTTGGCTTCGATTTGTAAAAAATTCCACTTCTGAATCCTCTTAGAAAAAAATTTATTGTGAAAATTCCAAGATGACTTGTTTAGGTTAAATTCAGGAGCCTTCAGAAAGCCCTAACTTCCATAGATCACATCTCCGAAAATGTTGCAAACCAAGATATGAAATTTTTCCACAACGTTGCTCAGGATTTCAACTTCATGCTCTAAAAATGTTAGCTTCTGAACTTTCATAGAAAAAAATTTATAGTGAAAATTCCACGATGACCTGTTTGGAGTAGCGAAACCCTAGAATCCAAAGCTCTGATACCAAATGTTATGAAACCAACTCCAAAAATAGAAGAGAAGAGAGATCAATGCCTTATAAATCAGACACTTCAAGGGGGGAACCTCCAATATATTACATAAATGAACAATTCTTGGATGATACAAATGACAAAACCTCCTTCTATATAAAGGCTTCCATGGGATCACAATGTAATCCTAGCTGACCTAACAATAATAATGTAAGGGAACAATAATAACAATATGGGGGTTACAGGGGCACAACAATAACAGTAAGGGGGCTACACTAATAAAAATAAGGGACTACACTAGTAATATGGGGACCTAACAGTAAGAGAATCATCCATTGTGTTCTTGATTGCATTCTTCATCTGGTTCAGGCGACAGGTTATCGCCCTCGATGAGTATGCATACGCAGGTGTCGATTTCCAAGGAGATCCAGAATTAGATTTACTAGAAGGCGCTTAGTGGGGTGAAATCGGTAAGAATGTTTTGACCATGTTTTTTATTTTTCTAAGATTTATACAATGTTTTTGTATTTTGATGTTTTCCCAAGACTAAAATAAAGTTTTAACATAATGCAGATGTTGGTCGAGTTCAACCGGTGGAGGAACCAGAGCATGAAGCGAATGAGCCAACAGAGAGGGTTTTCGGGAGAGTAGTCCTTTAGGATTTAGACATGGCTGAGACTCTGTCTGAGCTTTGACATCACATAGAGGGGTTGACCTTCGGGAACCTAGATTGTCGGATCGAAGAGTTACCCATGTGACTGCAACGCCATCCTATAGGTGTTCCTAACCGCTGGATGCGGTTACTGCGTAGGATAACTAGATATATAGCATGTTACCATGAGCATCACTAGTTTACTTTTGACATGTTGCATATATTTTGAGGTTAGATGAGCAATGTGTCTTTGGAATTTGTTTTTGTAAAAACTTATAACTGTCTATCTATTTGATTTCAATGTTTTCCTATGTTTATTGTGAAATCCTATTCAATTATGTGAATGTATCTCTACATGTTTTGAGAGTGTTTGTCTATAATATGATTAGCTAAAGAATCAGTCAATGTGTTCAAGTTTTTGGAAATGTGTTGATATTGAAAAAAATCAAAGTGTCTTTCCAAAATTCAAAATCTTAGGAGCAAACAATGTAGTGTTGGATTTCTAACAGTATAAACATTAGTAATTTGTAATACTGTAAGTTGTGAGTATAATCTTATGATGATGCGGTTAATACCAAATTAAATGACATTAGAGAGAATTTCGATCAATGTTGATGAGAAAGAATGTCTCTGAGTACGACCCAGGTTTAGGAGAGAGGCCAACAAGGTTTCCACAGTAGTCTAGCACAATGCTGACATGTTCACCCTACTCCAAAGAGAAGAGAATCTCACCTGAGGTGTGTCATGGCCTTAGTGAGGTTAGAAACAAATTAGATATCAATCGATCACAACCATAGAGAAAAATAGGAAGACCTAGGAACTACAAATAGATTTAGCTATCTTGCACAAGTTACTACTCCTGAAGCATATTCAAGATACAAAACTAAAATTTAAAAGTGACCAATACATTCACCATAACCAAATTCTTAACACAAAACTCAAGACATCAAAAACAAGTAGAATTATATTTCATTATCAATAGCAGACAGTTACATTACTCCTCAGATTTGATTACAAAAGGACAGATTATAACATAATAGAACATAACATAACAGAAAAAAACAGAACATAGCTCTCTTGCGGCTCTCTTCCTCAACCCTCTACTAGACTAACCTCTCGTCTACACTAGCTGATTGCCTATTTGTTCATTTTCCAACACAACTTTCAGTTTTCCCTCCTTTCCTGCTTTGTTGTTTTCCGCATCTCCCTAATCACTGGGAGTTCTGTTGCTTGTCCTTGTCGCTTGTCCCTCCCATCTATGCTGGTTTTCCACAATTTCCGCACCACGTGTTCTCTAGCACTCTGCAACTGTGACAACTCCCTATCTACCGTGGTTACGCTCCACCACCTATTCTTTGGGACTCAAAAACGTTTCATTTTCAAAAAAAGGGCCCCAACAGGCCCCGACCACATGCTATTGACTCATCCTGAGTCAATCCTTTTCTACTACCTTGGTCTCCATTGGTCTTCCTGCCTCTATGGCTAGCCCTATCTTCTCCATTTCCTCTCCCTTTCCAAACAAGGGCCCCAACTCGGGAACCTTTTCCAACGCTGAATTTTTGAGTTCGGTGAAGTCCCTAATGGCCTGTTGCCATTCCTTCATGATCTGGTCCATTTATGTGGGAATTTTTTCAACTTCCTTTTCTCCTACAATGGCCGAGAGCTTGCTGAATACTTCCTTAATTTTGATTTCGGCCTCAACAACCATTTCCTGTATTGTCTCTGTAGTATGCTTTACTGATTGTCTCAGTTCTTGGAGGACCTGCTTGGTGGCAGCCTAATTCTCTTTGATCCTATGTATTTAGGTCTCCAGTTCCTCTGCTTGATTGTACAACTAGTTAATGCCAACAGGGTTTGTGGCCTCCTTTATTTCTTATGAGACCTGCTACATTTGTGCCAAGATTGGTTGAGCCTTCATAGTTAACGAGGTTGAGCACTCATGAAAATGTTTCAGAAGTTTGTAAGCTTCTTTCACCGTGGTCCCCAGTGTTTCTTGCATCCCAGTTGCTTGTTTCTACTTCTCAGTGACCTTTTCGGCGTATATGACGGCATGATCTAGTCAGGTCAGTCTGGTCACAAGCGCTTCCTTTAGATCTTGATTCTCCTTGCTGAGATTGGCATAAGATATATTCACGCAGATAGACCGTTCAACCATAGTGCAAGCCGTTATGTGCCCCGGTGTCTTGTCATCCTGAGCTATTACTATTGTCCAGAGATCCTTGAAAATATCTGTCACCTTCTCTAGTTGTTCCTGCAGATTGTCCTTTTATCCTTTTAACTAGTTGCACTCTTCAGTAAGCGTGCTGATTTGTAGTTGTTGGTATTCAAACCTCTGCTGGAGGTTGTTGTGTAGTCCTCCTGCCTATTGTGCCACACGCTGGATGAAATTGTACAGTTATTCTATGCCCCAGGTCTGCATACTCTTAGGCCCAGACATTTCTTAGTTTGGCAGTCTCTCTCTGAGTGGCTAACCACTAGCTATTGATTTGGCTGAGTGCTCATGTGATGACGTCGGTTGGTTTTGCTGTGGCAGCTAATTCCTTAGGTCATTCATTCTTGTGGTTGGTTGAACCTGTTACAGTATCAAATTTTCTTGCTGAAAAGGGTTTAGCTCCTTGGGCGAGGGCATTGTATTAGCAGTAAAATATCCCCCATGAATTAAAAGGTCTTGGAAAGTGCTCTATCCAACCAGAGGTTGGTTAACCTCGAGTACCAATGTTGTACTCAAGTTAACCTCTGCCTCATTTTCTCCATTTGTTTTTCTTTTTTTCTTAACTGGGTCTGAAATGGTTTCTAATTTGCATGGAGTGCGGGTGGAAAGGTCTTTGGAAGTGAATAACGTGTGAGGCGATGAATGGTGAGTGCGAGGTGAAGATGTATGAGTGTGGGGTGGAGATGAAGTTTGAACATTCAAAACTGAGAATGGATTGAATATAGGTAGCTCAGAGGTTACCTGGGGGGCCACCTTTGGCTCCTCTTGAATTGGTGCTCCTATATCCATAGGCTGTGTTTGATCTTCCTTAGTGATATCAACCACCTTCCTAGGCACCATAAATCTTGATTTTTGGGCCTTAAGAGAAATTATAGGTGGTTTAGGTGCTTTATTATTTCTTACTGGAACTACTGTGATTGTTGGGGGTGAATTAAACATGGTGGACGACAGGGCATTGATTATGGGTGCAACTATGGAGGGTGATGCAGAATTTGAGGCCTAAAATTCTGAAAAAGTAGGAAATAGAGGAGAAGCACTGGTGAGAGTATGCATTACCCGGTTGAAGCCTTTTACTCTCGTGTCTAGCTCCTCTAGTGTGGGTGTTAGTTGTAGACGAGACACTTTGTTCAGTGTCTCGTCTGGTGTCTCCCCTGGAACTGTTTTTGGCTGCATGCCCTCAAATGAATAGTGATGGACTCCGCTTATGATCTCCATTCCCACCCCCAGCTAAGAGCAGACTTCAGTGTGGAATGCCTTTTCATCCACTTGAAATTTCAATGGTCTCATTTTAAATGTTGTTTCATCCACACAGGTGGGCCTAATGTAGGTATATTTGTGAGTGACCCCGAACCATATTTGAGAAGAATATCTGTCCAACAGACTCCTCGAGACCCTTTGGTGCCTAGCCACTATTTCCACCATCTACCTGTATTAGAATGTGAACGCCTCTTCATTTACCTCCTTGGTGCTGGGGTCTCCTGAGATCTTCTAGGGCATAAACTTCATTTCCATCAAATGACCACTTGTGAGTTCCACAGGCTATCTGACTCCTGGGAAATTCCATTTCCACATTGCAAATGCCATGGTAAGGTAGCCGTAAATGAATCTAGTGGGTCTTTTGTAGTTATCCTTGCAGGCTTCGAACAATTCATTCAATAGAAGCATACACCAATTCAGATGGGCTCCTTGGAGGTAGTGTTCTGCAAATGAAATGGTGTCGAGGGTGCATTCACCCTTCGTATAGTTCCTTATGGTCTTTCTTGCAATTAGGTAACAGTCAAATTTAACTGCTGGGATGTTTATGAGGTCTATCTTCACCCCCTTCCATCCTCTTTTGGTTTCGTATTTCTTATAATAGTCACAATCTCCTCCATTATTTTCTCTCCTGGAGACAGTATGGAATGTCGTGAAGACATCCCTTCCGTCTGTTGATAATCCTGTTAGCTTGTGAATATCTTCTGAATGCATTAGTATCTCCCTCCCTAACCATAGAGACCCATTCTGGAGTCTGCTCAGTAGGAATTTCGTACAATGCATCGATGCTGCAGTGGTCATATTTGATCTTCTTTTGTACACTTGCAATGCTACCCTTTCTCTTTCTTTGTAAATTCCTGCTGCCAGATTCTCTATTTGGACTTCTTCTGATGAGATTTCACTTTTTTCTGCTACTATTTCTTTTTTTAACTCGGAATTCTCCAGCATTCTCATGCTTTCTTCTTTCATGCGGGTTAAGTAATGTAACTGACATGAATGAGGTTGATAGGACCCTATAAATAATTAATTTTTTTCGCCTCCCCCGTGGCTATAATCATGCGATTAGTTACGATGATGAGGTGTGTTTTGACATGGCTAACTGTGACTTCAGGATTTGGGCAGACGTGATGGGTAATGATTATGGCTTAATATGGAAAATTTATTATTGGAATTTAATTCTCAAATCCTGGTAATCCTACGGATTGACATGGGTATGATGGGTCATTATGATGGAATGATTTTCGACATGTTTGGCTCTCTGACATGGATGACACGCTGGACACTACCCTCCCCCTAACCACAATTGGTTGCGATGTGGTCTCCGCATCGCAACTCTGAGTTTTCTCTATATTACAGTTTTTGCTTTATTGGGATTCCTATCTATTCTCTTCTCGCATACGAGAGAGTTATTGACTCTACCTACTCTATTATACCCTAATAACTCTTTTCGGTTACAAGAGTTATTTGAAAAGGAAATAATGAAACTTACTCATGATAAGGCTTCAGGCGTGTGCCATCCACCCATCCTGGTAATACTTGGTCATCCAGTTGTGCTAACCAAACTACTCCTGAACCTCGAATTTCAATCACATGGTATGGTCCCATCCAATGCATTCTGAGTTTACCTGGGAGATTTTGGAAATTGCTATCATACAGAAAAAAATTTCCTCCGACCGTAAACGTTTTATGTTGATATGATGATCATGCCAAGCTTTCTGCCTATCTTTTTGGACAATCTGATGAAACTCTGCTAGAAACCTGTCCTCTTTAAGTTCTTGTAGTTCATGTATTTGCTCCTTCAATGAGTCTTCCACTGTTAAATGTAGTGTTGATGTGAGTAGTAGGCTCGGTATGATAAATTCAGAAGGTACCACTGCTTCCCTCCCATAAAACTGTTGGAACAAAGTCTGGTTGTTTTGTCTTTTCATAGTTGTCCTGTATACCCACAATGTTTCTAGTACGTGCTCATCCCAGTCATCTCGATTAGCATTGAAAATATTTGTTAGTCCCTTTTTGATAATATTATCAAATGCTTCCACTATCCCATTTGCCTGAGGATTGTTTGGACTGCTCTTATGATGTTGTACCATAAAATTTTCTAACATAGATTTGATCGTTGCATTGATAAAGAGTGTACCTTGATTGCTGGTTAGACTTTTGGGGCAGCCAAATATGCTAATGATAATTTAAAAAATTAACCTGGCTACTGCTTCTGTCGTGAAATCCTTCACTTCTACTACTTCTTCCCATCTGGTAAGATAATATGTTTCGGTAATGATGTACCTAGCATGTGAATGTTTTGCGAAAGGTGCTATTAGTCCTATAAAATCAATGACCCACTTCTCAAATGGCTGTAGTGATTTTACAGGGTGAAGTGATAGCTCATATCTGTGCGATGGACATCTCGTTCTCTGGCAGACATCGCATTTCATTACAAATGATTTACTGTCCTAGGGTACTATGGGCCACCATAAGCCTGCTTGTAATATCTTTCTTGCGGTGGGTTTTACACCGACATGTCCTCCCGTAACTCCACAATGACACTCCCACAGTATCCTCCATTTCATGGTACAGTACACATCTCTACAAGACTTGGTATAACCCCATATTATACATTTTTCCCACTATTAACTGATACGCTGCTGCCCTTACTACAAGATTTATTCTTTGAGTCACAGTATATTTAGTCGGGCATTGTCCTATTTCCAGATAGATTGCTATCTAGTCTAAGTAGTCTGGGATGGCTTCTACTCTAAAGAGATCAGCGTCTAGCAGCTGATCATCCAGGCACCCTCCATTTTCTCCATTTTCCAACCTTGATAAATGGTCAGGACCCACGTTCAGTCTTCCTAGTTTCATTATCACTTCAAAGGTGAACTCCTGAAATAGTAGGAGCCATCAACATATCCTTCCTTCAAGAACCGATTTGTTGACTAGGTACTTCAACACTGAATGGTCTGTGAAGAATTTGAACATACCTCCTAATAGGTAATGCTGAAAATTCTAAAGGGAATACACCATTGCTAAAGCTTCTTGTTCTATTGTGGTGTAGTTCCTTTCAGCTTTTGATAACTTCCAGCTTGCAAAATAAACTAGGTGATCAACTGAAGTATCTCTGGGTTGAGCCAGAACTGCTCCTAGTGCAATGTTGGAGGCATCAATATGGATGTGGAATTTCTTGTCCCAATTAGGATGAACTAATATGGGCACACTTGCCAATTTTTCTTTCAGTGTATTTAGGGCAGTAGTACAGTCGTTTGTCCAAATGAATTCCTCCAATTTCTGCAAAAGCTTCTCTAATGGTGTCATTATCTTTGCATAGTTGTGGATGAATCGTCTGTAGTAGATGGTGTGGATTAGTAGTGATCTTAACTGCTTCGCGGTTTCCAGTGCCTCTATGTTGATTATTACTACCACTTTTTTTGGATCCACACAAACCCCTTGTTTTCAAACAACATGTCCTAGCAGCATCCCAAAGGGTACTGTAAAGATGTGCTTCTTAATATTTAATGAAATATGGAGTTGTCTGCATCTGTTAAAAATTATTCTTAATAACATTGCATGATTCTTCAACAGGCTGTAAACTATCCAGTCATCCATATAAACTTCTAGAAATTTATGGATATATTCCCGAAATGCTACTATCACAATTTGTGAAAATACTTCCAGTGCATTTTTCAACCCAAAGGGCATTACATGATATGCAAACCAACCCCATTCGGTTGTGAAAGTTGTTTTATTATTATCTTCTTCAGCTATCCTTACTTGATGGTATCCTAAAAATCCATCCGTAAATGAATAAGCTTCATTCCCTACAACATTGTCAAGCACTTCATCAATGAACGGAGTGGGTAATGGATCATGTATGCATGATGTTTGGGTCCAAGTGATTTGGCATATTGGCATACCAAATGACAAGGCAACATTAGAGCCACTTTGGAATCTTAGGATCTAGCCCTCTTGGATTCAGAGAGGGATCTCTCTATATGTGTTTTCAAAGGATATATCTTTAAGGCTTATGATATGATATTAGGCTAGTTATGAAGTACAAGGGGTTTGCTTGTTTGTTTTTTGGTTGGGAATCATTAAATGAGAAGGTCATGTGAAGTGAAGGAGGAAATAAGTGGTAGGATGTTTCAACATGGGAAGATAGGTCAAAAAATAGTGCTAAACCATTGGGCTATGGAGTCATAAAAGGGTTTACTTGCACAACAACTATTCAAGGGTTTTCATATGGCAATTCATCTATATCAAAAGATCCTTTAAGTTGGGTTTATGGTATGGAACATTAAGATGTGTGGAGAAAGAAGCAAACATATAAGAAAACAAAGGGCAGCCTAGGATCAGGTAAGGACTTTTAACCTTTTCTACTTTTTACATACTCTCAAGGGAAAAACATTTAAGATAAACATAAAAAGTATCCTAAGATCAAGTAAGGACTTTTAGCATATCTTGCTTTCAGCTCGCTTTTAAGGGAAATCTTCAAAACAACTGTTTAAGACTAAACAAGGGACATGGCTAACCAAAAACTTCCTTGATTAGGACTCTACTTAGCATGTAATGAGAATATCATTCAAGAACAACATCTCAAGTTCTACTTAGCCAGAAATGGGCTCACCAACATTCCTTGACTGGTTATACTCTATTGAAATCATTCCCAAACACACATTTAGAGGAAAACATAAAGATAAAGCTTATCAGTCAGAATTAGGGTACTTTCAGAAGTAAATCCTAATCTATACTTGTTGTTCTTTATCAGAGAATATGAACATAGTGGAAACATAAGGATAATAACAATTACAGTGAGAATAACATCACCAATGATTTAGATCAGGATCAAGTGAATCTGCTTGTCTATTTGATGTGAAAAAACAGTTACATAATTGGAGTCCAATGGCTTTCTACAGTCCAATTCTTCTCTTCTCAGCCTACTATAGTACAACTACTTAGCAACTCTTACTCAATAATAGTTCAAACAATTAACAATTTTCCAACCCTTTACAATGAGTTTTTTGTGAATACATATAGCTGAAAGAGGAAGAGTGCTGCAGAAATGATAATAAATATTAATTAAGACTGAGTGGGAGAGGTGTTCAAATCCCCATTCTGCTTAATGACCATAGCATTAACTGATTGTACCAATTTAGCATTTTTTCTTTCTTTGAGGCATATCTGGTAAGCTGGTAATAACTCCGAAGTGTGTTCTTTGAAGATAACTATGGTTGAAGTACTCTGTTTGACTTCTGAAACAAGTAACTATCATATTTTGGTTCTAAGGCCTCCCATGACTGTGCAATAACTATTCTAATATTTTTAATGAGGTGCTGTCATCAGGATGGCTGTCACGATGTCATCGAAGGGTGAAGTAGACTATGGGTGTCCTTTCCTTAACCTCTGGAGATTTAATTTCCCTAATGATCTAACATTCCAAGGCTTCTTTGTTGATCTATTTGTTTAGGTTTTAAACTCTGATCGGGCCCTCTGATACTGCTTTAAGGCCATTTTTAATCATCCTTTGCTTTAACTCTATCTTTGTCTTTAACATGCAGGTTATGCTTTTGATTTCCTGATTTATGCTTTAACCTCTAACTTTCATTGATCTTCTTTGTTTTCTTTTGTGTACAGGTGGTTGCGCCGGATTGTGTAACAAATGCCCATGACACGTTGATTTAAAACATGGAAATTTGACCCTTATGTCCCTTTTCTGCACTAAATTTCAGCCACAGAGGATCATCATCCTCGGCCTCTACAAATAAATTGCTGTGAGATGGCTCTTTATCTTAGGACCGCCATTAAACCTGCATAAAACATTAAACATAATATACAAAACCTATTAGGGGGCTTAAATTATTTAGAAGGCTTTGGCGGAGGTGGAGAAGCTTTGCAGAGAGGTGGAATGCAAGCAGAGAAGGTTTCCATGGTGAAAACCATGAAGACCAGGGTTCAAAACTGAGTTTGGCGTGAAGAACAGGATTGGCGATATTGGAAAACCTGTAGCGGTTTTCGCGTAGGGTCTGGGCAGTAAGTGGTAAGGAGCTGGGGGATATGGTATAGAGGGTGCTGCGTGTCCCTTGAAAAACACCCATTTCGTGTTGAAAATGGGGTTTAGAGCATTCTGGAGGAATGGGTGCGAAAATTCCTGTGGGCCGTTGGATCTGGGGGGGAGACAAATCAACGGTGGAGATCACACGGAAACACAATGAAAGGCCCCAGTGTGGTTGGGTGGGACCAACAGGGTTATAAGGGAAATTGAAATAAAAATGCATATTGCGGGGGCACTTGAGGTACAGACAAGTTTGCGGGTCGAGTGCCTCCGCAATGAATCTCGACCGTTGGATCAAGATCTTCTATGGTCAAACGAGTCAACTACGGGGGCACTCATATTGTTGACCATTTGTGCTGAAAGTGCCCACAGGTGGAAAAAGTGGTGAATTGGTGCGAGCCATCGGATCCGGGAGATGGACAGCAAATATTTACTTGGTAGATCGGCAATCGGCGGGGAAGAGGGTCCGGGAAGGAAGGATTTGGAAGTTGCGATGGCCGATGGCAGATGGGAAAGGCTAGAGCGATGGGCGGAGGACTCTCGGATTGGGATCGAGATTGATGGTGGAGATGCGCTCGAAGCTTTGCACATCAGCGGTGAATAGGGTCAGGGGACAAGGGAACTAGAATTTACGATGAGCGATGCACTGATGCGATGGAGGGATGCGATGGACGGAGGGCCGTTAGATATGGAATGAGATCAACAGTTGGGATCTTATCGGTATATCGACCATCGATGGAAAGAGTTTCGGAAGGAGGAAATTGGAATCGCCGAAGTGTGATGCCGATGAGTCGGAGGGATGCGATGAGAATCGTCGGATCGGAAATGAGATCAATGGCTAGGATTAGATCGAGAAAGCGCATCGCTGGGGGTAAAAGGTTTGAAAGTGGAAATGGGACTTGCTGAGGTGCGATGGCCGATGGGGTTTAGCGCTTGGTCACAGGACTAGTCTATATGATGAAAAAGAGGCTCAGGCTTAAGCTGAAAAGCGCTTAAGGCCCAATGTTTGAAAAGGAGCGGAAAAGGTTGAAAATGAGGTTTTTTTAACCTTTTTAAGAGGTTCCGATAGGTATAAGAAAGGGGTTTTAAACCTTATAAGAGGGATTTTACAAGGTTTAAATGGATTTTTGAGGAGATGAGGGATTAAATGAGGGATTTTCAAAGGGAAAAAAGATGGAAAATGAGTCTGAAAATAATTTTCTTCATGATAACAATAGGGCTTTTGTGAAGATGGATCCCTTGGACAAATGGACATAGCAAGGCTTCAGGAAGTCACAGATTTGCTTGAAAATTTTTTCTTGAAGAATAATAGACCTGTTTTAACTATCATAGTACATGAAAAATTTATATATGGCTAACAGCGGCTCCAACTTGAGGATGGAAGCTCCTTAGAGGTGTCAAGAACCTCAGAAATAATCCCTGGAATGTAGACCAGTGTATTGATGCTTTGTTGTACTTTAACCTTTTTCTTCTCTGATGATCATGCTGCTTGAGAAGATGATCTGCATATTGACAGATTAATGATTTTCTCCCAAACTTATACCTACACCGCCTACTTTCCTAACATTTTTTCTTCAGCAGGGTGCTCTTGGACTTGCAAACCCTTTGACATCAACATTTTATTCTTTTATTGAAAGAAGGAAACTAATCTAAATCTACCCTTATAACTTCCATGAGTCCAGATTAAACAGTTGGACTCAAAAATTCTCTACCTAATCTACTATATGCCAGGATTAAACTGTCTGACATATTTCATTCTCTATTTTCTAAAACAGAAATTGAAACACAGCCAAACCAGGATTAAGATGTTTGATTTGTTGTGATGTCTATGATATCAAAAACAAACTGCGCATAGACCTTTATTTGCATAAAGTAAAACAAAATTTGGAAGGCTTAAGATATAAAAACCATGAGAGTCCTTCCTTCTTTCTTTCAGCATTGATTTTTATCTCTTTGAGTTGTCTTCTTCTTCTTTACCTAGTTCAAATTTTCAGCATGTTAGAACCAGTTCTTTTTTTCTCTTTGGCTCAGGTTTTGATATAATTAGAGCCACTCTTTCCTTTTATTCTTTGGTTCATATTTTGAGCATGTTTGAACCATTGTTTTCTATCCTAATATAATCTACTGATAAGCCAAGATTAAATAGTTTGGAAAATCCTCTTCCCTAACCTATCAGCAGTAAATTGAAATCCATCTAGTCATGATTAGGCTGTATGACTAGATAGCAGTGCTTTTCTTAGTAGTGGCATTTAGGCTTGCAAACTTTCAGATTTTCCTTTCTTTTTTGGTATGGGCTGTACCTTTCTCCTTTTATATCTACCGTCTTTTCTCCTTTCTATTGTTATTTTATTTTTCTTTTTTAAAAACAAAATAAAACTATGATATTTACAATGGAAAATGAAAGCTTTAAACTGTGAGCTCAGTAGAAATAATGCTTGAGAATCCTGCCATTGACAGGACCCCCAAACAGGTCTGTACCATCCAAATTTTGTAGAAAAAATGCATTATGACCAATAGCAGATTGAATGATGTAGGGACCTTGCCATAAATTGTCAAACTTGCCATGTTTTCCCTTATCTTCTCTCCTGGAATCCCATTTGAGTACTTTGTCACCAATTTTGAAATCACTAGCCTTTGCCTTCTTATCAAACAACTTTTTGATATTCTCTTGTAATTTTTGTGCTCTGTTATAAACTTCTTCCCTGGTTTGCTGAAGATGTATGGTCTGATTTATCCTTTTCGTCGTGCTATCTTCCTCTGATTTTATTTCTTGGACAAATTTCATCACTGGCACTCCTAAACTAGTAGGAAAAACTGCATCTGCTCCATAAACTAGCTGATAGGGAGACATTCCAATTTATTTTTTTGTTGTCAATTTATATACTCATAAAGCATGTACCAGCTTGTTGTGCCATAACCTTTGATTTTCTTCCAGCAGCTTATTTATTATGTTCATCAGGCTCTTATTGGAAGATTCTGCTAACCCATTACCTTGAGGGTAATAATTTGTGGAATGACCGAGCACAATCTGATATCTGTGACAGAAATCAACCATCTTTTTAGAACCAAATGCAATAGTATTGTCAGTGATGATTTTCCTAGGACAGCCAAATCTAGACAGGGTATGGTCTTCAAGGAATTTTATGATAACTGAGTCTATGGCATTCCTAGAAGGGATAGCTTCTATCCATTTGGTAAAATAATCAGTGGCTGTTAGTATCCATCTATGTTGTGCAGATGAGGCAGGATGGATTTCCCCAATGAAGTCTAGGACCCATTGTTGAAAAGGAGCTTCAACAGTGATTGGTTGCAAGGGTAAGGAAAGCAGTTTTCTCTTGCCTTCAAAGATTTGGCATTTGTGGTAGGCAACTATCATTTTGTGTACATATTGAAAGAGGGTGGGCCAGTAATAACCAGCATTAAGGATTTTATTAGCAGTTTTTTTCCAATTGATGTGGCCTCCACATTCTGCTTCATGAAACTCATGCTTGATCCTATCTGCACCAACCTCAGGCAAACATTTAAGCAATAAACCACTGACATTCTTCCAGTATAGACATTTATGTAAAATGTAGTAATTAACAGCTTTTAACTTCAAGAATATTTCTTTTTTTTAGACAAACCAGTAGGGGCATTGAGATTAGTAAGCACATACAAAATATCAGCATACCAAGATGAATTTAGGAAATGATCCTCAATAAGTGGGGCTGATAATTCTTCATGCCCATATAATGCATCTATCATGTTTATATCAAGTGCTTGCAAGTTAGATTCAGCCATTAATTGTGCTACGCCTTGACCCTTGATGAGTTTAATGGGTTTAATTTCCAAATCATATTCCAATATCACAACAATCCACTTTCCTCTTTTGCCATCAGGGTCTTGTGACAAAATGTCCTTTACCACTACATGAGGCACAAATGAAATAATGTGAGAGTGTAATATATAAACTCTAAAATCCTTCAAGGCTTTGACCAAATCATAGGCTTGTTTTTCCATAATATATTATTCCAGAGGTGCATCTCTTAATGCCTTGCTGAAAAATGCAATTGGCTACTTTTGTCCTTCCAGAATTTTCTGTAATAGGACAACGGCCATAGTATGTTCTGATGCAAATGAAAATATGAGGAAGTCCTTAGTGAAATTAGGAATGATAAGAACCAGAGCTTGGGTAAGTGCATGTTTGAACAACTCAAAGGATTTCTTTGCTTCTAAGATCCATTTAACTCATATCTCTTTCTTTAGCATGTTTGTCATGTTCTTAAGGAGTTCTGCAAGGTTAGGTATGAACCTTCTCAAGAAATTAATCTTTTCAATGAAATATTGAAGTTCTTTGATGTTTCTGGGGTGACTGATATGCAATATACCTTCAACCTTTTTTGGGTCTATTTTAATCCCTTTTTCAGATATGATGTGACCAAGAAGTTTACCCTCTTGGAGACCAAACAATGTCTTCTTAGGATTTAAAGATAGCTCAAATTTTCTACATTTCTCAAAGACCTTTCTTAGGTGTACTAGGTGTTCTTCATCTATTTTGGAATAGACTGTAATGTCATCTAAATAAATCACAATGAAGTGGCCTATTTATTCTGAGAAAGCAATATCCATGGCTCTTTGAAAGGTGGCACCTGCATTCATTAATCCAAAAGGCATTTTCACATACATGAAAGTGACCCAAGGAGTAGTGAAGGATGTTTTCAGTTGATCCTCAGGAAGTACCAATATCTGATTATATCTTGAAAAGCCATCTAGCAAAGAAATCCTCTTGGAACCAACTACCCTTTGTAAGATGTGCTCCATTTTAGGCAAGGGATATTTGTCCTTTAATGAGGCTATGTTCAACTTCCTAAAGTCAATACAGAGCCTTATCTCTCATGTTTTCTTTCTTACAGCTACAATATTCGATACCCACTCTCAGTATCTCATAGGGACAATAATTCCAGCATCATACATTTTCCTATTTTCTTTCTCGATGAGAGGTAACTACACAGGGTTTATTCTGCATAATTTCTGCCTAAACGGTTCTAGTTTTCTTTAAGTGGTATCTTGTGTTGAATGGTCTCTGTGTCATATGCCTTTAAATCCTCATAGCTCCAAGAAAATACATTAGAAAGCTCTTTAAACAACTCAATATATTTCAGTTTCATGTGAGCTTGAAATGTTTTAGATAACTTGATCATTTTAGGCTTGTCTTTACTTCCTATATTGCATTCCTCAATATCAGAGTCAGTGGGTTCTATTGTTGGTTTCTTGGCAACTTCATTAAAATCAAACAATTATTCTAGAGGTGCTAGTCCTTTGGGTAAGCCTTTGTCTTTAGACTGTAGTACCTCTAGTCTTCTTTTACTGAGTTTATGTACTCTTCTATTTGATTTTTAAACTCTCTAGTTAGCAGTTTTATCTGTGTAATGGGAGGAGGTTCTTTCTCAATAGGATATTCCTCATTAAGACAATCTTTATCATATTTTTAGTCTAAATTTGGTAATTCAAACTCATTTCTAGACTGCAGAAAGTTCTCTATCTGTTTATCTCCCTCAAATACCTACCAATACTTTTCATTGTCTAGGACAGCTGGTCTATATTTCACTTGGACTATGAACTGTTTGTTTTCATAGGGTCTTTGACATGAACTAGCAGCACAAGCTAAACCATTAGCAAGAATGTTTTGGCTTCTAGGGACAAAAACAAGTTCATATTCCTCAAAAAATTTCAAAATTTCCATAGCATCATTTCTATGGGCTCTTAGTCTTAGATGTTTGGCAGTGTACTCTCCATTTATCTGCCTAATGATTAGTTCAGAATATCCACGAACAACTATCCTCCTGGCTCCTAATTTCTTCAGTAACTGTAGTCCTAAGAGGAGCACTTCATACTCTGCTATGTTATTTTTGCATTGGAACTTTAGCTTGTATGAATGGCTTTCAACATAATTATTCTCTATGTTGTGAAGCCACACACCTGCTCCTACACTAGTTCTATTACGAGACCCATCAAAACTCATACTCCAAAGAGGGCTAGTTTCGGACTTGTTTTCATCACTGTCCCCTTTGTCCTGTGTGTTCTGGCTATCATAATGTAGTTTTATGGGTTCTGCAACATGTTTATGTTGGTCTTGTTCCTTAAGGTTTTCATGGAGTTGAGGCCTTTCTTCCTGACTCTCATGATTTACACTAAGATGATGGATACTGGGTTGTTCATACTCTCTGTTTTGTTTGTTTTAAATTTTAGATTTGGCAAACAGTTTGAGAGCCTCTCCCTCTCTATTCTCTCCTTCCATGTTTTTTGTTATGTTGGGTGCTTGCTCACTATCCAACTCTAGTTCACCAAAGCTTTCATCATTGCAAAGAATTAATTATTCTAGGTCTGTATGGACAGAATAAAGATGGGAATTTTCTTATTTTTCTTGACTACTCACCATAAATTTCATGTGTGATTCCCTATAAAGAATTCTAAGTTGACTGAAGACAGGGATGGTGGCATATGTCATGTCTATTTGCATGGTACCCTTAAGCTTAGCACCCCATGATCTTGAAAGAATCATGCCATATTTGGGGGGCACATCAGCCACTACCACATCCATCACTATGCATTTGGCTAGGATCTGAGTCAAGTTTACACAAAGATCTTTGATCAGGCCTAAGCATTTTACCCTACTGGAGTCAAATGAATACAAATATTTATAGGGTCTAGTTATCTCAAATCCTAATCTCTCCATGATTACTTTGGGCATGAGGTTATGTGAAGCCCCTGAATCATGCATAGCATTGTGTAAAATTTTATCATGGATATTCAAACTAACATAGAAAGGAGGGACCACTACTTCTTGGAACTTTCCTTCAATTTTAGGGCCAAATAAAAGGGCTAGCTGATCATCATTTAGGTTGACAGAGTCATTATTTTCTTCTATGTTCAAATTTTTTAACACCTGGAATTTATATACATCTTGAGTGACTAACTCAATGAGGGGGACAGAGATCTTGATTTTAGCAATTTCACTTCCCAAATTGAAAGGGAACTGTTTCTTTGAAAGTCTCAAATCTGTCTTGTTAGTCACTAACTTATCAACAAAATTAGCTTGGTGGTTTTTACTATGTACATCAGTTAAAATTGTTTTTACAGGGGTACTAGCTGAAGTGCTAGTGTTGCTAGGGTCAGCACTCTGTTTATTAGTGGTTTGAGTGATTTTCCCCTTGTTTTTACCAAAACTTTCAGCTGTTGTTTTGTTGTTTTCAGCAGCCTTTCTAATCACCTTTTCAGATATGTTTTTAGCAACAGTTTTAGAGGTCTTATCTTGGGGAGTTTCTTGGTTATTTTTTCTCTTGAGGTCATATTTCTTATGGACCTCCATGATGGCATTCTCAAAGACTTGCTTATAGTCTTCAGATTCTAAGCCTTCATTATCATCATATGTATATGTGACCTGGTCATCCTCTGTGAAATAGGTAGAATATTCATTACTTACTCCCAACATGGTTATAACAGTTCCCTCTGGCTCTTCTATCATTCCCTCATATTCATCAACATAATTTTCTTGGAATGGAGGTCTTATTTGTTGATCAATATCTCTTTGTCTAATCTGAGGGGGGTTTCTCCTAGAGTTCTAGTTCTTATTTTGAGGCTGGTTCCTATCCTGAGAATTTTCCTAGACAACCAACCTCTCCATCATTCTTTCCAACCTATCCATGTTCTTGGATAGATGGTCTAATTTCGAGTCAAATGTGGAAGGTGTAGTGTCTTCCCTATGTGTTACTTTATTTTCAGCCCTCATCCTAGCTCTCTTCTTAATCAGATTTTCTTCCACACTAAGAGATCCCTTCTACATGTCTTCTAAAGTCAAAGGATCCCTTTCTCTTAGTTGATAGTCCATTTCGGGATCAAATCCTTTAGGGAATTTGGCCAAAGCTGAGCCTTGTGCATGTTTCAAATCTGGGGGTAGTGTGTTATAAACACTATTGAATCTAGTGAAATAATTCTGAACACTTTCCCCAGGGTTTCTCTTGAGATTATTGTAATCTGACAGTATTTGGAGAGGGTTCTTCCTAGTTTCCCATTTGTTTATGAATGTTTGATGTAGAGAACGAAGATCATTTATCCTATTAGGAGTTAAACCCTTAAACCATTTCTTGGCTTCTCCTCCTAAACTTTGGGCAAAGATTCTCATCTTAATGGTCTCATCTTCTATTTCCATAAAATCAAAGGCATCATTAATTTTATCTACATGTTGTTGAGCAGTAGTGGATTCATTTCCAGTGAAATGGGGAATTCTGGACTGATATTCATTGGGTAAAGGAACCAGACGTTGTGGTAACACTAGGGGAGCATACCATGCTTCCATGGTAGGATTTTGTGGGACGAATGGAGTGGTTTAAATAGTGGGTATATGAGTGACGGAAGTTCTTGGTCTAGCAAGAGACTGTTGAGCAGATTTGGGGTGAGAGAAACCAAAGTTATGAATGAAATGAAGATCAGAAGGTGTGGATGGAGGGGTTTATCTGCTGCTAATATGCTGGCTACTATGTTATGGTGAACTAGGAGGCTCAAAGTCTGTCTGATATATGCCACTAAGTGGCTTGGTTCTTGGTAGTCCTCTTGAAAAGGGTAAGTCGACTTGGGTATTTGATAGAGCTGTAAGGTCTTCAGGCACGAAGTTAGCTCTATGAATGGGTTTGACAATAGTTGGATCCATAGATACAGGAGACTTCCTAAGAATTTTTTCTGGATTATCAACTATTTCAGGAGGATTTGGGTCAAGATAAGCTCTGGTATGGATTCTTCTTGAAGCCAGTATGCTAATATTCAGAGCCAAAGAGAAGAAATTTAGCTAGATATGGAAATATTTAGAGGCAAACTAGTCTTTAACAAAGAAAATATAATCCTCAAAGTTTCCTAATCACGGGTGAGCACGATGTTTGAACAGTAGTGCGGGTTGCCCCAATGGAGTCTTTATGAAACTAGGAGTAATCAACAGGCCTACTAATCACCAGTGGAGTCTTTTGGTCTTTTAGGAATTGTGGAGTTGCTAGGTGGATGATTTTAAATGATTTAAGATGAGTTTTGTCCACCATCAGTAATTAACTACCAATCTAAGCCTGTTGTGGGTTTTCTGAGCTCTTAAGGATGTATAAGATGCAATTTAATCAGAAATTCCCCATCGGAGTCGCCATTATGTTGGGGTCCAAGTGATTTGGAAGATTGGCATGCCAAATGACAAGGAAGCATCAGAACCACTTTAGAATCCTAGGATCTAGCCCTCCTAGATTCACAGAGGGATCTCTCTATATTTGTTTTTAAAGGATATATCTTTAAGGCTTATGATATGATATTAGGCTAGTTATGAAGTAAAAGGGGTTTTCTTGTTTTTTTTTGGTTGGGAATCATTAAATGAGAAGGTCATGTGAAGTGAAGGAGGAAATAAGTCGTATAATGTTTCAACATGGGAAGATAGGTCAAAAAATATTGCTAAACCATTGGGCTATGGAGTCATAAAAGGGTTTACTTGCACAACAACTATTCAAGGGTTTTCATAGGGCAAGTCATCTATATCAGAAGATATTTTAAGTTTGGTTTATGGAATGGAACATTAATAAGTGTGGAGAAAGAAGCAAACATATAAGAAAACAAAGGGAAACCTAGGATCAGGTAAGGAATTTTAACCTATCCTACTTTTGACATACTCTCAAGCGAAAAATATTTAAGATAAACATAAAAGGTATCCTAAGATCAAGTAAGGACTTTTAACATATCTTGCTTTTGGCTCAATTTTAAGGGAAATCTTCAAAACAATTGTTTAATACTAAACAAGGGACAGGGCTAACCATAAACTTCCTTGATTAGGACTCTACATAGCATGTAGTGAAAAGATCATTCAAGAACAACATCTCAAGTTCTACTCAGCCAGACATGGGCTCACTAACATTCTTTGACTGGTTATACTCTATTGAAATCATTCCCAAACAAGCATTTAGAGGAAAACATAAAGATAAAGCTTATCAGTCAGAATTAGGGTACTTTCAGAAGTAAATCCTAATCTATACTTGTTGTTCTTTATCAGAGAATATGAACACAGTGGAAACATAAGGAGAATGAAAATTACAGTGAGAATAACATCACCAATGATTTAGATCAGGATCCAATGAATCTGCTTGTCTATTTGATGTCCAAAACCAGTTACATACTTTGAGTCCAATGGCTTTCTACAATCCAATTCTTCTCTTCCCAGCCTACTATATTACAACTACTTAGCAACTCTTACTCAATAACAGTTCAAACAATTAACAATTTTCCAACCCTTTACAATGATTTTTCTGTGAATACATATAGGTGAAAGAGGAAGAGTGCTACAGAAATGGTAATAAATATTAATTAAGACAGAGTGGGAGAGGTATTCGAATGCCCATTCTTATTAATGACCATAGCATTAATTGATTGTACCAATTTAGCAATTTTTTTTTGTCTTTGAGGCATATCTGGTAAGCTGGTAATAACTCTGAAGTGTGTTCATTGAAGATAACTGTGGCTGAAGTAATCTGTTTGACTTATGAAACAAGTAACTGTCATAGTTTAGTTCTAAGGCCTCCCATGACTATGCAATAACTGCTCTGATAGTTTTAATGAGGTTCTGTCATCAGGATGGCTATCACGGTGTCTTCAAAAGGTGAAGTAGAATATGGGTGTCCTTTTCTTGACCTCTGGAGATTTAATTTCCCTGATGATCTAACATTCCAAGGCTTCTTTGCTAATCTATGTGTTTAGGCTTTAAACTCTGATTGGGCCCTCTGATACTGCTTTAAGGTCCTTGTTAATCATCGTTTGCTTTAACTGTGTCTTTGTCTTTAACATGCAGGTTAAGCTTTTGATTTCCTGATTTATGCTTTAACCTCTAACTTTCACTGATCTTCTTTGTTTTATTTTGTGTACAAGTGGTTGCACTGGAGAATTTGATTTGTAACCAATGCCCATGATGCATTGATTTAAAACTTAGAAATTCAACCCTTATGTCCCTTTTCCGCACTGAATGTTTTCCACATAGGATTGTCATCTTCGGCCTCTGCAACTAAATTGCTATGGGATGACTCTTTATCTTAGGACCGCCATTAAACATGCAAAAAACATTAAACATATTATACAATACTTATGAGGGGGATTAACTTCTTTAGAAGGATTTGGCAGAGTTGGAGGAGCTTTGCAAAGAGGTGGAATGCAGGCGAAGAAGGTTTCCATGGAGAAAAACAAGAAAACCAGGGTTCAAAACCGAGTTTGGCGCGAAGAACAAGATTGGCGGTATTGGAAAACCGGCAACGGTTTTCGCGTAGGGTCTAGGCGGTAAGTGGTAAGGAGATGGGGGAATGCGATATGGTCTGGAGGGTGCTGTGTGTCCCTTGAAAACCACCCATTTCACGTTGAAAATGGGTGCGAAAATGCCTGTGGGCCATTAGATATGGGGGGGAGATAGATCAACGGTGGAGATCACACGGAAACACAATGAAAGGCCCTAGCGTGGTCGGGTGGGACCAGTGGGGTTATAAGGGAAATTGAAAGAAAAATTCATATTGCAGGGGCACTTCAGGCATGGGCAAGTTTGCGGGCCAGGTGCCTCCGCAGTGAATCTCGACCGTTGGATCAAGGTCTTCTAAGGTCAAACGAGTCAATTGTGGGGGCACTCATATTGTAGACCATTTGTGTTGAAAGTGCCCGCGGGTGGAAAAATAGGTGAATTGGTGTGAGCCGTTGGATCTGGGAGATGGACGGCAAAGATTTACTCAGCAGATCGGCAATCAGGGGGGAAGAGGGTCCGGGAAGGAAGAATTTAGAAGTTGTGATGGCCGATGGCCGATGGGAAAGGCCAAAGCGATGGGCGGAGGACCATCGGATAGGGATCGAGATCGACGACGAAGATGCATTTGGAGCTTTGTACATCGGCGTCGAATAGGGTCAGGGGGAAAGGGAACTGGAATTTCCGATGAGCGACGCGCTGATGCGATGGAGGGATGCGATAGATGGAGGGTCGTTGGATCTAGAATGAGATCGACAGTTGGGATCTTATCGGTAGATCGGCCATCGATGGAAAGAGTTCCGAAAGGGAGGAAATTGGAATTGCCAAAGTGCGAAGCCGATGAGTCAGAGCGATGCGATGAGAACCGTCGGATCAGAAATGAGATCGACGGCTAGGATTAGATCGGGAAAGTGCATCGGCGGGGGTAAAAGGTTTTGAAAGAAAAAATGGGACTTGCCGAGGTGTGATGGCTGATGGGGTTTAGCGCTTGGTCACAGGACCAGGCTATATGATGAAAAAGAGGCTCGGGCTTAAGCCGAAAAGCGCTTAAGGCCCAATGTTTGAAAAGGAGCAGAAAAGGTTGAAAATGAGGTTTTTTTAACCTTTTTAAGAGGTTCTGATAGGTATAAGAAAGGAGTTTTAAACCTTATAAGAGGGATTTTACAAGGTTTAAAGGGATTTTGAGGAAATGAGGGATTAAATGAGGGATTTTCAAAGGGAAAAAAGATGGAAAATGAGTCTAAAATCAGTTTTCTTCATGATAACAGCAGGGCTTTTGTGAAGATTGATCCCTTGGACAAATGGACATAGCGAGGCTTCAAGAAGTCACAGATTTGCTTGAAATTTGTTTCTTGAAGAGTAATAGACCTATTTTAGCCATCATAGTACATGAAAAATTTATAGATGGCTAACACATGAATTTTTGTGGCTCTTGCAATCAACACATACTTGAATTTCAGACACTTAATTTTTACTTTTTATGACTATAGGACTTACCCACTCTACTTCTTCCACCGAAAAAATCAACTCTGCATTTAGAATTTTATCAATCTCTTCCTTTACTTTCTCCTTCACTATTGGATTTAGACGGTACGGTCTGCACTTTGCTGGTCTTGCATCGGGATTCAAAATTATACGCATTCCCCCCATGTCTCCTTTTATTCCTTTTAGCTCTGCTACTGAGGATGGGAACAAGTCTTCATATTCCTATAGAAGATTAAATATCTCCTCAGTCATTTCCACATCCTAGTAGTCACCAATTGATGCAAGTTTGGGCTTTCCTGGTGTTATAATGTTTAGCTTCTTATTCTTCAACGGTAGCAGATGAATTCCATCTGTTGTAGGTTCTTCTTCAATATCCCTCTCCCATTATTTTTATTCAAAATATAAATATATAAGATATTCTAGATCATTGTCATCCATTTCATTGTTTATCCTTTTTCATGCTACCGACTGTCTGATACTCTGTTTCTAGAGTGGTTGTTCTTCATCCTCCTAAATCTCTAGAAATAATAGTACTCTTTTAATGGCTTGCAGTGCCTATGTGACTCACTTTTTTTCTCCTTCAAAGGAAAAACATTGCGTAAATTGATCTGCAACTTCCTGCCAGGTACTGGTTCCTCTTTTTTTCTCTTCAATTAAGTACCAAGCCTGTGGAATTGAATCTAGTGAATGTACAAAATTGTGTGCCCAAAGATCATCTGGGTACCCTACTTTCTTCCATTGGTACTCACAATGTTTTAAATGTTTAATGGGGTCAAAATCGCCTTGGTACTTTTCAGTGAATTGTGGTCCTTCCTCTTCCTTGAATCTAGCCCTTAACGCTGCTGCAACCCCTTCCCATCATGACAAAGAGTTGCGATGGTTGCTCCACTACCTTGCTGACGTGGATTGTAAAGCCACATCCATGAGTGGGACTCTATGTTCCACTGGTACTTTATCCTCTATTTTGGAAATAAATGTATTTAAAACATTCATATTTGATAAAGTTGGATATGCTCTTACCTCAGTTCCCATCTAGTTTATTCTTCGGATGTTAGCACATGTTCTTGTATTGGCCTCATATCCCCCCTGCTGCCAATCATTCGAGTCTATTTCTGAGCCTAAGTTTGAGCTTTGAACACTCCTCCAGCTTACAGTCCCCCCCCCCCCGTTGTTGGGTTGATATAATCTTCTCTTTTCCCTGCTTTCATCTGATAGAGATGATTGAGAAGTTGAGCATCCCCTCTGTTGTCGAGAGTTTCTGTATATCAGGGTCCTTGATATGGGTCAAGTGGCTGAGTGACCCTAACTTATCCGTCTTCACATCAATTCCTTTTTTAAATCGATCACTGCATAGTTCTTGAAATCCAAATCTATTCCCAATAATGTTGGGTAGGGATCCTTATCCCCCTTAATATCTATCACCTTGAAGTCTGTGTATGTCTTTACCCCCACAACCTCGACCTCGACTTCTTCCATCCTGTCAATAGGCACAATGCAATACTAGTTTTCCATGCGGAGCTGGATTGGTGAGTATGTCAGCTTTGGTCTCCCCAATGCTTCTTGTGTATTCCTTGGAAGAATGTTGACATTGACCCTAGGTCAAGCATGGTGTCCTTAATTTGGAATCCTGCGACTTGAGTGTTTACTCGAAATTATTTTCCTTTTCTTCTCTTATTTCTCTTGACTCGCTGTCTATATTTCTATGTTGCTTCATTTGACTCCTCTGGTTTTGTGTTTTCCTGCATCATCATCTCCAGATTTTTTTTTAGTTGCTCCAACATTGGTGCATTGGTTACAATTTTTAGAAATAGCTAGAACCATTCATTAACCATTTCACTTGTATTAGTCTGTATCTCCTTGTCTACTGTCATCTTTGGTAAATCAATGCCTTTTCTCCCCACATGTTGGGAAAATGTTTCCACTGCTTATTTAAAATGTTGCTTCTGTCTATCTAGCCTGAACACTGGCTTTGGAGATGTTGGCTTTATCATATTTATCATATCTATATTCTGTGCATCTTCCCCTATTCTCTTTCCTCCCTGTGTTATTATGGCTACATTTTTCATAGCCTAAGCCTCTACTATTCTTGGCTCTGCATTAACCAGATTTTCTCCCCTTTGTTTGGCTCTTTCTTCCCATATTTTAATTAACTCTGGGAAGTCTTTAGTTTCATGTGTATTGAATCTACACTGAGAGTACCATGGTATTCTGGGAAGTGGACATTCCCTGGCTACGTGGCCCTCTTGGTCACAATTGTAACATCTTACAAGTCCTCTTCCTCCATCTCTGCCTCTTCTCATTCCTCCTCCTCGTCCCTTGGGAGCCTCATTCACTCTATATGATGTCATGTCTAATCGTTCCACCAGTGCATCCAACGCTCTACACTGCTCTATATTGTGCATTGTGGAAGCACATAACTCACAATATATGTTGTTTGGAATGTTGGAGTATTTTTTCAAAATTGGGCATAGGCGTGGTGGATGAACAATGCTTTTACATATTTCCCAGTATTCAGTTGCATCCTAATTGTGTTGCCTAGGGAACCCTGGGAAGTGGGGTTGCGACAGATATAGCCCTTGAGTGTTTATCTGCAAAGCTACCCCTACTGGTGGAGTCCCTTGTGTCCCTGCTGTTGAAGCCCCCATATTCTGCCCCTGCAACCTTGGAAATTCGGTGACCACGTGTCCCTCCATCAGACAGTGCGTACACCATACATTGGGTCTTGTAGGTCATATTGGCTGGATATCCTTCAAATTTTCCATTATACTAGATATCTGATGTTGTAACCCCAATATGGAAGGGTCTTGAGCTGCTGCCCCTCCTTTGAACTCCTACGGATACCCCACCATAGCCTCTATCTTCATAGCTTGCTCAAATGCACCTTGTAATGTATCAATATTCTATTGCGTTAGGGGAGTTCTTGTCAATGGAAGAAGGGCCTTGATAAACCAATCTCTCTAATGATTCAGAACGATTTGGTAACTCAGTTTTCCAATCTCATCCTTGAACCTTCTCATCAGATCCCATGTAGTTTCACCTTCTCGCTGTTTAATCTCCCACATCTCTGATAAACCCTGTTGATCTATCTGAGGTAACTTAAAATATTTAACAAATTCTTCCTTTACATCATCAATCACTGGGGTAGGATGATCTTCAGACCATTTGATAAACTAGCAAAGAGCTCTCTCTCTTAAAGTAGTTTGAAACTCGATCAACTTAACTGACTTTGGTGTCTGCCGAACCCTCCATATGGTTTCGCAGAGATACCAGTGTTGCTCCACATCATCATTGGCCCTCCCAGAGAACTTTGGGTATTGGGTAAATGATCCCACCATAATTCTTTTTGTGAATGGTACTAGAATAAAACCTGTATTTCCTCGCTGTGAAATTGTGTTACTAGCACTATTGCTAGTAAATATTGTTGTTGTAGGCTGAACACTATTCAACTTGCTAAACTCTCGTAACTTAAACAAAAATTTCACCTAGTGGCTGATAGAGTACCAGCGGAAGGTAGATACTAGAGCTACTTGAACTTTTAGGAATAGAGTTACCTTGAGTTATGGCTGCCAACCCCTCTCATAATAGTTGCTCCATCGCAACATGAAACTCTACATCGAACATCTCCTCAGGGCACGCGTCCTCCACACCCTTTTCTCTTTGGGCTGGGCTCCTATACACTTGCCTGACTTCCTTGATGGTCCCTCCTATTCCTTGGGATCCTGTTTGACCTTCCATATCCTTTGTCATCTGCGATGCCTTCTCCTTTGGGAAATCAGGACATCAAACACAGATAGAAGTATATTTCATTATCAATGGTGGATAGTTACATTACTCCTCAGAGATGATTACAGAAGGAAAAATTACAATATAACGGAACAAAAAATAACAAAACATATCTCTCCTGCGGCTCTCTTCCTTAGCCCTCTACTAGACTAACCTTTTGTCTACACTGGTTGATTTCCTATTTGTTCCTTTGCCAACGTGACTGTCAGTTTTTCCTCCTTTCCTGATTTGTTGTTTGCTGCATCTCCCTGATCACTAGGAGTTCTGCTATCTATCCTTGTCGCTCATCCCTTCCATCTATGCCAGTTTTCCACAACTATAGTGCCACCTATTATCCAACTCTCTGCAACCGTGAAAACTCCCTGTCTATCATGGTTGCACTTTGCGACCTATTCTTCGCGACTCAAAACCATTTCATTTTCAAAACAAGGGCCCCAATAGGCCTCGACCACATGCTATTGACTCATCCCGTGTTAATCCTTTTCTGTTGTCTCTGTCTCCATTGGTCCTGTTATAACCCTAGTAATTCTTAGGTTGTGGGATTTTGGTTTACAGTTAAATAAAACTAGGGGTAACCAAGAACCTCTTTTGAAATTCAGGATCTAGCCTTCCCAAATTCCGGAGAAGGATCTCTCCTCAAAATTTAGCTTGATTGGTTAATAGATTTTAGGCTAGCTATGAGTGGATAATTTGGTTTGAGTTTTTGAATGTTGGTGGGAATAAAGGAATACAAAGGAAACCATAGAAATATCTACCTAAGCACTGGGCAATGGAGTCAAATTTAAGGCAAACAAGATTAGAAAACTAAGGTCAAAAGAAAAAATATACTAAGGGCAAGATAGATGATCTTCAGAGGGTTTGAAAAGGCTATTTTGATGAAATGGTATGATCTGGACTAAGGGCAGTTAAAAATCCTTAGATCACAGAAAAGGAAAAGGGAAATGGAGGTCAAATGAGACTAAAGAGCAATTAAGAATTCTAAATTCTAGAAATCAACAGAAAACATAAACATGAAAACTAGTAAGAATAGAGAGCTTTTTACATTGATTCTGTAATACCTTTCCTAGTTTTTCATTTAAGATGGAAAATAACACAAGATGTATGAATGAAACTTAAAGAAATAAACAATGAAAACTAGAAGATACAATACTCATCTGATCAGCACGAGGATCATTAGTTATGATGTCTATTAGCTTTATTTTCCAGCCCGCTGCTTCAACTTAACTCACATAAAATCCCAATGTTTCAACAAAAACGTCCATAGTAGTTTTGATCATTTTATTCCACACAAAATACTTCGAAGAATGAAGTATTTATACAAGTAAATTGTTTACAAAATATCTCAAAATTTTGAGAGAATATCTCAAGAGAAAATAGGAATTATTAAATAAGAAGAGGGACAGCAGCAAAACAGATGGGCGAGTTGTCCTCTTTTACAAGAAAAATAGAATAGCTTATATAATCAAATAGATTATTTGTCTTGCTGGAAGTATTGCTGGCACTTGGGACAATATATCGTGGAAGATGACTTGTAGTATACTCCTCCTCTTTCACGTTCTGCTCTGATGCTCTTTTACTCTGTTTCTTCACTATTTACTGCTGTAAATTAAAAATAACCAACAGTAACCTTTTTTTTAACTGATACACTTTAATCACTGATTTTTCATCTTGATATACTTTGACTGCAAATTTTCATAGTAAATCAGTGAATTCCTGCCATTTCTCTGCCCTGGGAATTCTCATACTCTTCAGTTTCCTATAACTTTCATCTGCCTTTGTATACTTAGCAAAATTGGGCTTAACCATGAAAATATGTTTGATCTCATTTTGTAAAAAGAACAAGTTTTCAAAATATTCCAAAATGACTTTACCAGTAGGAGACCCTTGTGGTAAAGGTTAGTTGACCTACTCTTTGGCATAATCTCTGATTTTTTTATCATAATCCTTCTGTGGCATCAAATTTTCATTCAATGCATGAATGTCTAGAAGTCCTGCTTGTGACAGTACTGTGTATTTGGCCCAAAATCTTGTGATTTCCAAGTTCATGTCCTTGCATCTGTCTTCCAAATTATTCATCGTATTTATCTTATTCAAGACTTTTTTGATTTGGAGTATGCTTTCAGTTCTGTCCTAAATTTTTAGCTCTTCAAGCTCTTCTATGTGTTTACTATTCAAAAATGTAATAAGTCTCAAGGCTTGAGTAGGTTTTTCAGCCAGTTCTTCTTTTGTTTTATGTATTTCTATTTGTGTTGCTTTGAGTAATTATTTTTGTTCATAAATAATTTGAATTGAGGGCCATTATAAATTTATCCCTGAATGAGATTAACCTATTGTTGAAGAATCTTTACCTGTTCCTGCAATCTGTTGTATCTCTGCTCATGTCCTTTGGAAGTGATTAAGGAATCTATGTTAGATGTTTCAAGATTTTTTATGGTGCCTTTTAAGCTGATTATCTCTTTATCTTTCAAGGACATGTCTTCCATAGCCTTTACTATAGCATATATTTCCCCTGTTAGATTTACCTGTGAAGTAGATGAAGAAGTGGCAGAGATATCTTTAGAAGTAATTGACACTGCAATTGCCAATGCTCCTTTCAGTGCCAAATGTTCTACCAATGTAGAGGGAATAGTTGTACTTACAGTTGGAATAACTGTGGGAATGGGGACTTCCTGAGCTTTATTCAAAATTTTATTTTCTTGCATTAAAGATTCTATTTGATTTTCCATATCTTTAATCTGAGCTGTCATCTTCAAAACAAGTTTCATAGTTTCCTATTTTTCTGTTTTTCCCTGAAGAAATTCTTTTGCTTGAGGGCGCTCACTCTGTGGCAATTTGAGTTGATTTCTTAAGGCTACATTATCCTAATTATTTTTCCTTATCAAATTCTTAGCAACTTCAGTATTATAAGTATCTGCCCCTGTTTCAATCACCAAATCTTCTAAGGACTTGATCCTCAAATCCTTAGCATGAAGAGATGCTTTATCTAATTTCATTTGGGTCTGCAAATTAGATACAGTTTTCTGAAGCATGGTAGCACTCATGGTCTTGCTTACTACCTTTGAATAAATAATATATGATGCACTCCCGTGGAACTAAATCTGATCTAGTTCATGTATAGTATCATCATTCACTACAAATTTTGTCTTCCTGTAGTCTGTGGCTGATTTTGGATCTGTTACCACTGGTTGGAGAAAAGACATGATCATTTTATTTGTTGATTAATCAAATGCTGTCACTAATATGTCTTTATCTCCTAGTTTTTCCTTCAGAAGTTTAGAATAAAATTCATTCTTGATCTCTTCATTCTTTTCCCTGATTTTCTTGAACCTCTTCTGAATATCAGAATCAGTTTCTTCTGTTGTTTTATAAGAGGGAGCTTCTGTATCCATTTCTACTTCAACCATTTCCTTTCCTTTTCCCTGTGCTTGTACCTGTTCATTCTGAATTTCATTGACTGTTTCATTAACAATCATAGTGGCCTAATCATCTGTTTTCTAATCATTAGTATCATCCACATCTATGACTCCTTATTTTTCTAGAGTAGTCATTTTGGCCTTTTTGCTGTAGAATGTTTTAAATTTGTCTTCAGTGATTGTCTCGGCCAAATATCCTTATTCTTTCCTCGGCCTTTTATTGGATACCTCTACTGGTTGGTTAACTGTAACCACCTGTGTAATGTCCATTTTATTTTTCTGTATATTATCTGTTTGTATCTCCTGATCATCATCAATTAAAGTGTTTGCAACCCATTCCAACTGATTGGCATATTTTTCAATTAGTGGCTTTGATTCATGGAGGAATGGGGTCAACTTGCATTGGACCTTGAGATTTCTCAGAATACCCTGAGGGTCATAGTTCCAGTAAAAACTCTCTTGTAACTTGAATGCTGCTAATTTTCTGCTTATTTCTTTCAAAGAATCTCTACTGTTAACTATGAAAGAGCCAATTTGACTTTTCAATTTGAATTGTGCCTTCTTTTTGGATGCTATAAAGTTTACAGCATCAGCATTTAAAATTTTTCTTAAGTATTCCAAAGAAAATATCCTTGTGGTTAGAAACTTTGGTAATTTGTATGGAGCCAAAATTGCACCATACACTCTGATTTCTATGTGATTTTTATATAAATAACAATATCCAACTTTACAGTTTTCAGACAAATGTAAAATCCTTTTGATCTCTTCATTTACCATTGGTGGCTCTGCTTTATCCAACAAACTCATGGCAGGTGTGATAAATAAGTCATTGAAATCACTATAACTATACTCATTGTTGTTTTTTATGAGAAGAGAAGTCCAAAATATTACTAAAAGAGGTTTTCCTTCTATATCCATCTTCTGTAATGCAAAGGGAAAATTATCTTCTTGAGAGAAAAGGACAAGATGTAACAGGTATGATGTATATCTGAACACTCCTTCATCAGGTAACTTTATTAGCTGATAATGTATATTGTCAGCAATTAATTTGGCAAAGTCAAAGACCAATTCTGGTTGTTGTCCAGGAGACAAAGTGGAGAAGAACCCTAAAATGGAGGCATCTATAAATTCATCATTAACATAGCCTAAAATGAATGACAGCATGGAAATGACTTGTCTAGAGCCTTCAAGAAAATCAAAATTATCATAAGGTGGATTTACCTTGGGAAGGTTGACATGATTGGGCATGAAGTTTTGAAGGATTTCAAACATCCTAGGGAAATCAAGGTCTAAATACATCTGAGTCAAGTCTCCAATTGAAAATGATGCTGCTAGTGGATTATGGCTTAGTTGGAGCATATCATTGATTGATTCAACAGTTATGTAAAATAGGACCTCACTATCTTTGTTAACCATGCATCTTTGATCAGGAATATAATGCATTTGACACAACCTAATGAAATCCTGAGTAGTATTGGTGATGGGAACCACATATTTGGGCAAGTTGGAATCCCATACAGGTATATCATTGGCTATTTTCTTCTCAAATTTTTCCTGACACCAGCTATGTACTTCCAGAAGATCAAATTCAAGAGTAGCATCAGCAATTTTGTAATCTAAGTCAATCAAAGGATTGTTTTCTTCAATAGTGACAGGAGGTTGTAAAGGTCTGACTACTTCAGTAGAATCAACAGTTAGGACAGGAGTAGGTTTATCAATTTTGGGACGTTTGGGATTTGGAAGCTTTCTGGAGGTAGGCTTCTGAGGTTTAGGACCTCTAGTTCTAGGGGTGACCTGCTTCTTAGTCATTTTTGAAGAAAATGAGCAAGATTGAATTGTTTTCTCAGCTCTTTATGGAAGCATAAGGTCAATTAAGTTGATTTGGGAAAAACTCGAAATCTGGGCGAGGGTTTTATGATGAAAATGTAGATTTGCAAGGTGCAAATGGTAGGAAAGGGATTTTCAATGGTTTATTTAGGAATTCAAATGGAATTTCACCGTAGGAATAGCTTTTGGGTGGTTGAAATTCTTAAGGAGGAAGTGGAAAATTCTAGGAAAATTTTGACAAGGTTTCCCCTGTTTCTTCAAGGTTTTAAGTACTCTCACACGAGTACTTTTGGCATTGAAATTCCAAGTAGTTTAATTTTTGTTGAAAATTAGGAATTTGTAGGCTTAGATTTATTGAAAAATACCTTTAAATAGGTATGGTCGCAGTCACAAAATGTTGCAGGTGATACCAGTCTTCAAAATGGTTGCATTTGTTTGGTATAAGGCACTGGAAGTCTTCGGAAGTAACTTTTCAGAGTGAAAATGATTTTAGGACAGAAAATTAATTCGAAAATAGCTCTGCAATGCTATATGTGATTAATTCTCAGAGGGATAAGGCGCACAGGTATGAAAAACGATAAAGAACTAAGGTTAAAACTTTAGTTTTTATGGATCATGCTGAGTATTAATTGCAGGTCAAGTTGACATGGCGGGAGTGGTTTGTGCGTTTGAAGGAGAAACCACAAGTGGTTATCGCATTTCTTTTGAGAAGTAACTAGTTTTTAGCTTTTACAATGCAATCTAGTGAAATTAGGACACGTAGCGGGCAGTGGTTTCATAAAACATCTTTTTTCACAAAAAAATTTGGCAACTTCGCCCGATCACTTTAGAAATGCAATATGGGATCTGCGTCGTTGGATTTGGTTGAGTGAAGCAAATGGATCAGATTCGTCAGGAAGCTGCGGCGAAATAAGGTGGGACCAGGTACTATGATATATGCCATTGATTTGGCAAGAGGAGATCGATGGTTTAAATTAATCCGATAGGAGATGGCTGGGGCGGGGAAAGGATTTATTGGATTTAGTTTGGATTGTCGGATTAAAGGGATTAAGATGATCGGAGGGTCAGGAATGAATGCGAGGGGGTGGGACTCGGGTTCAATATTATCCATTGATTTTGATCGGGATGATTGGATGGTTGAGGTTAATCCCGATGGTGAGGAGGGGTTTAACAAGGTTTAAACCAGGGTTTAAGATTTATACGAAACATCAGGTTTTGCATAGTATGAAAAAGTAAAGGTTTAACCTTGGGTTAGGGGTAATTGGGAGAGGGGAAATATTACAAAAGGATAATTTTTGTGAAGTTTGGCTTAGATTAACTTCGGGATTTTTGTTTTAAACATATAAAATATGTTTAAAGATTTTCGTTGTATTTTATTATATTATATAGCTTTTAGACTATTTAAACTGTCCAAAACTATAAAGGAGTGAGATATTTGAATAATGATATTTTTAGCCAAAGGGGGTTTATTGTGGGTTTTTATCAAACCATGTGGGGATAATAAACTTTGGCTAAAGTTATAATAATTGGTTTTTGGGGCTATTTAATAAAGGGAATTATATTAATAGGAGAGGGTTATTTTCTAGGGAATTAATAAATAATTTAAAGTTAATATGACAAAGGGGATAGTGGAAACTCAAAATACATAAATATAACTAAGAAAAGTGAATTTTTAAATCAAAGCTTTGTTATCATAACTTAATCACTTCAACTTAGGATAAAATGTTATTTTGAGCATTATATGCTTTCATTGAGATGTGGGAAATTAATCAAATGAGGATTAGAGCATCATTAAGTAAACTTGAGTTTTTAACTTATGATTTTTCCTGGTAAATGAATGCATGAATGGAAAATGATGTGATTTGTGGGATTAATATAGGCATTTAACATTTTCAACTAATCAGCCATAGAGCCTTGGGTCCGGTCCCAACAGAAGTCAAAGAAATGCCTTGAGCCTTTCTGACTGATAGTTTAGAATGATAAATGGCTATGGGGAAGGGAAGTTAGTTATTTGCAGCCCTGGTAAATCATATTTACAATTATGCTTCTCACCTTCTTCTACCTACCCAATTTTCACTGCTAACATTTTTTCTTCCCTTTTGATTAGGTGCATTTGAACTAGCAACCTTTACAACATTTATTCTTTCTGAAAGAAATAAAACTATCTAATTCTACACTTATTTCATCCAGGAATCCAGATTAAACTTTTGGATTCACTTATTCTCTACCTAAATAATGAATTGTCATGATTAAACTATATGAAAATTGTTTATTCTCTATCTACAATATTTGAAATTGAAAAATGACGAGTAAAGATTAAATTTGTTCAACTCATCACAGATTATGGCATTTATTGACACTCTGCCATAATCAACTGCCAAAAGGTAAAAGTAGTGGCATTTAGACTTGCACACTTTCATGTTTTATTCATCTTTTTCTTTTGGGGTATATGATTTTTTCCAAGTCCTTTGATCTTTCTTTTAGGAATTTTTACCCTCTTATTTATTTATTTATTTTTAGAAAATATGGGAATACAACTTGTAGAAGGCAAATTATATACCTATTTACAAGATTACCATCAATCAAGTCAAAATTATGAATCCTATATTTACAGGTCACTAACATCAGCTTCACTTAGGGATGGCATTTCCTGGTGGAATGTCAAGAACTCTGAGATCAATAGCATTCATATTTAACTTTGGTGATCCTGTCATTGTCTTCTGTTTTTTGCAACAATTCATACTTATGACATTTTATACTACAAAGCTTAGGGCCTTCTCTTCAGGCTTTAACTTTGTAAATAAAATCTCCAATCCAATCTACACACTTGCAATGAATATTTACAATGATAAAGTAAATCAATCTAATTGTTGGGTGACTCTGAAGAATAGTAGTGTTTCAGCATCCTACCATTCACTAGTCCTTCTTGAAGTTAAATTCCATCCAAATTCCTGATGAAAAAGGAATTATTACCTCTGTAACCATATCACATAGGTTCCTTGCCATAGAAAATCAAACTTTCCATGTTTGCCTCTATCCTCTCCTCGTGAATCCCATCTCAAAACTTGATCTCCTATGAAAAAATCATTGTCTTTAACCCTTTTATCAAAAATATTTTTTATTTTGTCATGTAAAACTTGTGATTTTTCATAAAATTCTTCCCTAGTTTGTTGGAGATGTATGGTTTCATTGATTCTTCATTGAATATCATTTGTTTCCACCTGTGATTCCTGGATAATATTCATAACTGGAACACCCAAGGAAGAAGGGAAAATTGCATCTGTTCCATAAACAATCTGATAAGGTGAAGTTCCAATAGACTTTTTTGTGGTAAGTCTATCAGCCCACAGGGCATAGACTAACCTTTTGTTCCAGGTCTTTTTGTTGTCTTGGAGTAATTTTTTGATGATATTGATTAAGCTTTTGTTTGATGATTCAACTAAACCATTACCTTGGGGATAATATGTTATGGGATGACCTAAGGTAATATGGTATTTATGACAGAAATAAATCATTTTCTTGGATTTGAATGCTGTTGCATTTTCAGTAATAATATTATGTGGGCATCCAAATCTTGATAAAATATTACTTTCTATAAATGATATTATAACTAAATCAGTGGCTTGTCTGGTAGGAATGGCTTCTATCCACTTGGTAAAGTAATCTATAGCAGTTAAAATCCATTTATGTTGACCTGAATATGGAGGATGGATTTCACGAATGAATTCTAACCCCCATAGTTGAAATGGATTTTCAATTGATATAGGCTTAAGAGGTAAAGGCAATATTTTCTTTTTCCCTTCAAAAATTTGGCATTTGTGGCAGGAGGCAACACATTTTTTGACATTAGAAAATAAATTTGGCCAGTAAAAACCAACTCTCAGTATTTTATCTGCTGTACTCTTCCATTATAGATGGCCTCCATAGTCACCTGCATGAAATTCCTCAATAATTTTGTCAGCTTCAGATTTTAATAAACAATTTAGTAAAATCCCAGTACTTTCTTTCTAGTAAAGTGCATTATTTAAGATACAAAACCTCATTGCTTTCTATTTGATGAATATTTCTTTGGTTTTAGTTAGCCCAGGAGGAGCTTGTAAACGTGTTAGTACAAAGATAATATCAGAGTACCATGGTGAGTCTAGATAGGCCTCACTGATCAATGGAGTTGCCACCTCCTCCTGGTCATCTATTTGTGCAATGAAATTAATGTCTAATGCATTGCAATTTGATTCAGCCATCAATCTGGCTAATCCTTGTCCTTTAATGAGCTTTGTTGGTTTGATTTCCAGATCGTACTCAAGGATAGTGGCTATCCACTTTCCTCTCCTACTATCAGGTCCATCTTGTGTCAAAATATCTTTGATTACTGCATTGGGGACATATGCAACGATGTGTGAATGAAGTATGTAAACTCTGAAATCCTTGATGGCTTTAACTAGCGCTAAAGCCTGTTTTTCCATTATATTATAATTCGGAGGTGCATCTCTGAGGGCTTTACTAAAGAATGCAATTGGCTGTTCAAAACCTTGATTGTTTTTCTGCAGAAGAACTGCAGCTATGGTGTGTTTAGATACAAAGGAAAAGATTATGAAATATTTTGTATAATCTGGGCTGATGAGGACTGGTGCTTTTGTCAAGGCCTGTTTTATGGATTCGAAATATTGTTTGGCCTTTATTTTCCATTTTATTGCAGAGTCATTTTTAAGCATATTGTTGAGATATTTTATGATTTCAGCTAGATTAGAGATAAATCTTCTTAAAAAATTGATTTTACCCAAGAATGCTTGAAGTTCTTTTATGTTTCTTGCTGGTTGAATATTCAAAATAGCTTCAATTCTTGCAGGGTCTATTATAATTCCTTCTTTGGAGATTATGTGACCTAACAGTTTTCCTTCTTCTAGTCCGAAAAGAGTCTTTTTAGGATTAAGGGATATACCATATTTTCTACATTTGATAAAGACTTGTCTCAGGTGATCTAAGTGTTCATCATTTGTTTTTGAAAAGATAGTAATATCATCAAGATAGATAACTAAAAATTCATGGATATCCTTTGCAAAGGCAATATCCATTTCCCTCTGAAAATTAGCTCCTGTATTTTTCAATCCAAAAGGCATTTTCATGTACATGAAAGTGCCCCAAGGAGTGGTAAATGAAGTTTTAGTTTGATCATCTTTATGAACTAGAATTTGATTATAACTAGAGAAACCATCTAGTAAAGAAATTATTGAAGAACTTGCCACCTTCTGCAAAATATGATCCATTTTAGGCAAGGGGTAATTGTCTTTCGAGGAAGCTTTATTGAGATTTCTAAAGTCTATACACAGTTGAATTTCTCCTGTTTTCTTTCTGGTGGGCACTAGATTAGATACCCAGTCAGAAAACCTAAATGGTGTAATTATTTGTGCATCAAACATTCTTTTAACTTCTTTCTCGATCAAAGGTAACAAGATTGGATTAATCCTTCTTAGTTTTTGTTGAAAAGGTTTTTTATTTTCTTTCAAAGGAATCTTATGTTGAATTATGTCTTTGTTGTAAGTTTTCAAATCTTTGTAACTCCATGAAAAAACATCTGGATATTCTTTCAAAAGTTCTATGTATTTAACCTTTTCTTCTGATGACAAGGACTTTGATAGTTTGATCATTTTTGGTTTTTCATTTATTCCTAAGTTATACTCTTTTATATCAGACCTGACTGGTTCCATTTTTGGGATTTTGGGCACATCATTGGAATCAAACAAGTCTTCTAGGGGAGTTAAACCTTTGGGTAAAATGTTATTTTTTAAATCAATCAAATATGGTTCATCTTCCATCATTTCCTCTATATCTACTTTTTCCAATTCATCTATGTCACTTTGAGTAAATATAGTAGGTCTATAAAAATTATGTACATCTAAATCTTGTATATCATCTATTTGAAAAAAATTTGAATCTATGTTACAAGGTGAATCTATAGTACATTTATTATCAATTTGGCAATTTTGAAACTCTCGTTCATTGTTCAAAAAGTGATAGATTTGTTCATCTTCTGAGAAAATTTGCCAGTATTTTACATTATCTGGGACAATAGGTCTGTGTTTGATTTCAACAGTGTATTTTTGTGATGGAAAAAATGGGAATTTGAAAGTGCTGGCAAAGTTTGCTAAACAATGGGCTTGCATGTTCTATTTTCTAGGGATGATAGCAAACTTACTTTCTAACAAATCCTCACCCAAAATGTGTTGTGGCCCTATATCTAGCCAGTCTGGGATTGTGAACAGAGTATTCTGCATTTATTTTCTTGATAACTAACTCTGAATCTCCCATGACTAATATTCGTTGCCCTCCCAATTTTCTAATGATTTGAAGACCTAAGATTAAAGCCTCATATTAAGCCATGTTATTAGTACATTTGAAATTCAATCTAAAGGCATGTCCTTGGGAATGGCTTGTTTCAATGTTGGTAATCCATACACTAGCTCAAGCTCCTGATTTATTCACTGATCCATCAAAATCAAAATGCCATAAAGCCTCATGACCAATGTAATCATCCATTATTTTAATTTCTTATCAGTGAGTTCAGTTTGGCTGTTATTATGATCAGAGTTACAGAGAATAAAGGAATCAAGATCAGTAGGAGTTGAATAGATTGGGTAATTGGTAGGTCTATTAGCACTGCTGATCATAAACTTCATTAAGGTTTCTCTGTAAATATTTTTGGGTTGTCCAAATACCAAGATAGTGGCATAAATCATGTCAAGTTGTAGAGATCCCTGCAACTTTTCTCCCCATGAGCGAGAAAGAAGCATGCCATACTTCGGCAGGATAGTAGCTACCACAACATCCATGATCACGCTTTTACCAGTATATTGGACTAAGTTTACACACAGATCTTTAATCAATCCTATGCATTTGACTTTAGATGAATCAAATGAAAACATATCTTTATATGGCCGGGTTATGTCTAGATTCAGGGTTTCCATTATTGCTCTGGGCATTAGGTTGTGGGAAGCTCCAGTATCTAGCATAGCATTGTGTAATATCTGATCATGTATAGTAAGACTTAAATAAAATGGAGGTACTGACCCATATGAATGCTTACCATCTACATTTGGACCAAAGATTAATTCAGGTCTATCATCACTCATATTAATTGTATCCTCATTTTCATTTACATTCAATGTTTCAGTAATAATAGATCTATAAAAGTCATTTTTAGCCAATTCAACTAAGGGAACAACTATCTTTAACTTGGATATTTCAGATTGGATGTTAAATGTTGACTAAAATTTGATAGCTTGAATTATTTCATCTTTTGGAACTATTGTTTGGGATGATTTTTCTTGTGTGTCAACAATTTTACCTTTGGCTTGAGGTTTTATTTTGTCTTATGTTTGAGTTTCCTAGTTTCTGCTATCTTTAATTGTTTTTTCAGGAATAGTTTGAGTGTTAGCAGATGCTTTATCAGATTTGGAATTCTCAGCAGAAGATTTAGGATTTGATGATTTTGAGTCAGCTGGATTCTTTTTTGGATCATTATCTGTTGCTGAATTGGTGGTCTTTGTGGTATTAGACTTTTGGGCATCTTTAGAGGATTCAGCCACCTCACCAGTGATATCTACAATCTTTGGACTATGTTATTTTTTACTGGGTGGGTTTGTATTTTGTTTATTTTCTCTAGGAAGAATCTGAAAATTTTTCATTTTGGGAGCCTCAATATTCTTTTTGTTTTGGATTTGTTGAGTTGGAGCATTGTTTTTTGTAGTAGGCTCATTGGTTTTCTTGCTCCTAAGGTTATATTGGCTATGAATTTCATTGATTGCAAAGTCATAACCTTGCTTATAGTCGAAGGATTCACCAGATTCCACTTTGAACTGTTGTAGCTCAAAGAGTTCTTGGTCCTCCTGAGTGAGGAAAATTGTATTGCTTTCATCTATCCCCATAACTATGTTGATGTATTCCTCATCCTCAACATTGTTTTGTGAACTCTCTTCAAATTTTTCTTGGAATGGGGGTCTTATGTTCTAATCTGGGTAGGGTTCTTTACCTTTCCCAGGATTGTTGTTTTTCCTGTAGTTTGGATTCTTGATTTTGGATTGATTCTCCCATTGTGGTTTCCTTTCAATGTGGTCTAATCTCTCAACTACTTTTTCTAATGTTTTGTTAATAAAATAAAATTTACCATCTAAGTTTGAAGCTTCTTCTTTGATGGTGACCCTTCTCTCATTTCTAAGTCTAGCTTTCTTGGCAAGGATATTAATTTCTACACCTACAGCGTTTAGTTGCATTTGTTCTAGGGTCTCTGCTTCTCTTTCTTTGATTTGGTAGGCCATGTCTACATCAAAATAATCAGGGAAATTGAGTAGCACGAAATATGGAGTGGGTTTAAGATCTGCAGGAATAGAATTGTAAACATTTTTGTATCTAGCACAAAAATCTTGGACAGACTCATTAGGAGCTCTTTTAACAGCATCAAACTCGGATAATATTTGCATGGGATTCTTCTTCTTTTCCAATTTATTTAGGAAGGCTCTATGAAATGCAACTAAGCCTGCTATACTACCAGCACCTAAACTTCTAAACCATGTTTTTACTTCTCCAGTTAAGCTTTGTGCAAATAACTTCATTCTGACATCAGAATCATCTATCTCATAAATTTCCCAAAAATCATTCATTCTGGTGATATGTTGTTGTGCATTAATTTGTGAAAAATTATCAAATAAGGGGATATCCTTTTGGTAATTTTGGGGCATGTCATGGAGGTTTTGAGGTAAGACCAAGGGAGAATATATGGCTTCCATGGCTTGGATTTTCGCTAAATTGGGAGGTACAGTAATAGTGGCAAGGATAGTGTTGATTACAACAGTTGATGTACTTGAAGAGCTAGGAAAAGAAGATGAAAAAGAAGTAGTATGGCTAGGGCTTATGGTGGTGGTTGTAAAAATAGGAGGTGAAAAAATGATGGAACAAAATGACGGTATGATGGGATAGAATATTTTCAGATTAGAATCAGAAGAAGGATAAAGTACATATTTGAGGAACTATACACAAGTTGGTAAAGGAAAAGTCACATATACAAGCGAGTACGAAGAAGAAAAGTCGTGTATGAGCTAGTACACTAAGTTTATAATACCAGTGGTCTTTACGATGGTATTAGCCCAAAATATTGAGTGTATTAAGCAGTTATTTTGATCTCGTCCAAGAATACCATTGACATTTGTGTGGTTTTTTCTCATGGTATTGGCTAAGGCTTAATCTATATAAGGAGGTGAAGATCATAGTGCTAAAGGGTGAATGAGTATGGAAATTTAATGAATACTTAAATATGAAGTATATCTGCATGGATTGGGCTATAATCAATAGATATACATAATATTATTATGCACTCATGAATACAATGATGGATCAGGATCTCTAGACCTGATATGACTATGTATTTGCATGATCCATTTATGAGTTGTTTATATCTGTGGTTTAGCGCATGTTTATTGTAGTGAAGGGTATGATCTAAGTAAGTGTGCAGCTCTGAAATGTTTTGCAGTCCTAATTTAATTACAGATCTATATGTGGATTTGACTCAAGGAAGTCGCGTATATAGGCAGGTTCGGCTCAACAAAGGCACATATATATATTCATTGAAATATATACACAAGTCAATTTCAGGAGAAGCACGTATAGCCATAGATATGTTTATGGAAATTGCATATACAAACTAGGGTTTTGCTGAATAATACTGAAGGAAATGTCTAATCAGTTTTCATGTGTTTCTTCTCTTTGTCAATGATGTCTTCATATAGATCTGGGTTATTTAAGTACTGATTATGCTGCTAGTTGATTATTAGTGTTTGGTTGATTGAAAATGATAGATGTTGTTGATTGTATGAGGGCTTTGTAAAATTGGAAAAATATGTCTAAATATCTCTGATCTATTCTGAGTCTATTCATAACTCTAATCTTAGTATATTAAGATCTATACGCAAGTTTCTCCACAAAAAAGTGTGTATACATTCGAGTTTCCATAAGTAAATTAGTGTATACATTTTTCTTATGAATGATCAGGGTTGTAGTTGATTCTATGTGTTGATGAAAAATTTTGGGTTTAGTTCTGTGGTCTAGTTACAATGATCTCATTGTTCTATTCAAATTTGGTTGATGGTTGTTTCAGTTGATCTACAAGTTCTGTTGAATTAAAATTTGTTGGATCCTATGTGAAAATTTATGAAACATGGTCTATATTAGTTTTGACATTCGGAGCCTAAATCAGTCTGAAAGTCGAAGATTCCTTCTAGAAGGAGCCTGTGATTAGATCAGGGGGTTGTAGCTCCATTCTAGCGGTGGATGGTAAATGCGATCAGGGGGTAGGAGCTCCTTTCCAGTAGCAGTTAGAGAACGAGAGAAGGCTGCAGCTTTCTGCAGGTGGATTCCTGCGTGTTGGTATGAGTCTGCGGCAACACAAGATTGTAAGCAATTTTATATATAATAAATATTAAAGACAAAGACGACAACAACAATGTTTTTCTCCCAAATTGGGTTTCTACCTTAAATCCTGGTGTTCCTGTGTGTTTCTTATGTGTGATGATTTATTTTGTTCTTATTGCATATATTTATTTCTTACTAAATTTATGATGAATGAATGATGCACTGGTCTAAGTAATTCTTATTTGAATAATAAGTGCACTGGGCATATGCAAGTTTCCTTCAAGAAATTTTTGTATATATGTGTTAATTCCCTATATTATTGGTGTAGTCCCTTATTGTTGTTAGTGTAGCCCCCTTATTGTTATTATTGTACCCCTGTAGTCCCCATATTGTTATTGTGCCCCATAAAACCCCACTATTTTTTTTTGTGCCCTTCCATTATTATTGTTAGGTCGGTTAGGATTATATTGTGACCCCATGGACTTCTATATATAGAAAGGAGGTTTTCTCATTTGAACCATCCAATAATTTTTCATTTATGTAATGTAAATGAGGTTTCCCCCTCGAAGTGGTTGATTTATAAGGTGTTGATATCTCTTTTCTTCTATTTTTGTAGCTCATTTCATAACATTTGGTATCAAAGCTTTGGATTCTAGGGTTTCGCTACTTAAAATAGGTCATCGTGGAATTTTTTCTATAACTTTTTTCTATGAAGTTTCAAAAGCTATAAAAAAAACCCTTTTGCGAAGAAACCCTGATGAACGTCGTTTAAAAATTTTAGAGCTTTGTCTAAAACATTTTTAGAGATATGATCTGTGGAATTTAATGTTTTTGCAGGCTCCCGAATTTAATCTCAAAGAGGTGAGCTTGGGGAAATCGTCATAACTCTCTCTCTAAGCCTCAGATTAGAATTATGTAAAAAGTGGTGGAAATCACACGGAATTTAGTTTATTTTTTATCAATTTCAGATCCGAAGGAGGAAACGATGACACATGCAACGTCATACAAGTTCTCTCTACTGAACCAGTCCTTAATTAGGTCATTTCTGGAGATTAGGCATAACTTTTTCTTGAAGAATCAAAATCGGGTCAAGCCCATGGCATTGGAAAGAAGATTAAGAGGGCTACTAAACGGCAGAAGATAAAATATCGGGGATCTAAAATTCCATAAATACATCAGTTTTAAAATCGAGCTCCTCAAAAGCAAGAAAAATGTGTGTATTTTGTTTTTCAAATTGCACAAGTCTTTTTTGAAAAATTAGTTTGAAGTGATTCTAAGGGAATAATGAAGCATAGATATCAGCATTGGGTTCTAAAATGGCCCCTAAAAATAATTCAATACCCATTAAGCCCTCAGAATGCTCTACTATGACTCATGAAGAGAAAGAAGTGAAACATGATATATCAAAATTACAAGACCAAGTGCACCAAATTTCGCTCTCGCAAAGAGCAACAAAAAATGAAATGGAAGTTTTGACGAAATGCATGGAAGCTAAGATGGATGGTTTGAAGAAGGGCATGGAAGCTAATATGGATTGTTTGAATAAAGGAGTGGAAGCTAAGATGGATGGTTTGAAGAATGGCATGGAAGCTAATATGGATGACATGGAAACTAAGATCGATGTAAAAATGAAAGACAACATGGAAGACATGAAGAATGATATAAAAGTAAAAATGGAAGGCTTGAAGGAAGTTTTAACAAATTTGATATAATAAATGATTCCTAATTGTGAAAAGGTAGTACATGAAACTCATGATGATAACAAAATAAATGTTAATCACGATTTCATAAACTCTAATGTTGGATTGAAGACCCACCATATTTGAAATATCGATATGAGGAAGTTTGATGGCAAGGACCTCGTAACAAGGATACTACAGATGGAGCAATATTTGATCTGCATAATGTGAAAAACACACAAAAGGTACAAATTGAAACTTTACATTTAGAACAAAATACATTTGTATGGTATTGATGTTTTTTCTCTCGTAAAAAAATTGTCACCTGGTTAATTTTTACGGAGGAAATGATAACACATTATGAGGATACAAAGAGAAATACCTTCTTTACCCGATTGATAAATCTCAAACAAAAGGGTTCAATGGTGGAGCACATTGAGGACTTCCAAAAATTGAATATAAGTGTAACTGATATTCGAGAGGAACACAGGATTGATGTCTTCATAGGAACTTTAAACGATAACATCCAACATGAGGTTTACCTTTGGGAACCTAATTCATTAGAGAAGGAATTCAGGCTAGAAAGAAAAATTAAAAGTAAATTTATGGTGGCAAGGAAGCCTACCACTTACATCTATAAAGATGGAAGTGTTTCTACTCCTAGACTTCCAAAATCTACAAGGTTGACACCACAACAATTAGAAGAAAAAAGAGAAAAAGGGCTTTTCTATAGCTGTGATAGAAAATACACTAAAGGTCATAAGTGTGTTGAGAAGAAATTATTTTACATAGATTGGGAAGAGGAGGAAGAAAATGAACAAGAAACTTCAAAAGAAGAGGATATACACTAGGAGCCAACCCTAGAGAAAGAATAAATTAGTCTTATCATATCCTGTAATGCATTGGCAGGAATTACCACTCCTCAAAATCTTAAGATAGAAAGACATATCAATAATGAAAATGTAATAGTCTTAATTGGTTCATGTAGTACCCATATTTTTATTCATTGTAAGGTAGCCAAGGAATTGAATTGCTTCTTATACCCAGCACCAGAGTGTAAAGTGATTGTTGCAAATGGAAGGACTATAAATTTATCCGGAAAATTCCATAAAATCAAGATAACCATGGGGGAATATGTATTGAATATTCGAATGCTTTCCATTCCAATGGGAGGTTATGATGTTGTACTAGGAGTACAAAGGCTACAATATTTGGGGACGATAGCTTTTAATTTTCAAGAATTTTTCTTGAAATTTTTTTTTAAAGGAAAGGAAGTTGAATTACAGGGTATCGTAGGGAAGCCAGGAAAGATAATAATCACTAATTTCATGAAAAATCTTCTGAATAAAGAACAATGAGGCGTAATTTCACAATTATTCTCACTAGAAGTTCCAACATCAAAATCATCTATTTCTCCAGATCTCCAAAAACTCTTGGACAATAATTCCAAGGTCTTTGAAACTCCCAAAGGACTCCCACCTATTCGTGTTCATGATCATGCTATTCATTTTATTCCAGGAAGTGTTCCTCCAAACATCAAGCCTTACATATATCCTTATGTCCAAAAGAGTGAAATTGAACGTATTAGAGAATGGTATAATTCAACCTAGTGAAATTTCTTTCTCTGCTCCAATAGAATTGGTGCAGAAGAAGGATGGATCACAGCGCATGTGTCTGGATTATAGGGAGCTCAATAAGCTCACTATTAAAGATAAATTCCCATTCCTGTTATTTATGAATTATTGTATTAATTACACGGAGCAATTTATCTTACCAAATTGGGTCTTTTCTCATGATATCATCAAATGAGAATGAAGATTGAAGATATTCGGAAGCATTTCGAACTCATGAGTGTCATTATGAATTTTTGGTCATGCATTTTTGCCTTACCAATGCACCTTCTACATTTCAAGGGTTGATGGATTCCATTTTTAAACCCTTCCTTAGAAAATTTGTGTTAGTATTTTTTGATGATATACTAATCTACAGCAGGTCTTGGAAGGATCATGTTAAACATGTTGACATGGTTCTCAAACTATTGGAGGAGAAACAATTATATGCAAAAACCTATGAATGTTTCTTTGGAGTACAAGAGGTATAATATTTGGGTCATATTGTATCTCAAGAGGGTGTTAAGGTAGACCCTAACAAAATTAAAGCCATTAAGGAATGGAAAGTCCCCACAACCATAAAGTAGTTGAGATTATTTCTCGGGTTAACAGGGTATTATCGCAAGTTTGTTAGGAAATATGGAAGAATAGCAGCACCTCTAATGACATTATTGAAGAAAGATGCATTTTCATGGACTTCTGAAGCCACTAAGGCCTTTGAACATCTTAAAGAGGCAATGTGCCTAGCACTGATCTTGGGTATGCCAGACTTCACAAAAACCTTTATTGTGGAATGTGATGCCTTAAGGAATTGAGTTGTTGTTGTTTTAATGCAAGAAAGAAAACCCGTTTCTTTTGAAAGTAGTCCAATCAATGGAAAGTATGTACAGAAAGATATTTATGAGAAGGAAATGTTGGCAATACTACATGCACTAAAGAAATGATGACATTACTTAATGGGAAGAAACTTCAAGGTAAAAACTGACCATGATTGTCTTAATTTTTTTTTGGAAAAAAGACTATCTTTAGAAGAGAAACATAAATGTGTCAGAAAGGTGTTGGGTTATGACTTTGAAATAATCTGAAAAAACGGGAAGCTAAATGTTGTTTCAGATGCACTCTCAAGAAAGGATGAGGAGCCAAAATTATTGCTTTGTTCCAATTCTCTTATCCAACCAAATTGGACAACTGAACCAAGGGAGGAATGGAAGAATGAGAAAGAAGTGTGTGTTAGTGTCAGTATTTGCATACTTCCACTAGGGATCAAAACACATTTGCATGTGCATCTTATGTGTCCCATACTAAATAAATTTTTCATCATTCCATTAGGTCATGGCTTAAATTTTTCCGCTGGTGGTTGTCCTTGTCAATAAGCTCCATTTTCCCTCCGAGATTCACACTACTGACTCAGTCCCATGTCCTATTTAGGATAATAACACTTATGGAAATGCTCTTTTCACTTGAAAGTCTTTAAATCAAAATATCATGCAAAATTCAGGTCAAAAAAGCAGTCCCATTAGGTCATTAGGGTTTTTCATTTCTCAAGGTCATTCCTTCATTCAGATGGGGTTAGCACATATATGAGAGGGACTAATTAAGAAAACTGGTTTTCAGATCATCATGATGTAAATATTATACTTCTAAAGTTGTATTTTTTCAGTTTAATGAATTTTATATCAAAATCAATATTTTGATGGAAAAGTCAAATATGTAATTTATTTTTATTTTTCCAAATGTAATTTTATGCTATTATATGTAATAATTTCATCCCAAAGCTGTCAAAGTAATTATTTCCAGCCCAAAGTGGATGAAAAAGAGCCACACTTCATGTTGATCAAAGTGTGCAATGCCAAAGGTCAAAAGGAAAAAACAATATCAGTGACAAAGAGGAAAGTAAACATTAGAAAAGTGGGTAATTTGAAATAAATTTCAAATTCAATAAAGCTATAAAGCTCATCGAGCACCTCAAAACACATCATTGTTGCCATTCAAACATTAAGAGCCTTCAGCAAAAGAGAAAATCCGAGTTTTGTAGAAATTTGGGTAAAAATTGCTTGGTGTTGCGCTAATTTCTAGGCGTTGTGCTAATGCCCAGGAGTGCTGCGCTAATCCTTGAAAACTCAGTGAAAAATTGCTTGGCGATGGACTAATATAGAGAGGCGTTGCGCTAATGGTCTAGCACTGTGATAATTCCAAGCTTGGATTTTAAGCCTTGAAACTCATTCAAACTTTCTCAAATATTCACCAAAGTGCCTTCCACCTCTCTTGCATGTAAGCAACCTAATATTTCACCCTCTTTGCAGTATTTAAAAGGATTTTTATGTTGTTTTGGTATCTATGTGAAAATTTGGAGGTTTTTCATGCGAAAAACCTTAGTTTATTCCTTATTCGCAGATTTGCACCCTTAGATCCCACCTTACAATCATACATCATTCTAAAACCCTACCATATAATCTTATATCATCACAAAATAGCTTTCCCTATCATTTTCCCTAAACCTAATTTCACTTCCCATTCCCTTGTACCTCATTCCTAGGGTTTCCAAACTATTAAGCTTAATATGACTGAAGAGTATGACAGAGAGATCAGTGAGGAATAAATACCAAAGAGAGGTGATCAAAAAGGAGGTAAAATCAATAGGATTGAACCTATGACCACAAAGAAGCTCATTTCCTCTCCTCTTACTGTTTCTTGTTCCAAACATGTTGGTTGTTTTGAATTTTGTGGGAAGGTAGAATAGATCCAATATCATCTTTTGTTGACTATGTTTTTCATCACTAATATTCATGATAGATAGGTTATACTTGCCGGGGTTACCTTTACGATGTCCACTAATGCCATTGCAGACGCTACAAGAATCCCTAATGTTGGAGAGGAATGGTGTAAAAAGGTAAAACTTGATGTGAGTTATTATGAACCATACCTCAAACCCAGATATAAGGATGACAAGAAAACTGTTTCCCTTTCTCTCATCTCCTTGACCGGTATGCCCTTATGATGAAAATAATAATGAAGTATTTCACTTGTGACAGGAGGTTTACCCGACTTTATTCATACCATATCCGACTCCTCATTCACTTCACTAAAGTCAAAATTCTTCATATACCTCACTATCTTCTCCAAAGCATTAACAAGATTTCATACATTGTACAAAAGAGGCAGTATAATCATCAAATGCAAATTTTATTTCACCACTCCCTCATCAAGATGGTGGTCATGCATCAGCTGGAGTAGAAGAACATTTATTGGGACACTTTCATTGCAAATGAAATCTTCACTTCCCCACCTAGTCATCATGAGCAAAGTATCCCTTCTTCATCTCATCCTCCCATACCTACTTCTCCATCTCAGCCTGCTTCTCATACTTCATCACCTAGTCATATCCATGCAACTCATGTTGATACTACTTCTTCACCTCTCCATAAAATTTCACCATCACCACATCATGATATTGAGGCAGTTTGGGCTAATGTAATTGATGTTGAACCATTTCCCAAAACCTATCAAAGAGGCCACAAGCATGTCTTTGCTTCACATGGTGTGAAAGGGGCCATGATTTCTTCATCGGAAAAATAGGTAGACAAGGGCAAGGAAAAGGCTACAGAGCCTAACATTGTTGAGCAGGAGGAAAAACATGAAACTGAGTAGGAGTTTCAGCTGATTGACCTTGATGATGAGGATGAGGTTAGAATCACCAATGTATTGATCAAAATAAAAGAGGAAAAGATTAGTGAGCTTCAAGATAATATTGATAGAGAACAGTATGTGATTGACTTTCTTGAGAAATAAAATCAGCAGCTGAAGGCCAAGCAGATCATCAATGAGGTGAGGACCATCAAAGCTCAAAAAGAGGCAAGGAAGGTTGTGGCTTTTTTGCAGGAGACTTTGGACAAATTTGGTGAGTTTTATGGTGAGGAGGATCAACCTCCAAGACAGAGACCAAAGAAAATAGGGCTTAAGAGAGCTCTATCCCGTGAGAGACAAAGAGAGGTTGAGTTGGCAGAGGAGCTCACTCCAAGTGAGTTGATTTCCCTTGAGATCACTAATGATAGAGAACCATGGCTTGATAGAGCTAATTTACATCTAGATAATCTACTGAAGAAGGCCACAAAGGATAATGAAATTCAGAGGAAGATGGCAAAGCACTATGCCATGAGAAACAAAATTGCAAGGACCAAGGTCAAAAGTGCCCATGCAAAAATTCAGGATTTGATCAGAAAAAAGGAGAAGGAGAAGTTAGATATACTTTCTGAGGTGTCTCTTCATGACTCAAACCCTTAATCAGCAAGTGACCTCACTTTTTTGACAAATTTTTTCACATTTGGCACTTTAGTGCAAATTTTGGTTTTTTGAGCAATTTGACACACAGAAACTTGGCTAAAAATGTAGTGCCCTTGGCGCTACGCTTTTCCTTGGAGCATCCAAATGGAAAATGGCCAAAATCCTCACGTTCATAATGATGATTACATCAACCTTAGAAATTTTTAGGATATTTTGAGAAGAATTGGTCCCTCAAAAGTACAAAAAAACCTCCTAATTTTCATGTTTCTGCCTCCTTTTTCACCGTGGCATTGCACTAATACCAATTTTGGGAGAACTCCGATTTGACAGGGACGATGGGAACCATTTTGTAAAGTGAAAGAATATTTGGAAACTAGAATCAGATTCCTTTCCAATGAGCTATCATGGAGCTTATTTGGACAAGTGGAAGGCCTCCAAACGTGGCTTACAAAATAGGTCAATTTTTCTGTCATGGTGTTGCGCTAATGCCAGGAAATTTACATTTTCATCAGTTTCATCAAATTTTTAAGTTACACTTCTATTTCACTTTTTACATGGGTAAATGAAGCATTTAAAAATGTAAATGTCATATTTTACTTTTACCTAAGGTAGATAAATTAAGTAACTCATTAGTTTAAGTCAAATGTATCAGTTCTTAAAGATAGGAATGAGTCACTTTCCTCATCCTAGACTCTAACTTTCAGCTCAGATTTTGATGTAACAAATCCCTCACCTCATGGATTCGAATCCTGAGGATGAGAGGAAGTGGCTTTGATGTCTATAAGGTTTATTTTTTTAGTCATTGTAATGGTTGGAATCAGTTTGAGAGATTGTATTGATCAAGTATCATATTTTCTTGGACATTAATGGAAAATTGTAGCTATTTTCTTGGGATCCATGTGGTATGAGTTTTATAAATAGTTTCCTCTTTGTTATCAATTTGTTTGAATGTATTTTTAATTCATAAACCATTTCATATCTATAATATACGTGATTTCAAGTTGAACGACAGAATCCATATTTTTTTATGCTCTATTTTGGGAAATTTAGTATAATGTGTTGATTCTCCTCAATTTAGGGAAAATAGATTCAAGATGCTTTCCCTAGCTCCTCACTAGTATTTTCATCTCATTTAATCCTCTTTTGAATGTTAAATCTTTTACCTACCTTTCCCCATCAAAAAAATTGCAATTTCATCCTCTTGGCCCTGATTTTTCCCCTTGTCCTAAATCCCTATTCAGTGAGCCCAACCCTAAAATCAAAATCAAAACCCCCTGTATTCCTTACCTAGCCTAAAATATTCTTTCCTCAATCATTTTGACTATGATATATATGGAGAGAGCCCTCTCCTGGCCTAATAGTGCTAGCTACTTGCCTAAGTGTGGTTTTAGGTTACCTTGGGATTGCCTCTCTCAGCCTGAGGTTCAATCTCAGTGATAACATTTTGGTGACTCAATTGGGGAAGAAAAAGTAAGATCAGATCTTCCCTGGGAAAGATCATCCAAGTTCAGATCTAATTTTTGATGGTGAACAAAATTTGGACACATATGAAGGCTAAACCATTCACCTGGCGACTCCATTCACTGAAAGATCCAAAAAATCAACACTTCATGGTGAATCCACTGCATAAAAATCAGTAGCTTCAAGAATTTTCAAGATGGAAACAGTTGCAAGAAGGTATGCTCCCGTGAGCCGAGATCACATTCTAGGTTTCCCAAATGAAATGCCTAATGTAGATTAGCAAAGGAATTTTCCTATGTTCAAAAATGTGAATGGTAATGATGCTTCTCTTCATGTGGTGAGATTTCACATGCATGTGCATAGATTAAAGACTTATTTTCCTGAAGACTGCTTGATGAAGATATTCATGGCCACTCTGGAAGATGAAGCTCAATCTTGGTATGAAATTTTTCCGCCTGCTTGTATTTACTTTTTAAAGGATTTCCATACCATATTATTTGAAAGGTATAAAGAATCTTGTCCATCCTTAATATTAGTTTAAAACTGCTATAAACATGTTGATAGTTTTATTGAAAATCTTGAGAATTTTTATGGAGATGATGAATTCATAGATAATGAGATCATGGAAGTCCTGTATGAAAATCCATTTCAGTAGCATAAAGAAATCTTAAATGATACTTATCAAGATGCTTAGGAAATTTTGCAATAGGCTAAAGATCTTTGTACAGTTGAAAATTATGGAAGACAAGGTCTTATTTCAGATCTAATTGCAGCAAAAGATGGTATGCAGGAAAATGAGGTTCCAATCTCAGATTGTGGTAAAGTCAAGCTGGCTGATCCAGATCTAGATTCAAATTGTGATGATGAAGAGTACGTTATTCTAGATCCCATGAAGGAAAGCTTTATTGTTGAGGTCACTTCAAATGAAGAAAACGGAGTTATAGACCTAAGTGTTCTCAGCCCATCAGAACAAAGTCTTCACAAGGATGTAATCCATTCCCTTTATGAAAAACAAGATGAGATCTTTGTTCAAGTAAGTGAAAATTTTTCTTTGGATGAATCTATGGTAGATGATAGAAATGTCAGTTTTGGGTTTCAAGAACAATCTGGAGTTTTCCCTCTTATGACTGATGTGTGTGATAATAAACATTAAAATATGGTTGCCATGTCATATGAAGATGATAAAAAATATATTCAAATTGCAAAGGACCAGAGCATTGAGGACTATCATTCAGATTTTTCTTCCCATGTCTCATGCTTTGAATTTTTTTTTCAAGAAGAAATCTACTCACCTAATTTTTCAAAATTTTTTGAAGACCAGGAACACACTCTTGCTGAGGTACATTATGAATAGAGATCAGATTCAAGAGAAAAAAGCTACCTTGTTTATTCCAGATTAGCGAGAGGTAAATTTTCTTGATTTTCAAGATCCCTTCGACAGTATTTTGCAAGCATTGGAGAATATGAAAGTTGTCTCATTTGTCAGCATAAATCTTAGTTTTAGTTTTTATTGTGAGTTGCCTACATGTACATCATTATGCCTGCTCAAGGAAAGTGAGAGGAGAACTTTAGTAAGTAGCCATCTCTTGGATTGGTTACACTGGAAGGATCACTTTACATGATTGTATATATGTCTTCAGTAGGCCGATGGTTCTCATCAGTATTTGAAGCCCTCAAGTCTTGATGATGCAGTGCCATCAATAAGTAGGGTAAGTTAAATTTTTAATTTTAGTTTCAGTCAGTCTTGAGTCGGTTTTGAGTCAGTTTATTTTGTCGATTTTCTTTTAGTATTCAGTTTTGTTTTTAGCTATTGACTCCATGCCCAATGGATAGGCACTTGGTCTACGGTGTTCTTGGCACCTCCAAGGAGCTACCATCCCCAACTGGAGCCAATGTTAGTGCCAGTATTTGCATACTTCCATGGGGGATCAAAACAGATTTTCATGTGCATCTTAGGTGTCCCATACTGAATAAATTTTTCATCATTCCATTAGGTCATGACATAAATTGTTCCGTTGGTGGTTTTCCTTGTCAATAAGCTCCAATTTCCCTCTAAGATTCACACTTTTGACTCATTACCATGTGCCATTGAGCATAATAACACTTATGGAAATTCTCTTTTCACTTGAAAGTCTTTAAATAAAAATCTCATGCAAAATTCAGGTAAAAAAAGAAGTCCCATTAGGTCATTAGGGTTTTTTATTTCTCAAGGTCATTCCTCATTGAGATGGGGTCAACACATATATGAGAGGGACTAATTAAGAAAATTGGTTTTCAGATCATCATGATGTAAATATTATACTTTTAAAGTTGTAATTTTGTCAGTTTAATGACTTTTATATCAAAATCAATATTTTGATAGAAAATTCAAATATGTAATTTATTATTATTTTCCAAATGTAATTTTATGCTATTATATGTAATAATTTCATCCCAAAGTTGTCAAAGTAATTATGTCCAGCCCAAAGTGGATGAAAAAGAGCCACACTTCATGTTGATCAAAGCCTGCAATGCCAAAGGTCAGAAAGAAAAAAGAATATCAGTGACAAATAGGAAAGTAAAAATTAGAAAAGTTGGTAATTCGAAATAAATTTCAAATTTAGTAAAGCTATAAAGCTTATCAAGCACGTCAAAACACATCATTATTTCCATTCAAACATTAAGAGCCTTCATCAAAAGAGAAAATCTGAGGTTTGGAGAAATTTGGGAAAAAATTGCTTGGCATTGCGCTAATGCCCAGGCGCTGCACTAATACCCAGGAGTGTTGCGCAAATCCTCAAAAACTCAATGCAAAATTTCTTGGCGCTGTGCTAATGGTCTGGCACTGCGCTAATTCCCATCTTGGCTTTTAAGCCCTGAAACTCATTCAAACTTTCTCAACTCTTCACCAAAGTATCTTCCACCTCTCTTGTGTGTAAGTAACCTAAGATTTCACCCACTTTGTAGTATTTAAAAGGATTTTTATGCTAGTTTGGTATCTATGTGAAAATTTGGAGGTTGTTCATGCTAGAAACCCTAGTTTATTCCTTATTCCAAAATTTTCACCCTTAGATCCCACCTTACATTCATACATCATTCTAAAACCCTACTATATCATCTTACAGCATCATAAAATCCCTTTCCCTATCCCTTTTCCCTAAACCTAATTTCACTTCCCATTCCCTTCTACCTCATCCCTAGGGTTTCCAAACTATTAAGCTTAAGATGACTAAAGAGTATGATAGAGAGAGCAGTGAGGAAGAAATACTAAAGAGAGGTGATTAAAAAGGAGGGAAAATCAATATTTTTGAACCTATGACCACAAAGGAGCTCATGGCCTCTCCTATTACTGTTTCATGTTTCAAACATGTGGGTTGTTTTGAATTTTTTGAGAAGGTACAACAAATCCAATATCATCCTTTTTTGACCAGGTTGTTCATCACTAATCTTGATGATAGACAGGTTACACTTGCTGGGGATACCTTTACCATGTCCACTAATGCCATTGAAAATGCTACAGGGATCCCTAATGTGGGAGAGAAATGGTTTAAAAATGTAAAAATTGATGTGAGCTATTATGAACCATACCTCAAACCTAGATATAAGGATGACAAGAAAATTGTTTTCCCTTTCTCTCATCTCCTTGACCGGTATGCCCCTATGATGAAAATAATAATTAATTATTTCAATTGTGAGGGGAGGTTTACCCGACTCTATTCATATCATATCCGACTCCTCATGCACTTCACTAAAGTCAGAATTCTTCATATACCTCACTATCTTCTCCAAAGCATTAAGAAGATGGCATACATTGTACAAAAGAGGTAGTATAATCATCAAATGCATATTTTATTTCACCACTCCCTTATCAAGATGGTGGTCATGCATTAGCTGGAGCAGAAGAACATTTCTTGGGACACTTTCATTGCAAATGAAATCTTCACTTCCCCACCTAGTCATCATGAGTAGAGTATCCCTTCTTCATCTCATCCTCCCATACCTACTTCTCCATCTCATCATGTTACTCATACTTCATCACCTAGTCATATCCATGCACCTCATGTTGACCCTACTTCTTTAACTCTCCATAAAATTTCACCACCACATCATGATACTGATGAAATTTGGGCTAATGTAACTGATGTTGAGCCATTTCCCAAGACCTATCAGAGAGGCCACAAGCATGTGTTTGATTCACATGGTGTGAAAGGGGGCATGCTTTCTTCATCGGCCAAATAGGTAGACAAGGGAAAGGAAAAGGCTACAGAGCCCAACGTTGTTGAGGAGGAGGAGAAACATGAAACTGAGCAGAAGCTTCAGCCGATTGAACTTGATGATGAGGATGAGGTTAGAATCACCAATGCATTGATCAGAAGCAAAGAGGAAAATATTAGTGAGCTTCAAGCTAATCTTGACAGAGCACAGTATGTGATTGACTTTCTTGAGCAGGAAAATCAGCAGCTGAAGGCCAAGCAGATCATCAATGAGGTGAGGACCATCAAAGCTCAAAAAGAGGCAGGGAAGGCTAAGGATTTGTTGGAGGTGGCTTTGGAAAAATTTTGTGATTTTTATGGTGAGGAGGATCAGCCTCCAAGACAGAGACCAAAGACAATAGGGCTTAGGAGAGCTCTATCTTGTGAGAGACAAAGAGAGGTTGATTTGGCAGTGCAGCTCACTCTAAGTGAGTTTCTTGCCCTTGAGATCACTAATGATAGAGAATCATGGCTTGATAGAGCCAATTTACATTTGGAGAATCTACTGAAGAAGACCATAAAGGATAATAAAATTCAGAGGAATATGGAAAAGCACTATGCCATGAGGAAAAAAATTGCAAGGGCCAAGCTCAAACGTGCCCATGCAAAAATTCATGCTTTGACCGAAAAAAAGGAGAAGGAGAAGTTAGATATACTTTCTGAGGTGTCTCTTCATGCCTCGAACCCTTATTCAGAAAGTGACCTAACATTATTGACAAATTTTGGCACATTTGGCACTTTAGTGCAAATTTAGGTTTTTTGAGCAATTTGACACACAACAATTTGGCTAAAAATGCAGTGCCCTTGGCGCTCTGATTTTTCTTGGAGCATATAAATGTCAATGGTCAACATCATCATTTTCATAATGATGACTACATCAACCTCAACAAGTTTCAGGATATTTGGAGTAGAACTGGTCCCTAAAAAGTAGAAAAAACCTCCTAATTTTCATGTTTTTGCCTCCTTTTTCACCTTGGCACTGCGATAATACCTGTTTTGGAAGAACTCTGTTTGGATAGAGCAGATGGGCACAATTTTGGAAAGTGAAAGAATATTTGGAAACTAGACTCAAAGACCTTTCCAGTGAGCTATCATGGAGCTTATTTGGAAAAGGTGAAGTTCTCCAAAAGTGGCTTACAAAACAGGTCAATTTTTGTGTCATGGCGTTGCGCTAATGCCAGGAAATTTACATTTTCACCAGTTTCATCAAATTTTTAAGTTTCATTTATGTTTCACTTTTTACTTTGGTAAATGAAGAAGTTACCAATGTAAAGGTCATATTTTACTTTTACCTAAGGTAGATACATTAAGTAAGTCAATAGTTGAAGTCAAATGTGTCAATTCTTAAAGATAGGAATGAGTCACTTTCCTCATCCTAGACTTTATCTTTCAGTTCAGATTTTGATGTAAAATCTCCCTCACCTCATGGATTCGACTCCTGAGGATGAGAGGAAGTGGTTTTGAGGTCTATAAGGTATATTTTTTCAATCATTGTAATGGTTGGGATTAGTTTGAGATTTTTTATTGATCAAGTATCATCTTGGCTTGGACATTAATGGAAAATTGCAGCTATTTTCTTGGGATCCATGTGGTATGAGTTTTAGACATAGTTTCCTCTCTGTTATCAATTTATTTGAATTTATTGTTAATCATAAACCATTTCATATCTATAATATACTTCATTTCAAGTTTAAAGACATAATCCATATTTATTTATGCTTTGTTTTACGAAATTTAGTATAATGTGTTCATTCTCCTCAGTTTAGGGAAAATACATTCTAGATGATTTCTCTAGCTCCTCACTAGTCTTCTCATCTCATTTAATCCTATTTTGAATTTTAAATATTTTACCTACCTTTCCCCCATCAAACAAACTGCAACTTCTATCCCCTTGACCACGGTCATTCCCCTTATTTAATCCACAATTTCGGTGAGCCCAACCACAAAATTAAAATCAAAACCCCCTGTATTTTCATAAGCTAGCCTAAAATATTTTTCATCCAACCCTCTTAGCTGTGATTGTTGTGGAGAGATCCCTATCTGACTTGGTAGGGCTAGATACCAAGTCTAAAGTTTTGGTTTGAGGTTACCTCGGGATTGCCTCTTAGCCTTCGGAGGTTCAATGCGAGTGATAACAACCCCAAAAATGGTGGGAGGAATCATCCCCCATGGTTTACATCATCATCTTGAATCATATTGGTTCATATAAAGTTTATTTGGTTGTACATTTTTCTTGGAGGCTCATTTTAGACCTCAAAAGTTATCTAATGTATTGGTTGTGCCAAAAGTTCCATCGAAATCGATTGAGTTCATAAGACCCTTTTTCAAGTACACGTTTGACTATATGTAAGACTTGTACATCAAATTCGAGCTTCCCAACTCATAATTTATCATCTTCTTAGTCATATAAAGAATTCATATTTCCTTACGAGAAGGCATGAGTTTTAACATTTTTTTCATATTATGTTTGATGTGTTTCTTTTTGGGCCTCATTGATCATTGTGAACCGTGTCGAGTCTCATCTAAAAGAAATCTGAAAAAAAATCTCTTCTTCTTGGGAAGTTATAAAGAGAATAATCTCAATGGAAATATTTAAATATGGGTCTCAAATTCAATCGGGGAGAAGTGCTTCTAGATCCCATACCAACTGAAAGGGTGTGAATCTAGTCGTCATTTTGACGAGATGTTCGCTATGCTTACAAAGTGAAAAAAAAATAGAATGATATTCCAATTCATCTTAGGAATCTCTATCATGTATTGCAACAATGTTTTTAAAACCCTTATTAATGGCTTCTACTTTCCATTGGATTGTGGGTAATAAGGAGTTGAGTTTCATGTTGAAGGCCCAACTTGGTAGTAAGTTTATACATCATGTAATTTCGAAAATGTTTACCATGCTATATAATGATAGGCATGCTTACAGTTTAGAAATGACATGGTTTGAAGAAATAATGGGTATTTCATAGTTTTTGTTGTATGTAGGCATCATTTTGGACATTTAGTACAATAGTACATAACCACGATAATGTAGCCATACCCCCTAGGTTGAAAAAATGTTACGAGGTCATGAATTCAATGCCTATTTCTGAAAAGTCCAAGAACAATAATATGGTACATAGATACGTAGACATAGGGTTTATGGTTATAAACATGGTAAGTGTGACACTTTTGGATATGATACGTCTCGGCATGATTTGGCCAAAATTAATCGATTAAGAACTTATTTTGAGGCGACAACATATCTAGATATATACACACTTTGATGCGGGGATACATTTATAAAACATAATCCTAGCATATAAACATGAGTATTTCACCCGGCACTTAGAAAAATTCTCAATAATTCTTCATTAAAACCATAAGGATATTCGGGGAAAAAAATCCCTCTGGAAAGAGAACACGCATACTAAAAAAAATACGTATTAAAACATAAAATTCTTTGGCCAAATAACCCATTGGGTGGCCTACACGGCTCTCGGCAACCAAACCATCTCTCTGATTCTGCGCACTCCTCACCTCACACTCTTTCCTATATATACATAAATAATGATTATTCCCTCCATAAATTCCTCCACACAAATCTCAACTTAAATCTATTTAAATTTATTCTAGTTTTGGACTCAGAAGTCTATAAATGGAATTCCTGCTCCCCTCTCTATTCTCTACACCTATTACTCACTCTGTCTTTAATTATTAAAGAATATTTAAAAATCCTCACATTTATAATTTTATCTTAATTTATTAAAAATAAGCAATTTAATTAATAAAATAATTAAAATATTTCACCCCCTTATTGTAATTGAATAATGAAAAATTGGCTTGGATGTCTGCATCGGACTCCCCATGTGAAGAGGATTTTCATAGACTCCTGTCTATGAGGTCAAAATCAACTTTTAAACCTTGATAAATGACCACAAGTCCTAATGACTTGCTCCCTCCGGATTCCATACTCTATTCGTATTGGTCCTTGAGAAGTATCAACTTGATTTGATAACTCATCCTTCACTCTGTCGATCGAATTCCATTAGCTTCTCCAACATTTCTTTCTCCAATTCCTCGGAGTAATATTTCTTTGTCGAATTCTTTCGTCTCCAACTGAGCTAAATGCTACGACTTCCTGCAATAGAAAATAATCAAGAACTCCTTCTTGATTACAACTATAGTCTTGGATTGCTTTTATGAAAAAAACCCTCTCGTACGGTACTATACCCGCATTCCACCAACAAGCTGATCGTTTTAAAAGGAGTAAGACTTGTATCGGTCTCTTTTGATACTTTAGGCACATCAATCTTTCATCATCAAATTTCTGGACTTCAATAGATTTTATTCCAAAATGCTGGTTGATTCCATCTTCATCTCTTGGTTCATTGTTTCCTCAATGTCCCTACGGACACGACTTCTTTGCTACTTCTATTTTTCCACCTCCAATGCCAAATAACTTCTCTAGGATTTCTCTAATTTTGACATCATATATTAATGTCGTTTTCTATACCTACGGTTACATGTTCTTGAAAATTTATAACATTCATTCAGCCTCATAAATGTAAAAATAGTTCATCTCTATCATGCATAATGCTTGTAATTTCTTACGGATCATGTTGTGCCAAGTTTTCTTCACCATGGGTTCTTGACCACCATTCCAAAAACTCGATTTCCATATGAAATATTTCCAACACTTCATCACTATCTCCTCTTCCCTCACAGTAATCTTCTGAGTTGTCCTGGTTTTGACACCATTACATTGTAAACTTTCCTTGACAATTTAATTAATAAATACGATTGTTTACCTCCTTGGAATTTTCTTCGACATTTCCATTTTCTCCTGTCATATGTCAGCTTCCTTCTTTGTCTTACCCCAAACAAGAATTCATCTATGATTTCCTTCTGTTGCTAACAATCAATACCTTCAACCACCTTTGAAGATCCCCATGCAGACTTTACCTCAAGAGTTTCATTCTCCTTTGCTTGAAGCGGTTCCATGGGCTTGCTCACCATCCTACACATCTTGCAAACACATCTACACCTAAAAACATCGAGAAAAATGTAAGGCTTCATGGCCTCATCTATTTCTCTCGCAGTATATTCGGATAGCAGACTGTCCCAACTCATTCATGAGATCTTCCTCAACGATCTCTTCACCCATAATTTCACCTATTCCAAGACCTAAATGGAAACATCAATTTTTAACTCAACCTCTACGAGGTTCTTCACAACTCAACATACGATTAGAACTTCCTTAGCTCTTTTTCAATAGCAAGGTTACATATTTTTTTTCCCTTTTTATTGACAAACCACCACTTTACCTTATTTCTCATGGGTCAACCATGTGTGCGACGTTCACATTTCCTGCAACAATTCTATTAACAATTTAAGGTGGTGTTATCTCGGCCCTTCTCCTTTTCGTACTCTTCATCGTCGATTGTTCCTATACCCTTACCTTGGCATTTTCCTTCTTCTTCCCTCACTGTAATTCTTATTATATCTTTGGAAATGGCTTATCAACGGTCATCTTCCCCTTCTTTAATATTTGCATACATTCCGCCTTGGACTCATTTAATCTTTATGACAATATTTTACGCACCATTCCTTGATGCAGGATGTCCTCTTTGCGCTTGGCTATCTTAGTTCTCTTGTCTTGGAACCAAATCTCTAGAAACTCTCTTGCTTCACTTTGCTGCAACAATACTTTAGCAATGTATGGGTTCTGACCAATTCTTGGGGTGCATCGGGCTCCGCCAATCCTTGCACCCCATTACATTAGACTCTTGACTTAACCTACGACTCTTTGACTTCATATTTACACCAATTTTTCATCTTGGATGAAAATGCTCAATCTCGACTCGGCTTCTTCGAAACTTTCATTTGACTCTAACATCTATTTTCACCTTCAAGCTTTTTCCTATTAACAATGATAGTGGATATTTTGACTTAATTGAAGTTATTGTTCTTCGATAAACATACACCCTAATACGGTTTAGGATGTGAAAATCTTCACCCTTTTTCATACTTCATTCTTATGAAAAATCATCGGTTTTCCCTTATCATTACATGATACCGAAGTCTTTATTCGAAATGTCATTAGGTTCTTCAAGATTTATTTTAAGGTGAAAATAAATAAAAAGTATTCAATCACAATCTTTTAAATTACCTTCTTGAATTATCATACCTCATGTCTTGTTAAGGTTGTTAATAAACTATCTCCTGGGTCTCAACTCTCTGGTTTCCATTCTTACGTACCCATCTGTCACTTTGTAAATACTCACATGCTCACGAAGCTGAATCATCATAACGCAAACATTTCCACACGCACATGCACCATGCAACATCAATTCATCTCTTTGCAAATGGAAGGGAACAAGCAACCTCTTAGATGTACAACCCGTACATTGTGTTCATCTTGAATATCACCTCCTTAATGTCATCATGATGGTAAAAACAAAGGTTTTACAACATCAATCTAAAATTATAATTTCAATCACAAATCAAAATAATTCTTCTTTTCCCAACTACGGGCTTTGGTCCAAAATGACTTAACCAAAGCACATGAAGAATCCCCACATTATGCATAATAAATCATCTGCCCCACATGCATAATAAACCTCCTCATATAAACACATGTTTCCTTCATATCACCCAGGTTAGCACATTTTTCATTTCATTTATACCTCAGCAGCCTTTGTATTTCCCCTTTCGCAACATCTCTTAAAGATCATCTTCTCAAGTATGGCAAGGAAATTTAATCGTCAAGGTCTTAAATACCTCTACTCGATGAATATTTATTCAAACCTTCAGTAAGAACTTACCTTGAATCTTCTTGTGGTTGAAATGATCCAACCCCTTCTCTCGCGTATTCTTTTAGGAATACAATTGACCTCTCAAGACTTACTTTGAGCAGCAAGGATCTCCATTTTATCCCCCGTAGATAAATCTCTTCCCATCAATCTTCTAACATAAATCTTTCCCATCGAAACAAATGTTAAAACCTTGAGTCACTTGATCTCCCCCTCTTAGCTTAAGCCAAATTTCCTCATCTCAATCTCTCGAGTTTTCTTCAGATTACGAAAAATGTTCTCAAAAGAAATTGAAGTTGACCTTAATAACATGATAACTAGACTCAGCTTTTACTTCATGATCTACAAACCTTGACTTCAACTTGTGATAGTACATTAATTATTCCACTTCTTATACCATACAATCCACTTCTTACAAAAAAAACCCAAAATAATATAAACTCATTTTCACACTTTATGAAATCATTAAATTATGAGAGTATGCATTCCTCTCAGAAACCACATTGGTTTTATGAAACCTTTGTATATTGCCCTCAAACCGTGTGCAAAAATTCACCATTTTTCCCCACCATGATTCCTGATATCAATTTACTTTCACCTTTACCTCTATTATTTACTTTCACCTCATTCGATAGTCACTTATGAGTTTAACCATGAAAATTTTATGTGAAAGTAAATTAATGGCTTCTTGTGAGTTTAAGTGAATAGCTTCTTGTAAAATGAATTTGAATAAGGAAACTCCCGTAAAATATATTCCGGAAACTAACCATACCTCCAATGCAATACAATCCCTTTTACCAAAATGCTATTTCACCCAAACTTTTCAATCTCTTAGCTTGTTTCCATGGCCACTTACTCTTTGACCAATGCAATTCTTCGTGAAATTAATCCGAGAAATCAATCTTCCATGCTTTAAATAACTAGAGATTTACCTCTGAATTCGCTTCCCTTTTCTCTTGAAAATGAAAATTCTTTTATAATCCAAATTTCACCAAAAAATCATCCCCACCACTATTTCCATAAAAACTCAACCCATAGCTCTCACCCATATGAAGTTAAATTCACATAAATATATAAGTATTTTACCAAAAAAAATTGATATGCACCTTGCCAAGGTTGTCACATTTAATTGACACTAGTGCTTGAGGATGCCATAGCATGGTCTTCACGTTTTTAGGTACTCTTACTTACACACACCAATATACCTTTGCTGCCACTATAGGAATGAAAATTCTTTTCAATATAAGCTAATATAAATGTCATTAAGATAAATCAACGTAGTCTTTAAACCTTCATTTCTGAATATACAACAAAGTAAATCGAATTCATTGATTCTAAGGTAGAATTCGTTTTTAAAATTGAGTACCGTAAGTTGTTGAATCTACGGCTTCAGATATCACCTTAATCTTTACAACTGCATGCAATTCCGATTTATGGCATGTGCTATGGTTTGGGTTCTACAACCCCTTTAAAATGCTTCCACGGTTCATAATCCATGAGCTTCACACGTCATGACACGAATGCTTCCAACTATGGCTGCGTGGTTACATGGCCTCTGCAGACTTCAGATTTTAGCAGTATTCAAATATCGCACTAGCATTCAAATGGCTACGGTTTTTTTTCCTTTGTGGTTACGCGCACCTTACCAGTGCATTGGTCGTTCCCAATGTCATCTCTTCAACTCCACACGTTGTGGCATTTCTCTTCTTTCTTGTGCCTTATCATCACAATGACCCAAATCCAAAACATAACCCAGAAAAATATTCAATTCCAAGCTGGTTACACGCATATTAAATACACTATATATATTAATATTTTACGCAATCTCTGTGATGCGGGTGTTGAAAATGGCAACAAGAAACGAGTGAAGGAGGTACTCCTGAAACATCTTTCTGATCCCTAGTTGGAGAGTGATCACCTAAACTAGGTGGGGACCACACACATGATTTTTTGTCGAAAAGTCTATTTTTAGACTATGTCTATTTTTAGACATATGGAGCATGGTCTAGGAGTTGCGGGATGCTATTCTTGGATGATTGGTCAAGTTGGTAAAAATATATGGACAACTATTTTTAGACATACAGGTTGAAGTCTATTTTTAGACTACCTGTCTAAAAATAGGTTAGTCAAATATTATTAACCCTTAATAATATTTAGACTATAAAGATTATCTTATCCTCTTGGAGCACTTCAGTTTGATGCTTGGATGTGGCACATGCAGCTAACAGAAGGAAATTCGAATTTCCTATGGGTTATTTGAGCTATTGCATGGTCGACTTCAATTAGAACTCATGTGGCAGAGTTTGGTCGAGTTGATGAGACAGTTGGTGGAGTTGTGTTCGGCTTAACTTAGTTGAACTAGCTACTTTAATTTAACCTAAAAATACACTGATGAGTGCATGGACAACTAAATTATTAGTTAGAGTTAACACATACATATTATTATTAGGTGTTAATTCACCAATTATTAACTCATTATTCAACCAAAGAACAACACTGGCCAATGTAGATTGGACAGCTCAAAGGGACTGAAGAAGGTGGGTGAAAGGGTGGAGCTACTATCAAATTATGACTATAGTGGTAAAGAAGAGATTTGTGAAGCAATCAATGGAGGAGATTAAGCTTGAGGATTAAGTAGCTAAAAGCCAAGGTAATTCGGTCTTTATTCCAATCCATTCTTCATATCTCGATTTGCTAAGAGAGAGGCACTAGTCAAGGAGGAGTTTTAAACCCGTGACTTGTTCAAAACTCAGCTTATCATGTAGGGTGGACTTTGGAGACAAGACAGAAAGTACTCTGTGAGAGTATTGTACCGAGATTGTTACATGATTCTTCTATTATACATTTACAGATGCTGGGGGTTTTCAGCTGTAAGCTTTCCCCGGTATACATACTGTGTTATATGTGTTGAATTTCTATGTGCGCATGTGAATGTTTTCAATACCGCTTGTTGTTTTTATTTCCGCATGTGATTATTAATGCGTAGAAGAGATTATGTGTTATGTATGAAGCTCAAATAGTATGTGACCAGGATAATCTCGGTGAATAATTCAGCAAATTATTCAAATTTCTACATGGTATCGGAGCTATATTGATCATCAGATCTATTATTCAGAAAGTGATTGCATTTTATTTCTTCAGGCAGAGTCTGCAATCGGGCCAGGTAGCCTCCGGATTCATCCTTCTTTGAAGGTGAAAGGTCTGGTAAATGCCCATGCAGTCGATCTCTGATTTGGAAATAATTTTTTCTCACAAATTTTAGATCAGAAGCGGTGGAGTTTGGAGCTGTTGGAATTCGAATTGCAGAATTGTTTTTCTTGGTGTCAAAAGCAAAGATGTCTTTCGTCGGATTGCGATTGGAGTATGCCTTGGAAGGCAGCTTGAATTATATTGCATGGAATGACAAGATGGAGGCAGTGTTAGATGAAAATGGGTTGTTGGAATTCATAGAGAAAGAAGTTCCAAAGCCTACTTCTATGGATGCTGCTGTGATTGAAGCTTGGCAAAAGAAGACAACAAGGTGTCGAAGGATTTTGTTGGAGGGCGTGAAGGATCACATAGTATCCAGCTTGCATGGTAAAGCTTCTCCATTCTTGATGTGGAAAGTTTTGACAGAATTGTTCCAGAGCAAGAGTGACCAAAGGAAGTTGGTGCTCAAGGATAAACTCAAGAAAATAAAGATGGAGAAGAATGACACTATTCCGGTATACTTGACCAAGTTTGTCCACTGCAGGGATGAACTTGGGAGTGTAGGAGTTAGTGTGGAGGATGAGGAACTGGTGAGCTTGGCTCTCCTCGGGCTTCCGAAAAGATGGCATGCATATCAGGACAATGTCAATGGTCGGGAGAAATTGCCAGGATGGGAAAGACTGTGGTCTGATCTTGTGCAAGAGGAGATAAGGCGGAGTACCAGAGATGGATCTTCATCAAAGATATCTGATGAAGAAGACTGCGCTTTGGCTGCCAAAGCAAGGAAGGGGAAGGGCAAGAAGAATGCTTCTCAATCTGGTGCGGATGGTAAAAAGCGTGACATGTCCAAAGTGAAGTGTTTTCACTGTCACGATCATGGACATTACGCCACGAATTGTCCACAAAAGAAGAAGAACAAGCAGGCTGCTGGAGCTGCAGCTGGTGAGGCTCTTGCCTCGAAATTTGAGCTGGACTTCTCATTGATCGCATGCATGGTGTCTAGTGCATTGGGATCGGGGTGGTATTTTGATAGTGGCGCTTTCTTTCACATGACGGGAGATGTGAATCTTTTCAGTGACTTGGTGGAGAAAAATCTCCAGATGCATGTTGAGTTGGGCGACAATGGACGATACAATGCGACCGGCATTGGTACCATAACCTTTCAGAGGGAGTCAAGTAAACTCATTCTTTTACAAGATGTAGTGCATGTTCCAGGTTTAAAGAAGAATTTGATCTCAGTCGCAATGTTAGAGGATAAAGGGTATGAAGTTGTCTTCAGTGAACGAAAAGTTTTCCTTCGACACAAGGCAACAGGACAAGTCAAGAAGGTTGGGATTCGAGCAAAGAATCTCTACAAACTTGAAGTAGATGGGATGTCTACGGAGCTTCCTACTGTTGGGAAGTGCAAGAAAGACATGCAATTGATGCTTGAGAGGGAGCAAGTTTTGCATGCAGGTAATAGTGAACCTCGGGATGTGGAGCAGCCACAAGATGAAGATCATGGAGTGGAAGAAACCACTCATGCAGAGAAATTTCGTGCCAGATGGGCAGAGGGAGTGCATGCAGCTATACCACCAGGTGAGAGGTGGGGCGACATGCATGATTAATCCCAAGAGGATATTTCTGGGCAGGATTCATGAGATGGTGTGGATCTCATGAGTTGAACCTGGCTACGAGGTGCCCACAGCGCGGCAGTAGCAAGATCAGTTGGAGTGATGCAGGCAGATCAAAGTGACAGTGTCGGATACTGGAGCGCGGATCAGAGTTGACAGCAAGTGCAAGAGTGCATGGGTGCAGAGTTCAATAGCGTAGTGGTTCCTGATGACATGTGCAGTAGCTAAGCAGAGGTCGAAGACTTTGATGATAGATGCTAGATGCATCAGACTGATTGAGTTGTTTGGAGCCTATTCAGTTTCGTAGATGGCACATGCAAAGGGTGCATGGCACATGCATGGAGTTGCATGGTGCATGCATGAGTTTGCATGGCACATGCAAAGGGTGCATGGCGAATGCATGGAGTTGCATGTTGCATGCATGGAGTTGCATGGCGCTTGTGAAGGTTGCAGGGCGAATGCATGGAGTTGCATGTCGCATGCAATGACAGTCCTTTCTTGTTGAGAGGGAGTGTTGAAAATGGCAACAAGAAACAGTGAAGGAGGCCTCCTGAAACATCTTTCCCGATCCTAGTTGGAAAGTGATCACCTAAACTAGGTGGGGACCACACATGTGATTTTTGTCGAAAAGTTTATTTTTAGACTATGTCTATTTTTAGACATATGGAGCATGGTCTAGGAGTTGTGGGATGCTATTCTTGGATGATTGGTCAAGTTGGTAAAAATATATGGACAGCTATTTTTAGACATACAGGTCGAAGTCTATTTTTAGACAGGCAGTCTAAAAATAGATCGGTCGGAAAAAGTGACAAAGTTAATAATATTTGGACTATAAACATTATCTTATCCTCTTGGAGCACTTCGATTCAGGAGCTACGGATGTGGCACATGCAGGCGCGAAGAAATTTGAATTTCCTATGGGTTAGTTGAGCTATTTCATGGGTTGAGTTCGATTAGAACTCATGTGGCGAAGTTTGGTGGAGTTGATGAGACAATTGGTGGAGTTGTGTTTTTGTTTAACTTAGTTGAACTAGATTGTATTTAGTCTAGCGAAAAATACACTAGTGATGAGTGGTGTGAATTGAGTATTAATAATTCCTCATTATTAACTCATTATTCAACTAAAGAACACATCAGTTAACTCAGTGCATGTACAGTTCAGTGAAGACCAGTGGAAGAGGTAGGAGAAAGGGTGGAGTCTACTATCAGTTGTCACTATAGTGTGCATGAGATTTGCACAATCATTGGAGGATATTGCCAATGAGGATTGTGCAATTAAATCCAAGGGAATTCGAATTCATTCAATCCATTCTCTCATCTTGGATTGCGCAGTAGAGGCAGGCAAACAGTGGAGGAGTTTTGAACCCGTGACTTGTTCAAAACTGAGCTAGTTTGTGTGTAACTTTTGGAGACAGTACTGAGTACTTGTGAGGAGCATTGTACTGAGATTGTTACATGATTCTTCTTCATTATAATATACAGACAGTAGGGGGTTTTCAGCTGTAAGCTTTCCCCGGTATACATACTGTGTTATATGTGTGGAATTTCTATGTGCGCATGTGAATGTTTTCAATACCGCTTGTTGTTTTTATTTCCGCATGTGATGATTAATGCGTAGAAGAGATTATGTGTTATGTATGAATCTCAAATAGTATGTGACCAGGATAATCTCGGAGAATAATTCAGCCAAATTATTCAAATTTCTACATGTGGTAGTATCTTAAGAAGCTTTCTAGAACTACTGACCTCAACCCTACTCCAAGGTATTGCTACATCTTGTTTTCAATCTGTTTTAACACCTGATGTGATA